>BTRK01000003.1:617300-1109106 GCA_036245805.1 Pristionchus mayeri | reverse complement strand
GTGCCGACTACATTGGTAATTCTGATCCCATATTCTTCCATTTATTGATGTTGCCTACAATTATCGATCATGACCTATACATATAATTTAGTGATTGACGAGACGGAGGACAAACAACACGACGCCAATAATGGAAAGCCTAAGACAGAACTAATATAAGCTCCCAGAGCATCTGAAGAGATCATTTCATCATCTATATTGACTGTCATCCAATGATAAAATGCATCTAATGTGTACATAACCTATTCCCACCGACGTGTTGCCCGAGTGCTGAGGGTATGACAGAACCGCAATGAACTCCGAATAACTCCCTTTCTAAGTTAAACCGTTCTCGTTTTCGTGAAACAACAGCTGTTGTGACTCTCAACTTGTGAGAGCGCACACATCTCGAGTGAGAAGAAACAGTGATTTTAAGATATGAAGTCATGTATGTGACCCAGCGAACTTGGGTAGACCCACCGGACCGACCGGGGTACGGTAGAAGCGGATATGGTAATATCTTAGGCGAACTTTCCGAAGCCCGGCAAATATGTTTTTCAATAGCAGGACTCGAACCACCTACATTCGGTTTCCAAGGCAAGCTCCTTAACCATTCGACCATGGTTTTGAGACAAAAATATAAGAATAAAAAGTTGCTCAAAGAGCTCCCCAACATGGAGCAAAAACCCGATTTTTATCACACCTTTCAAGAAAAAAGTTCCACAATGTGGTTACGGTAGGTTACTGTAGAACATCAATAATATTGATTGATGATTTTGCAAAAAGTTTGACCCAATGAACTAAAGTTGCTCCAAGGAATCGAGGTTACGGTAACTGGGTTAAGGTAATTTGGATTTTTCGGTTGCTGGACTTGATTACACCATGACCTACCACAACATTATCGACCATGAACCCCTATACGTCGAGTTTGAGTGACTGACAAATTGATCAAAAATACAACGTATACTTTGAGTGACTGACAAGACGTCGGTAGTGCTGGACAGGTATGGTCATGATTCTCATTGTACCATTTGATTGTTGTACCCTCAAAGTGTAGGCGTTTGCATTTTTCTCGAAAATTTTTTTTCCGATGTGGATCGAACAGTACACATGGACAATTAAAAGTGATTAGCAGTCGCCGTATATTGCATAGTTGGGTTACGAAAGTACTGAAACATGTGAACACATTACTGTCAAAAGTTATGAGTAGAAAAAAATAATTCGCATGACTACATGCAATTTTGTTACAATTATGCCAGAAGTTTATAAAACCGCCATAATGTCAAATGTTAAATATCGAAATATTCGTCAAAAATAGCCATACATCTTGTGGTCATTGAGCCAAGGACAAAAAGACCCATTGTATATTCTAGTTCGATTCTGTGCGGACTATATCCGGAATGTGATACAAAATCAATACTGTCGAACGTCAGGACATACCCGAAAAAAATTTCGACGTGTTGCTAGTTGCGCGTTTTCTTGCAGTTCGTGTCACCGGATAATACAACAATTGCGTTCTCTTGAAGAAGTATCCGAAGGAAAAAACTTTTTTTTTTGATGGGGGCGCATTTTCTATTATTGTTTGGTTCTGTGCGGACTATGTATATCCGGAATGTGATACAAAATCAATACTGTCGAAGGTCATGACCATAGTTGCCCACGCCGGCGGCGACCCCCATGACCCCCTATACATGGTTGCGCACTGCTCTCCTCTATTTGAGGGGAGCAGTGCGCAACCATGAACCCCGGGTCATGGTCAAAAAAGGTTGGTAGGTCAATGGTAGGTCAAGACTAGGTACCGTACCCAATCGATAGTACAGTACCCCCAGATACCGTATACCACTACCGTAACCCACGATTTTCGCAAACTAACTTTATTTTTAAAAAGTCCTGGTACCGTTCCAACTCGATTGTACTGTACCCAAGTAACTACCGTAACCCAGTTCCTTGGGTCAAAATTTTTCTAAAAATGTCAAAAAATTTTCTAAAAATTCCAAATCGATCACATAATGATTCTACAGTAACTAGAGATGTGATAGAATACTTTAAAATAATTGCATGCTACATTTTGGAATTTTAGAAAAATGTCTGACCCAAGGAGCTGGGTTACGGTAGTTACTTGGGTACTGTATAATCGATAGGGCACGGTACCGGGACTTTTTAAAAATAAAGTTAGTTTGCGATAATCGTGGGTTACGGTAGTGATATACGGTATCTGGGGGTACTGTACTATCGATTTGGTACGGTACCTAGTCTTGACCTACCATTGACCTAACAACCTTTTTTTGACCATGACCCGGGGTTCATGGTTGCGCACTGCTCCCCTCAAATAGAGGGGAGCAGTGCGCAACCATAAATAGGGGGTCATGGTCTGAAAACACCTCGCCGCCAGTGCTGGGCAACTATGGTCATGACCTTCTCGAATACATTTTCGACACATGTGATGAACACATGTGGTCTGTGACGATTATCCAAAGGAAAAAAAAACTTACAGACACTTGATATTGCCGAAGAATACAGTTTATATTCTCTTTTGGTTCTGTCCGGACTGTAACCGGAATGTGATCTATGCAAAGGCGCCCGTTAGGTGCCGTTATCAGTTGATCAGTTTTGTGTTTCTTAATCACATCAGTTTTTCGCATTAAATCACATCATGTCCTCTTATCTGATCGATGTCAGCCTCACGAGTCTTTGAGCTCTAGACGAAGGTGCCAACTAGACTTCGAAAGGTAACAAATACAAGTGGATAAAATACACGGGTCCAATATTGTACTAGTGTCTGCTCGCGCGAGAGCACTCGCTCTTAATCCCTTTCATTGTGCAGAAAACGCGTTATCAATTTGTGGACACATTGAGAACATTTTTCCTCATCACGATCAAAGGCAAATATCGATATTTTATTTTGGAATAATCGAAATGTATCGTGCATGGTCAACTATTGAAGCAGAATGCCTTATTGAACATGTTGAGTCATTTGGGAACCTAATTGCTTTGCACACAACGCAATTACTAATTCGATTACTAATTCGCTTACTAATATTTTTTACTAATATTTTACTAATTACTAATTCGCATCCGACTGATAATAAATCTGGTGAGCATGGCTAAACAGGTTTTTAAGTCGACATTAAAAAGCTTTCGTGTATTACCGTAGTCGGCCAGTCGAAAGACCTCAATAACAGAAGAGAGTGACCCCATCGAGAGAGAGAGAGAGTGTGTGTGTGGGCGTTTGTCGACTCTGAATGGACCCAATACCTGAGATCGACACCGATAATGATAATTAATGAGTGCGATTGCTGGTGATAAGCGAATCTCACTCACCAAGGAAGTGTATAGTGATGAATTCTGGAGCCTAGCAATGTCATCGCAAACACATATGGTTCATCAAATTTCCTTGAACACGTCGAAACCATTAACCCATCCAGCGATTCCTGGTACCAGACCTGGTTCAGTGGTTCCTGGTACCACACGCACCGGCTTCAGTGGTTTCTGGTTCGCAGAGTTGTGGCTGATGCAATTGGCGTCGCCCGTGTCACCACGATCCGCCGACATCAGTCGTTCAGTTTTGTGCAACGACCAGGGAGGAGTCCGGACTAGCTATCTCGGGTTGAATTACACCGATTTGTAAGCTCAATTCCATTCCAAACTCGTTCACGCGCTGCATGTTATACATTCATTCAGGATTTAATTACTTTTTTACCCTTTTTTGAATTGGAGGATGCACTAGCGAACTAGTATTGAATTAGGAGTTGTCAGTGACTCTGCCGCAAACTCTTCGCAAAATCGCAATATAAATTTACATTATTTTCCCGTTTAATTATTATTGTGACTTTTGGACTGGAGGAATCCGGACTCGCTCGATGAATTATACATCATTTGATGATCAAATCTATCCCAAACTGAACATGAAAAAAATATTTTTTTAAAATTTGCGTTGTTGTGTTTCGGTTTCATAGATGTATTTTATGTTTGAATGTATTTTATGATTAACCCCGGTTCTCAACTGAAGATGCCTACTAGACATTGCCAATGATAAATATTTGAGCAGAATTTTGCCGTGGAGGATGAATAGTCCAAATGTAGACTTGTTCTAGTTACATTCCAAATTGTCTATGCAATTGAGATTGTTTTTGGGTCCATCTAGTTCGCACCGTATACCCGTCAAGACTCGCCTTATCTCCCTTGATCACGCGCTACTCTCAAACGTTGCAAAATGAATGTGAGCGTCGCTCGGGCAGAAAACGAGATTTCGTGATCACATACCATTCTTGGTCTCTAATCGAGATGACTCGTGCTCTCTTGCCAGTTAGACTGGCGAGAGAGCATGCAGATTGAAGAGAGTCTTCCCTTGCCAAGCCCTCGTCTCTAATTCCTCGTGTCTAATCCTTAGTCTCTAATCCTTAGAGTGCCCAAAAATAGTCGTTATCGTGATTCCTTGTCTTGCGATCACGAATTCTTCTGAACAAAGCAGATAGTGGATTGGCTATAAATATTGTGCAATCTGAGAAGGGCAAATCATTCTGAATTAGGTTTATTGATTTCACTTCCTCGACTGATTATTGTGAGCTTCCAAATCGTCGTCCATTGTTCTGAAACTATCATCGTGATAGCGATAGGGATAACAGCTGATGGTCGATGGACACTGTGATCATTGTCCCCCTGATAAGATCGTCCTCACGATGAAAGTGAAAGGAGTGAGAGCGAGAGTATCAAGCACCAATAGCACCAAAGAATATCATCATAGGGTAGAGTTCGAATTTCGTGTACTCGTTTCTTTATCCTTCGACCACAGTGGCTAGTCCAGCAGTGAGAAATTGAGTTCGTAATACGGACCTTTGCCTCTTAATTTTCATACTCTCTAGACCGGTCGAGTGGTGAGATAGTGTGTAAAATGAAGAGACCCTAGTATCGTTCCTCGAACTCTAGTGAGGAAGCATTGCAATAAATTACCTAAATTTGGCACTCATTTAGATTGAATGAAATAACGTATTGTACCTTGGCCGCACCTGGGACGAGTTTCCCATTTTCCGTTGTTTCCTGTACAAAATGGAAGAAAACTAGTCATCATCGTAAAAAATGACGATAAGCCGAGAATCCCATTGTTCAACACTAATCCTTTCACAGGCGATGGATGCACCTCCCGAATCCCTCTACTCTCAGCACACAACGAGCTGTGTAGATAACGAGATCACTCCCGTGAGTTTGGCATGGATAGAATTGGCTGTTTTGTGATGGGAAGTCCATAATCGCGCTTTTGTTCAGTAGAGTTTGTAATTAGCGTAGCATTTTCTTAATTCTATACGCTATCTTGAGCGACAAGATGAAGATACCGTTATCGGAATTACGATCTCTAATTGAATGCCAGGTTTTTCCTCATTAGGCTAATTTTTCATTTGGTATGTTTTTGCATTTTTCAGGACCACATGAAAGCCTCTACTTCAATGATGAAATTTCCTGAATTCATTGAAGGAAAAAAAAATTTCCTGAATTCATTCGTTCGACCGCCGATGAACCAGGTGCGGATATTCACGATTTGCGTAAATATACTCATTTGCTGTTTATCGCATTTTCGAAACAAAAGAAAACTTATGTTCCCAGGACGAATTCGACACACAATACGTGCACAAACCTGATAAATCTGAAGTTAAAAGGAGGTTAAAGAAGAACGGAATGAGGTCAGAAAAGTCATTTTCTTCAACGTTTTGAACACTTTTCGTAGTGAACAACATTGTATCTCAGGACATCTGAAATGTAGCTTTTTATTTCAGTGAAATTTGTATGTTCCGTCCCTGAAAACTAATCTAAATAATCACAAATATTCTTGAACGGGGACCCCAATCAGCGTTTCAGATACATCCACCCATTCACTTCCTGTTCCGCCTTCACGAAAGCATTCTTCGGATTCTTTCCCATTCTGCGATGGCTGCCAAATTACAGTCTGAAAAATTACTTCATCGCTGATTTGCTTGGAGGCATCACAGTGGGAGTCATGAATGTACCGCAAGGTAAGTTTTCTCAAAACAATGACTTAAAAATGTTCCCGATTTTGAAGCGAGAGTGAAATGCAATTTTGATTTTGCCGTGGCTCTTGAAGGCGAACTGTAGCTGTGCCTTTACATTATTTTTGTCAGGTATTGCTTACGCCGCCCTGGCCGGATTGCCTGCTGTAACTGGTCTCTACACGTCATTCCTTCCTCCACTCATCTACATGCTATTCGGAACGAGCAGGACGAATTCTATCAGTAAGTTTCGAGATGCGGCCGCACATAACCGTTACACCATAACCTTTTCGAACATATAATTCACTTATCAATCTCAGCTAATCGCTGAATTACAGTTTGATGATAATTTCAATCTTCCTTTCCTAGGCGCCTTCTCTGTCGTGTGCCTCATGACTGGCCTGGCAGTCGAGCGATTCACCGACCCGACGAACGCGAAATACGCGGAAACTGTGAGTTCAATCTTAGATATCCATGATATATCCATTGTACTTACTGTATTGATTGTGGCATAGAAGTGTTCTGCAGCATGCGCAGTTCAGACGGTTAGATGAGCCTTTCACTCACCTTGTCCGGACTGATTCCATTGAATGCGAAACAATTTTACCGACGTCTTTCTAGGTCGGTTTCATCAAAGACCCCGCCATGCTGCCCACCCCCGAACAAGTCGCCTCTTCTTTGACCATGCTAATTGCACTGATGAATGTGAGTGAATCGATTTTTCGATCAAAAATGCGTATCCAATTCAATATAAGACTCGATTTCAGTTACTGATGGCTACTCTCCGACTGGAATTCTTCACTACTTATCTCTCTGATACGGTAAGGTTTACATCGATGATTTGATCTAATCCGTCCATTACCTGTCCAGGATTCTAATCACATGAATGCAGACTTTGAACTAGGGATGGCAGTTTGATTAATCTATAATCCACTAATCGAACCGTATTTCGGTTACTCGGTTAATTATGCAATCCAAACGGAATATCGAAAACAGTTTGCGTCGAAATGGATTATTTGTATCCATTCGACCTTCCCTACTATGAACCATTGCAGGTCGTGTCATCCTTCACTGCCGCCGCCTCCGTTCACGTACTTGTCTCGCAATTGCCCGATGCCCTCGGAATCAAGGACATGGTCAAGCACGATGGGCAGAATGGGTATTTGGTTATGGTAAGTAACCATTGCATAGTTTTTCCGAGCTTGGAAACGATGTACCAATTTTTGATGGCCAATACTTAATTTGTTTCGCTTAGGCTTACGCTTTCATTTATTGTCGATTTGTAATAGTTGGAAATTTCATTTTTCCAGAACCTCTACGAGATCATAATTCGAATCCCGCACGTGAACCTCTACGCCTGCGGAATCGCGCTCGTCTCTATGATTTATCTCATGCTAGGAAAGGTTGGTGTTTCCGAACAATTATTTCTTACTATGTTTTATTGCATTTGTAAATTATATGGTTATTTCAGGAAGTATTGTCTGTACAACTGCTGAAACGCTGCAACTTCCCCTGGCCCATCCCTTACGAGCTACTGCTGGTAAGTAATCTAGACAAAACTGGGCTACAATGCAAAAAAGGTGAATCGAATAAAACATATTTTGATTTTTCTGATTTATTAATAATATTTCTTTTTTTCAGATCGTGATCGCTACCATCTGCAGCTACTTCTTCGACCTTAACGACCCGCCTTTCAACGTCAAAGTGATCGGGAATATCACCACAGGGTAAGTTTTCGATCATTCGTAACCCCAACCAACAATCATGATTCAAATTGACTAACCGCAAGCCTATCCACAGTTCCCGATGACCAACTTTTTGGGGCATTTTCGTGCCTCAGAAGTATGTAAATGATTACAATAATCAAACTTCAGTCTGCCCACTCCTTCCGTGCCCCGATTCGATCTCATGCCTGCGCTCATGGAGGACGCTTTCACGATTACGGTCAGTTGTTGCACGGTCAAGGACATTTCCAACTTATAGAAAAAATTTCCATTAAATTTAGCTTAGAGAGAAGTTAGGGTAGTATTTTCCAAGGAGCCAAATCTCTAGTCCGAAATTTTAGATAGTTGTATACGCCATGCACATGTCTCTTGGCAAGATGTTCGCCAAGAAGCACGACTACGAAATCGATGCAAATCAAGTGGGTATATGTGAAATTAAAACTGCACTCTTCCACCAATTGCTACATGACACGAATTTGATGCATTGATAATATTTCATGTTCAGGAGCTCATTGCTATCGGGTTCATGTCGTTCGCCGCCGGCTTCTTCCCCATCTATCCTACCTCCTGTTCGCTGTCAAGAACGCTGATGAATGTTCGAATTGGAACGAAGACTCTGGTGAGTGTCTTTCTTAAATTTAGGTCGCACTTGTTATTTTTTTTTAAAATTGTTCAAGAGTTCCTGATGACCTGCATAGGAAGTCGTCGTACAAATTAAGCTAAATGAATCATATTTTCAGCTGTCTAACATCTTCGCTGCGAGCCTCGTGCTTGCAACCATCTTGTTCCTGGCTACATACTTGGAGCCTCTTCCAAAGGTGATTTTGCTTTTTTGCTATCAATTACGTTTAAAACTTCTTGATCTTGATTAGTGAAAAAATAATTCAAAAAATACAGCCCGTCCTCTCCGCCATTGTGATCGTGGCCATCTACAGCATTGTGAACAACTTCAAGATGCCAGTCATGCTATGGTCGGTGTCGACGATCGATTGTGTGAGCATATTCTCGAATTACAGAATACTTCGATTGTATTGCCCGTCAACACATTATGGGTTCAGTATATTTTGAGGTTTGGGATGGGGCATCTAAATCGGAGAGCCAGAGTCTATGCGCCTCAAAGCCGAGTTCGCATCATAACCTATAACTGCATACTGTAACCATGCTCATTTGCAGAGTATCTGGGCGGTCTCCTTCGTCGCGACGGTCTTCATCGACATCGTTCCCGGATTGACCATTTCCATTCTCTACGCGCTGTTCACGACGATCGCGAGAGAGCAGTGGTGAGTAAACGAGGCACTAGGTCGGATGAGAACTATGACGTCATGCCGCCTTTGACATATCACAGGCAGCATGACGTCATAGTTCTCATCCGTCCTAGTGCGCTGTCCATTACTTGACTATCCTTCTCCATTAAATTTCTCAGTTAAACAACAAATTTTTGGTCACTTATTACGATCTCTTTACAGTTGTTCCACAATTCAAAATAGTTGTAAACAAAACATATTTGGGTATGGATACTTATTTAGGCCACGTTGGCACATGCTTGGAAAGATCAACGGAGATCTCGATTTCGAAGAGATGGATAGATACGAAAACGTGTCATTTTTCCAGGTAATTTATTGATAGTGATATTATTTATGGAAAAAAATGCTCTGATTAATTATTTGTAGGGTTCTCTTACTGGAAATTGTTTGTATCATTTTCAGATGCGTTTCACGTAAACTATGAGATGTGTAGCGGTCATGATACATATCTGAAAATTATGCAAACATTTTCCAATAAGAGCACTCTACTTATTTTGGTATAAATAAACAAACTTTTTAGGCGATCTGCATGTTCCGATTCGATGCTCCCTTGCTATTCACTAACGCTGATCGATTCAAGAAGAGCGCTGCGAAGGTGAATATTTTCAAATTGTTGACTTAATTTTTGACTTTCAATTGAATGTAAGCATCAGAACATACCAGATTACAATTTCGTAAATCAAATTCCAGGCGATTCAACAATGGGAAACCGAGCACTGGGACCTGAAAGTTGAAATGACCGAGAAACTGCCGATTGTCATCGAAGGGGACGTGGAGAAGAAGGTGAGGATATATCATAAATGATAGGGTACTAGTTCAAGTAAATGCATATTCTGGCGCATAGAAGGACTGCATACGAATCGTACGTTGCATCTAATCATCTAGCGCGATGCAAGTAAGCATCCAAGGTTGCAATGCCTCCTCAGATGATGACTAGCTTTAAGTTTGTCCGGGATTGTGCAGAAGCGCCCATATTCTTCATTGCAATCAGTCTCTTAATCGATTGAGATGCGATAGAATGTCGAACTTGCGTTAATTTTACAATTCCTTTTTTTCAGGAGAAGGTAGAAATATTATCTCGCCACTTCATCATCGACTGTTCCGGGTTCACCTTCGTGGACTACATGGGCGTCATGGCAATGAAGGAGGCAAGTTAAAGTTTGCAAATAAATGATATCAACATAAATTGTTGGTGATACTCTTTGAATACCATTAATTAGAGAATAATATTGCATTTTTTAGGTGTTCCTGGAGATGCATGCCCGGGGCGTTCTTGTCTATTTTGCTGCAGCGAAAGGTGAAGACCACTAAGTTCATGCACAAACACATGGAATACACGATTCAAAAATTTGTTGTAAAAGTTAACTATATTTCGAATTATCGGAATTTAAACCATAAATTTCAGCGCCAGTTCGTGATCTCTTCGCAAAGTGTGGCTTCCACGAACAAGTTCCCAAGGAACACTTCTACCCGACGACAAGAGATGCAGTTGCGATTGCCAGATTGAGGCTCCGAACGTGAGTATATCAGATTTTAAAACAAATATACGAATATACCGTTAGGGTTTAAATTATGTAAAATTCATTAATCAGATTCAGTTCACTTCGTTTCAGGAGCGACGGTCATTATGACCATTGCGCATTTGAACAGGACAACGATGGATTCTCCGAAATAACCACTGCCTCACTGTAACATACACACACACACTATTTTTTGAATTGTTATTAGTTATTTTGGGATATTTTGTCAAGTCCACCGATATTTGTAACGGTATTTATGTTCCACAATGTTGTATAGCCATTACTCAGATCTCAATTTGTACATTAATTTCCCCGCCTGTGATGTGATCGTTATTTTGTAAATATATATAAGTATATGACTCTTCTGAAACATTTTATTAATTCATAAAAGCATGACACAAAGCAATAATGACAAAGCATGTAGTATATATTAATCGTATTTCAAAAGGGCAAAAAGAAAACACTTTCATATTTACAAAACCCCATTATTGTATGGTTTAAAGACAATTTTCATTTACATCAATTGCGCGTTTTAAATGCTGATTATATGTGAATCTCATAGAGATCATCTTGCTCATTTGATGTTCTCCTAAAGTAAGTGAGCCATTATTATCCGATATTGATGACGATACTTACTCAGAAAGTGTATTATTTGCGAGATCAACAGCGTCCGTTATAGTCGGACAGAAATTTATCTTAGGCACTTGGCTGTGGAACCCACACTGGGCGAAGAGATCGCGAACTGGCACTGTAAAAGTTCGAATGTGATGAATTTCGAACAAGTATGCACAAAATAACAAAATAAGAATTGAATGCAGATCAAACGGATTTTCGAAAATGGACATACATTTGGCCGCAGCGAAATACACGCTGACTCCGTGAGATTGCATGTCGAGGAATGTCTGCATTTTTAATTGAATATTTGCAATATCCACTGTACTATTTCATGGATTATCCTAACTTTATGTTATTTTGATACACATCAAAAACCAAACCTCCTTCAGTGTAGTTACTCCCATGCAGTCAATAAAGGTGAATCCAGAACAGTCGATGATTAGATATCGTGATTGTGCCGCCTAAATTATCGATGTTCTCAAGGATGAGGTGCCATATATTTCTAACCTCTTTTTCTTCATTGTACTGAGACTTTGGGTCTACTCGCAGGTCAAAGGTATGACTTTCCCATTGTGTAATCACCTGAAATGTTTACGATTGACAATAATTTCTCCGAAAAGTCGAACCTTCGCAACACTCTTCTTGAATCGGTGCACGTTCGTGAAGAGAAGGGGCGAGTCGAATCGGAATACGCAGATATTCTGAATGTTTGTTGAATATATAGGTACATATTTACCTAAACGTTAGGTACTAGGCCCTGACGTTCGGTGGCAACACCATGCGGTGAAACGCACTTGATAGAAGGAGGCGTTCTCGTATCGATCTGCTTCCTCGAAATCTGGATCTTCAGCAAAGCTGTCGAGAAGGTGCCAGCGAGGCCTAAATGCTTCATTAGATGTGTGTTCGCCGATCAAATCTAAGAGATTTCGGACAAACATAATGGATAATAATCAATTTAGAAATCCCCACTTACCACTGCTCCCTGGCAACCGTTGTGAACAGCGCGTATCCAACGGAGATTATCAGTCCGGGTACGATGTCGATGAAAGCTGTAGCAAGGAATGAGACCACCCAGATACTCTGAAATCACTGTTTTCCTAAAAAGCTACACCAAAGTTCAAGATTCTTTTATTCATCTCTCTGCATGACGAACTATTGAACGATCATTTGCCTTTTTCCACCTCTAGACTCGAATAATGCAATAACACATCCAAAAGAAGAAAGTGCTTACGAAATCGATCTTCGAGACAGGCCACAGTATGACCAGTTCCTTGAACTTGACCATAACACCGTAGAGAGCCACGAGCACAATGGAGGAAAGGACGGGCTGAAATACGAATTAAAATGTACCGCGGGTCTGAATCAGATAGATTTGCGGGTTAATATCGATTAATAATGAATTTAAATCATTGCTAGAAAAGAATGAGTATATATGGAAATGGGTTTATGTTACCTTGGGCAGCGGTTCCAAGTACGTGTCCAGAAACAAGATAGTGGCGAGAACGAGTGATGCAGCGAACACGTTCGACAACTACAATTTCATAATGCATTATATTTTGCGAAATTGTATCGTGATAGTCATCATTTTTTTGGTCAAAAGTAGGGTTATCTTATTGGACAAATTTTGCATCTTTTCAGATATGTTTCAGCTTATCAATACATCTGATGAGCGTTTCTTTATTTAGTACGCAAGACACTTATCCGAACATTCGTCAATTATTTTCCAATAAGAGAATACTAGTCAAAAGTTTTCAAAATAGTGATTATTACCGCTGTTTTCACTCCAATCTTCGAATTGATCAGTGATCTCGAGAGTGAGCAAGCGGGAGGATGCACGGGGAAGAAGGAGGAGGCTGCTGCAGTGAAGCCGAGAGCGAGTAGTTCCTGGAAAACAAAGAAAACCAATTAGAATTTCCCTGGAATCTGGAGGATTTGGCAGGAATAAAAAGTGAAAGCGTTGATATCTGTTTAAACAACTGGTAAAAAACAACCAAAAACTGGTAAAAAAATCATCCCGGAAGAAATATGTTATATCATTCGACGAGGCCATATCCTGAAACGTACCTGGTTATCGTCGATTTCATATTCGTGCTTCTTCGCAAACGTACGTCCGAGAGAGATGTGCAGGGCATAAGTGACGAGCTGAAATGGATAGGTTAAAATAATTCAAATCTTGGATTGGAGAATATTCAAAGAAAAACTGCAACTGGCAACTTACGGTAATCGTAATAGCATCCGGTATTAATGATATCATTAGGTCAAATCGTGGCAAGGTTGGAATCGGGTACCTGTAACTCACAACAATAAACCGCATCCGTTATCATACTGACGTTACATTTCAATCAAATAACTCGGTGAAGACATACCCCGTGGTGATATTTCCTATAATTTGTACATCAAATGGGTCCTTGTCTAGATGGAAACTGGCACTGCAGACTGTAGTTATGATGATCTGAATTGGGTGAGATTCGAATTGCAAATGTTTTATAACAATTTAAATCTACAACTTGATGGAAATTATGTGACACTGAGCTCAAGGTTTGCTTAATTATAATATTAATGGCACACCAGAAAGAGCTCGTAGGGAAGCGCATATTGGAAATTGCAGTATTTCAAAAGTAGTACTGAGATCCCTTCCTGAAAAAATACTTATTCGATAATAATTGTCACGAAGCTATTTTGGTTCGCTCAAATCTGCTACTTCGAGTGTACCTTTCCAATTAGCAGAAAGGCGATACAGAACAGTGAAATCCCGCAGGTGTAGAGATTCGCGTCCGGAATCCTTGTCGCGATCTCGTAGATATCCTGAGGAGAAACACCATATTCCGAGAAAATATTTTTTTAAAAAATACATATTGCCTCGAATTCTTAGAGATTGCCGTCGCACAATTTCAATACGATTGATATGCTAATATGTTGATGAAAAGCTCTGAAATACTACGAAATATCACTAACTTTGAACAGATTCCCATTCTCTCCATCGTGTTTCACCACTCCGGTAATTCCCAGAGCGTCCGGCACTTGCGAGACGAGCACGTGGACGGTGGCGGCTGTTGTGAATGCAGAGACGACCTGTCAATATTTTAATATTTGCCTTAAACATGCAATTTGTGTGTTCAATATGATTTATTGATGACAAGATCGGGAAGAGGGTGGGCAAAATGAAGTGATAATTCCCTCGTTACATGGGAACTAACCTGATCCGAGAGGTAGGTGGCGAGAAACTCCAATCGCAGTAGAACCATCGCTAACTGAAAGTATATTTTAGAATTACGTTCCACAGTATCTCCCTCGTAATTTCCAAAACTATTCTGAATCTTTTTACAATGATTTTCGCATAATACATTTCCGGAACAATTTGTGTCTTGCCGATTTGAGTTCGAGAAACGATACCACGTTCTCTTCATTCTACTCACTCTATCGCCGATCGACCGGTCTAGAGAGGGTGTAGAATGAAGAGAGCGTGGTATCGTTTCTCGAACACTCGAAAGCCTGTAGATCCACCCAGACCACGGGGGTTAAGAAATAGGTCAGAAATCCCCCACCACGTGCACACAACACGGGCGGTAGCCTCACGCATAGGTCGCTGATAATCTCAGGACAGACTGAACGCAGAATTGGCGCGGGAGTGGCAAACCAGCCTTGCTTGGATGCCAACTTACGTTTTTACGTTTTACGTTATTGCCGATCAGTGCAATTGCCTGCCGGAAATGTTGATTCCCCCAGTGATCTGTGCCCACGCCGAGACGGAAATACGCTTCCTTTTGCGTCACTAGTCAAGCCTAAGCCGTTATCTTCATCGACTGATCACAGTTCCGACCTCGATGCACCCATGTCGATAAGCCCCTAGATTTGAACACAAAGCAAATGGTATCGACCCTGAATACACGATGATAAATGTAATGCAGATGTATGATAGTTCGAAACATGTCTTCATTCGAATTCTAATATGAATATTTAGAAAAAATAAGGACATCAGTAGGAAGGAAGTACACACATCACTCTGAGAATCCATCAGAATTTGCTGAATATTCAACAACTTCGAGTATTCACGAAAAGTAGTGTACGATTTTTGCGGTCTTCACAATGGAATTATACTCACATTTATGAACGAGACGAGCATCGTCAGGGAGCACGCGACTTGCTCTGGGGTCGGCAACTTTGCAGGATCATCGATGAATGCGACCTAAAACATGGAAATACTTTCTTGCTTCCTCACTGAATCCACACGAATTTTCAAATAATAGTGTTCACACGTATTAGGTTGAACAGAAAGTCTTTATAAACTTTTTATTTCCCTTCTTCTGACAATAAAGCGCAAGAGCGAAATCAAACGTATGCACCATTGTTATCTACGACAAATCTCCAACGTTCAGGCAACTTATGGATTCCCTCCTTATAGAACCCATCTCGGCGCGAATCAAAATATTGCTTGAGTGCGGCCTCGATCGCCCCACGGGAAGTGAAGGATCTCTGATCGAGATGACGGGTCAGATCCGAGAACAACCAATAATACGAAGGGGCCAAGTCAGGAGAATACGGTGTATGAGGGAGAACCATCCAGCCATATTTGGACAGCTCCTGCTTGACCTGCCGTGGAACATGGGGTCGGGCGTTATAGTGTTGATAGTACACTTTCTTGCCGTTCAGGGCAGATTGTGCGAATATCTTCTTGAGATTCCGTAGTTGTTTAGTGTAGACATATCCAGTAATTATCCACTTCTCGGGGTAGGAGCTCCCAGTAAATCGGGCCATCCACTCCCCACCAGGCAGAGAGCAAGATTTTCATAGGGTGAAGGTCATGCTTTGCGACGTCCTGTGGGGTCTCATTGGCATCTACCCACTGTGCCCTCCTATGGTGATTCTCAAAGCAGACTCACTTCTCGACCCATGTTATGAGACGGTCCAACCATCGATCTCCAGCGTGAAGAGTGAGTAGAGAAAGGGAATCGTCGACACGGTGGTCAAACTGGTCTTGGGTCAATTTGTGTTGTATGAAACGGCCTAGCTTCTTCTTCTTGCCAATGGAGACCAATCATTTTACGATGGTGCTTTGCGATACCCCAAGTGTGGCTGCCATGTCGCGGGTATTTGGAAAGGATCCAATTCCACTACGATCCGTAGCGCATCCAAATCCAGCTCGGGTGGCCTCCCAGACCGGTCATGATCATCCATGGAAAAGTCCCCCTTCTCGAAGAGTTGGTACCAATTGCGCATGGCCTGGTAGTGAGTGGCATATGAATCGTACACTTCAGCCAACTGACGTTCCTATTCCTTCATTGTAGTGTGAGAGAGGAATACGAATAACAGAACGTTGCGGATGTGCAAGGCCGTGGGAACAAACATCGTGGTATTACTTGTGGCAGAATGAAAGGCGTGGAATGGGGAGTTGTTGACCACATAGTCCCTTTGTCATGTGTTATTCACTAGAGGCGAGGGAACACCAAAGGTCTCGTGCACTGAGCAGTGATCTAGCAAAACAGTTTATAAAGACTTTCTGTTCAACCTAATAATAACAGACTCTACATTTTGCATTCATTTTATTTATTTCATTCGATGATTCCCATTGACACAACTGACTGTTTCATTGTATTTAGGGCTCGTCGGATCCGTGAATCGCTCAACTGCCAACCCGCACATGAGACAGACGATTGAGAAGGCGCCTGTGAATTGAGTTCGTTATTCGGGAATTTGTCTTTCCAGTTAGCAATAGGTCGTAGTTGCATGTGACCAAATGAATGGCGTATAAAGGTATATAAATGAGTGATAGTTTACTTATTGAATTGTGTCGGCTCGTTCCGAAGATGGCGTAGAAAAGAGGGCAGAAGAAGCACACGTACAGGCCACAAACAGCTGGCAACCCAGCTAGCTCGGCGTAAGCGATTCCTGCCAAATCCTTTAATCTCCATCCTATCTGCGCTCCCAAAACACATCCCCATGTTAATGAATCGCCCATTTGTCCATACCAGGAGCAACAATAATAAAATAAATAACTAAAATTCACCTTGAGGCACATTCATCACGCCGACTGTGATACCGCCTAGTAGATCCAGAATGATGTTGGATTTGAACGCGTAGTTGGGAAGCCATTGCAGAATTGGAATGAATCCGAGGAGGGAGCGTTTGAAAGCGGCACATGAGGTGAACGGATGCACATATCTGAATGAATGATTTCAGTGATGAATACAAATCGGAATTCACGTAAAATCATTTAGCGAAGAGTCTGCGAAATAATTCTCGGAATTTAGCGCTGAATGAGAGTTGTCTAGCAACGATCTCACGATTTTTCGTTCAACGTATTCTTGCACAGCTCTAACGATGTAATTACCATAACTCCAATGCTGAATTAGGGAAAAATCGAATTCTGCTCACCTTAATCCTGTCTTCTTCATCCTCCTTTTCAATTCGGATTTCCCAGGCTTTAGAGCGTGTTGCGCATCGAAATCCTCCTAAATTCTTAGAGTTGAGCATAGTTCGATGACCCCGAAAAGAGTTCAGAGAATGCCTTCTTTTTTTGTAATTTCAATAATTGCACACCTGGTTTATGGGTGCTCTCATGTGCTTCCTTCTGCAGATATCTTCTTCGAAATCCGATGTAGATGTGGAAGCATCAACGTGGCACTGGAAATAC
Source organism: Pristionchus mayeri (assembly GCA_036245805.1). Classification (NCBI taxonomy): domain Eukaryota; kingdom Metazoa; phylum Nematoda; class Chromadorea; order Rhabditida; family Neodiplogasteridae; genus Pristionchus; species Pristionchus mayeri. The sequence continues at coordinate 1,091,334 of BTRK01000003.1, read as the reverse complement.
GCAAATGATATTTTGAGAGTGATTGGTAAAAAAGTCATTAACCCATTACTAATATGTTAGCCACTGTATAACGAACCACCTCTACAGAGATCTCATTTCCTTCACAAAGCGGTTTTGGCAAGCCAACACCACGAGTCCAAAGAGAAGTTGGGGGCATCGCCTGAAAAGACGCTTGCCAAAGGAAAATGTTCAAAATATCGAAGCGCTCTGAAAACAAAAACGGGATTATTGTGACTTCGCAAGTAATGATTTTCTTCGTTTTAATCTTCGTTTAAACACATACACTCACAGATCGAACTAACAAGAGAACATGTAAAATTATGAGACGATTTCTTGCGAACCCATCCCATTGCGCCAAGCAGGCCCATCTATTCACCAACACGTTTTAGAAGCGTAGATTCGCACGTTATCTTGGGCCTTTTTGTAACCTCTCTTATCTGCCTTTAATCTGACCATCTGGGGATTAGCGCGACTATAAACTATTATTTGTGACACAGTTTCCGATCAAGAATTGAGCCGACAATTGTTGCATTGATTAATTATTGCTGCATGCGCGTTCTGTTTGATGTTTACTTTTCATAATCTGTAAACGTGATCACCAAACTATAATTTAAACCTATAATTTGCCAGTAGTATTCATTTTATTTTTGATTTGTGACCTCCTTTGAATCGACTGAACGTTTTAAAAATGTGCATTTGCAATAGATTGACAAAGTGCTCACCAGACCTTCAAAAATGAACTAAAAAAGCAATTCCTCAATATTGTTGCTACTCTCGATCTTAGTTTTCTAGTGATCCCCGTGCTATTTCAGTAACAGTTTATTGCTCATGCACCGGAAGTCGGACACGATTTGCTCAACTCTTGTGCGATAACGAAACTGTCCATCACACTCTGATAGGGAATCACATATTTGATCGCAGATGCGCTCTTAGCACCTTATCTCCGGAAGTACGTCCACCGCCCACCACATGGGGTCGTTATCGCTGTCATCATGATCACTGTTGAAGGTAAAAGTAACGGTTAATACCTTTTTGATTGAGCTGGAGTGAGAACACATGATCCTATCACCGGAAATACGCCTCCACCATATGGGAGTTGATCTTACTGTCATCGTACACCACTATGTACCACCCGCCCTCTATCCAATATTGGAAGTTGAGGGAAAGGCTCACATAATCAGTTTTTTGGACTTGAAAAGGATATATTAACTCATGGATATATTATTGATAATGATGAATGTTGGATTGATAAGATTAGTGAATACATCATGCCCAGTGGCCCCCCTTGTTCTAACAATAAGGCGGACTATGCCAAGCTTGAGCCATGCCACTGGGAATGCTCACCTCTCATCAGTTCGACTGATCAAGGCGTCACTATTTTCGAAAATGCATTGGAAGGGCGGAGTCACGCTAACGAGTCGCTTTTCTGTCCACCAATCATCAGTCTTCATCTTCCCCAGTCTCCTGACCAGTCGCCTCCTTCACTGCTCGGGATGTCAAACAACTCTGACAAAGCCACTCTTCCCTCTTCGGATGACGAGTCCGATTATGAGTTGATTGGTAAGCGCTCTCCTATATATTTTTTGACGATATTAAAATTAAGTAGCCAACCATTGACTTGAAGCAGTTTCATTACTAGGGTTCTCTTATTGGAAAATATAAGTTGCCTTTTTAGTTGTGTTTCCGGGACTCTACGTAATTAATGAGCGTTTGTGCATTTAGCGCAACTGAACCTTACCCGAACATTCCACTAATCTGATCCAATAAGAGAGCTCTATTCAATCACTGCATCTTTACAGGTGCTGTTTCTGCTGAAGACGTCGAAGCAGGTTTTGTCGAAGTTGCTGCACCGGTTCCATTCGATAGTGATTCCGGTGATAACGAGGATGAACTGTCCGCCGTGATTGTTGCGGATCATCACGGACGACTGGCTCCTGCTGCAGCTACAGATGGTGATCAGCCAGTCGCGCCGGTTGTTGATGTCGCTGCAGCTGATGAGGATATCATTTCCTATCGGGAGGCAATGAGCAATGGTCGGAACACTTCTGGTTAGTTTTTTTTGGAACAGTCTCTTTGAGAGAGAAAATAGAAGTTAGTTATTCTAAGCACTATCTTGCCACTGAAACACGAATTTCATATTTTAAGGACGTATCGGTAAAGGAAATGACGTGCCTGCGGCTGCTGCACCGGTCGTAACCAGTGCTGCTCCCATGCCAGAGGCGGACAATGTCGTCGATCCCAATAAGAATCTGAAAAAAGCATTGCCGAGATCCTCACTGATGAATATTTGGAATTGACGTTCGTCCAGAAACACATTCTCACCTCTGCTATCACACGACTCGTGGAGGAGCAGCTGCAGAGGGAGAGAGAGGAGATTATGGAGGACATGAATCAGGTCAGCCATATTTCACAATATCTTGCTTTTTTCTTTGAGAGAAGGTGCCCTACCCTTATTTTCTTCTCTTCTCCTCCCTATCCCCTCTCATTCTCGCGCATTTCTGTATCTGACGAAGCACCTACGTGGTGTACGATAAATATATAAATAAATACATAAGCCCTACTGTGCGCCTAGTACCAATGATTAGAGAAATCATCTGACTCTCTCCAAGCCACACACTCTATCGTCGATCAGAGTGAGCGAGAGAGTGTACGATATGGAGAGAGCGGGACCATTGCTCAATGATGATTTTCGTTCAGAGACACACCTCTGAAATGTCTCGTCTCGTGGAGGAGCAGACGAGGCAGAGCGAGGAGATGATGAGGGAACAGGAGGAGGAGATGAAACAGGTTAGCATTAGAATTTTGTATCGACGAAATCGAGTCTATGCAAATGTCATTTCTCATAATTCACTTTTTACTGTATCTTCACTAAGTTTATTTCTTGGCAAATGAATAACGTAAATGATTTGCAGCAACAACAGCAGCACGATCAGCCGCGCGTGCCCAATCCGCTGATGAATTTTCCGCCAGCGAATGAACAGCTCTTGGAAGCATTGGAAAGGGCTAATGAAAAACAGCGGGAACAGGTCTGTAATGCTAAAAAACTTATTGAAATATTACACTTTTTTCAAACGTTCAAAATTACTATTGGTACCCCGGGAAATTACCTAATAAGATGACTCTAGAGGACAGACATCTTTTCAGCAACATCAGCACAATCTTCAGTCGGGCGGACCGCAGCCGCCGATGGGATTGTCCCTGCACGGAGTGTCCCCACATCTCGCATCACGGTTTGTGCAAGGAGTAACCAGCGACATGATGCAGCAACAGGTTAGACATGCTAAACTGACTTTTCTGAAGCTGAAATAAGTGGAAGAGACTGGTTTATCTTTGAGGATAGAATAATCGAAAAAAAAGCAAAACAAGACACACAACAAAGTAATTGCAGACGAAGCTAGATCGGAATGCGCAGCAGCAACAGCTGCCGTCCGACCTGTCCGGAGTGATGCAGCAACAGCTGCAGCTGCACCTGCAGCTGCTGCAGATGAATGAACTGCTCGGAGGAGGTGATGAAGATGATAATGCACTCGAGACAGAGATGGCTGATGCAAATGAAGGCCCAACCTTTTACTTTGTCAGTAACAAAAAGTAACACATTTTTTTTCAAATTAATGGTTTTCAATTGCTGAAATTCACTGACTTGCATGTTCACTTATCTTAATCTCATATAATTTGTTCTTATATCATATTCGACATTCCATCCACTGTGGATACTGATGTTGATTTGATAATAAACATTATAAACGAAAATTGGAGAAATTTCCAATACGATTGAGCTAGTCTTTCCAGATAAGGAGAAAATAATATGAGATAGTTCATGCGCACATGAAACGGACAAAAATGGCATAGTGCATACGATTTCGAATCTGCAGATCGTAATTTGTTGAGGTTAAATGGATTGTATCCTGAAGACTAGATTTCGCAAAACAATAACGCAACCTTAACATTTCTCACACTTCATCCTCGAGTTGAAAAACTAACGCTTGTATAAAATAAAAAAAAGTGTGCAGTATCGTTTCTCGGAATGTTATTGAAATGAAGATGACTTCAAAAGGAATTATCTCCGGATAGCACAGGTATCTATATAGCCAATGATGATTAATCGTGGTGAAAACGTATATCTGATGAATATTTATTTAATGCTGAATTCAATGGAAAGAATTTACCCGACCTAGTTCCCCTTTAGACAGAGTTGAACATTTCGGATTACGATTCTTTAGTCATCTAATTGTTGTGACACACCGGATTGCGGATTTGTATCGAACATATTTTCTCTGAATTGAAGATTGCGATTTACTACTAGTATCAAAATGCGATTCAGATCCCGTTTTATATAAATATTACCCTTCAAAGTTATCAGAATCATACGATGCCAAAGTGTTTCAGATATTCATATATTGAGAATAAATAGATTACCATAGTGTGTGATAATTTTCAGTGGTCTTGATATGCCAATTGGTGAATTTGTAATATCCTGTTTTCTCTGTAATATGATACGTTTTCATGCATATCAAAACATCCTTGCCTGAGTTCGCCCTAAAGGGTTCGCCCTCCTTATCATACCACGCCATATCTTATCTCATCCCTATCATATTAAACAACAATCAGCTATGCCACGGGATATGCTTCCCTCTCCTCACTCGACAATCTCAATAGTCAATACAGCGCGTCCATTTTCGAAATCTCATCGGAAGGGCGGACTCACGCCAACTAGACTCCTCCTCGATCCTCAATCGTCAGTCTTCATTCGATCTTGTCTCCTGACCGGTCGCCTACATCTCTGCTCGTGATGTCCTCCAACTCCTTCACCGACCCTCTCCTGTCCTCGTCTGATGACGAGTCCTACGCGCTGATCGGTAAGCCTGCCAACCACTTATCCTCATTGCCCTTCTTCTCTATTTAATCACTCAATCTATCAACTTGTGTGCAAAAATCCGACCTTTTTTCCTGACACTATGGTGAACATACGGTACCGAACAGTAGGGTAACTCACTGAACCAAATCATTCTTGACCCAACCAATATTCATAAAATAGTTTAATATTGTTGTATTCCAGATTCTCCGCTGTCTCCTGCCGCTACTCCTGCTGGCAGTGCAATCCACGCATGCAGGGATGGATGTGCGACTGATACGGCAGCTGCAGCAGCTGCTGTAACTCCTGCAGAATATGCTACCGATAGGCATGCAGCAACCCCAGCAGCTGCCCTCCCGTCATCGGATGATGAATCGTTCGAATTGATCGGTTAGTGTAGAATGCTATTGGAGTTCGATAAATGATATCACGGTTTCTTCGTTTTCATTACGATCCAATTGCTCGACCGCTCTTGATAGTGAAAAGAGGAGATCAGGACTCGTTTAGGGAACTCTAAATGCTATCATGTGATACACAGATGCAAATACACTGTATCATTTACAGATTCGAGAACGACTTATTCCGCCAGTCCGGCTGCAGGTGATTCCTCGTCGCCAGTAAAAACTGCAGCTGCAGGAGCATTTGCTGATGATCTTGCATCGATGGTCGGCGATGTCCGAATCGACCAAGAATTATCAGTCGTGGTCATCTCATCGGATGGAGACTACGAGAATATCGGTATGTTTCATGCCAGGGCTTATTGTTTGGTCTTGAAATAGTCTTCATTTGTGAAGATAAATGCCTTATCAGTGGCGTGCTATCAAGGATCGCATTTTCCAGACCACATGCTTGAAAAGCCCAACGTTGACGACAAAGGGGCTAAGACGGCTGTCGCATCGGTTGCAGCAGCTGCACAGGTTGCTGCAGCATCCACTGCTGCACAGGCCGCCAAGGTCAAGGTCACTCCGACTGCAGCTGGCGTGGCTCTTGCTGCGGCTGCAGCAAAGAAGGATGAGGATCCTCTCGAGGAGAAGAAGAAACTAAACGCTCGCATTGATGCCATATGGGCCTGAATTGCGTCCAGGTAACGATCTCGAAAATAATCTCCCTAGGGAATCAGTTGAGTTTTTTTTGTCTCAGAATGGTAGTCAAGTATTTTTTTGGTACATGTCTCGAAGTATAGATATCAGTGAGATTCACTGCTACCGTAGCATAGGCAGACTCTGACGACTGTAATATCGCATGGTATGAATGTACTCGTAAATATAATATCTGCTGCTTCCAGAGACTTCTACTCAATCGGGGCATCGGTCGATTGGTGGAGGATGAAGTGGATAAGGCGAAGAAGGCATCGAAGGAAGAAGTGAAACAGGAAGAGGTTGGTTCGCAGAATTCTTAGAGCCAAAATATGAATGATAGGCAGATCCAAAATCTGAGATATTCAACTGTTTCTATCGTATTATTTAGGATCTTCCAAATATGATATTTTGCACTTTTATTAAAGAAAACATTTGAAATAAGTATTGGTTTCATTGCAGTGAAATAAATTTTACGAACTGCCAAATAGGTACTATCAAAATGTCCATTTCCAGCAGCAGAAAATATGTAAGAAGCACCTGGCCAAGGCAACTCCGCAGCTCGATCAATTCTCCAACATGACTACAGTCGAACTGTCATCGCTAGTGCCCGAAGGAGCGACTACGAAGGAAGTGAATGAGATCATCGAGGTATGAAGGGGAGTGTTATATTTTAGAACCTTAAATATGATCAAAAATATTATGGAATATGATCCGACTCGCAAAGCAATTGTGATTACCAGCGAGCAAGGCGCAGGGAGAGCACACATGCGGCTAACAACCTGGAGCTGTTTCCCCCACCTGTATACATAGGATTCACCAGATTGCCCCAATCCCATATCCAGAACCATGATCAAGTTCTCCGTGATGATTACTCGCAATTGCCGAAACACTAGAAAGCGGAATGATAAACTCACATGCACATTATTATCGCACTTACAGGGAAAGAACATCGGAGTGCGAGGGGGCAAGACGCTGTCCAAGGGTGGGCTGTTCTGGCTTCCTCAGGTGAGCGAGTAAAAATCAAAATAAAAACCGCAAAATAATAAAAAATAGTCGAAGTAACGTAATTTCTCTGCTCAAACTATGCGGTGATTGTAACATGCCGTAAGTGCATCTAATTTCGAGAAAGGTTCCGCGAGCTGGTCTCGAAGACGGGATGTACCTTTACCTTTTACACCTAATTTCAGATGCTCCATGGCGTATTCGCACTCAAGGCTACGAGTAAATAGACCAACCGGGGAACAATGGTAAATAGTTATTTGCTCAATATATGTCTTCCCCATTTAATACGGAAATTGACGCGCCACTGACATTTAGATGTTTTTTTCCTAATTCAGTACACAATTTAACCTCATTTCACCGCTTAGTATGAATGAATATACCGTGAAGAGAATCGACTTGCGTGACAGAGCCTTCATATAGTTCAACCACGAGGCTGTTTCAATTTCCATTGCCGGCTAAGATGTTGAGTATATATTGCGACTAGGGTTCTCTTATTGGAAAATTATTGGATCATTTTCAGATATGTTTCATGTTCGCTACATATATGAACTATATAGTGTACACGAAGCATATTTGAAAATGAAATGAAAATTGTCCAATAAGAGAACCCTAATTGCGAAACGATACACTATACATTTCCAATCACTTGGATATTGCAGAAAGTCTCGTGCGAGTGTCGTCCCGGATGCAAGCATCCCATCATCGCAGCGCACGGTGGCAGCACACACGTCATGTCCAACCTCGTCGTTTACATATAATCGAAAGTTCCTTAACGAAATTTCCAAACTTTCCGCAACCTTTTAATTTCAAACAGATTGGTAAATATATTATACCCCCCCCCTTTAGAATACAAATATGATATTTCGGATATATTTAAAATACAGTTGATGATACATCATTGATTAATCAAATATGTTCACAAATAAATGTGTATATTCCTTCTCATTTATTCCCGACCTGGTCCTTTACAACTAATGCAATCAATGCATAAAATTCGTTTGAATAATCAATAAAGAACTCGGAATTATCTAAGCATTATCTAAGTATGGACTTGATCACTCCTCCTTGAAGAGCTTCTGCACCTGGGCGGGCCACTTGTCGAAGTGGGCCTTGAATCCGTCGAGGTTGTAGTTCTGCAAATGATATAATCATGAAGGGAATGTTGGGCAATCAATGGATATCAGAGCCCCTTTCTAATAATTTCTGACTACCATTCGATGTTCCTGAATAAGAAGAGTTCTAGAATTGCAAAAACAATCTTCCATCTATGCGCTATCTATCAATTTGGCCGGTTTAGAGAGTAAGAGAGAATCATACCTTTAAAGGGCGCCACAACGAAACATATTGTGACATGAACATCGAACTGCAGTACCTGGAAGTTGCGAATGCCCTCGATCGCATCAGCCTTGACGGTCTCCGGCTCGCTGGCGAGGTGCTTCTCGATGAATACGGCCGGCTTGGAGACTGGAAATAAAAAGGTATATGGTAAAGGTGTTAGGCATTGTTCCACGTAAGAGGGGGCTGTGCCAGCCCATCGTGGCAACTCGCCTAATCTGGGGGGACACGTGTTAATTAAATTTTTATTGGAGTTTGAGAAGCTTGATTGGGTTCTCGTCACTTTTCGCTTCATTCGACGTTAGAAAATATTCAATAGACGAAATTTATGTGATAAAATTTCGGATTTATTTCGAAAATTATGAAGGCAGCGGGTTTGGAGACTGGGAGGGATTATTCGTTTAGCACAATACGATATCCTTAACCCTGTTGAGTATCCCATCTCTAATTCACTTTCGCTTCTACAAAGTTCTGGCTTCTGCGTTCATTTTGATAACGCATTTTATGATTAGAGTTTGAAAATCATAAATCGGGTTTCCCTTCATTATCTCGTACCACATCAAGCATTTCTAGAAAGTGCGATTGGTTAAGGCTTTTATAGGCATCGAGTACAATGCTAATCCTAAATCATAATTAGCTTGATTAAAGTCAATGATCAACGATTAAAGTTTGAGAAGATTGCTGATTTCCCATCCCATAATTTGCAGCTTTCATCATAAACAATAATGGTGAAACGTAGTTCATTGTGTACAGATCGACTACAGTGCTAGACTTCAACGATGACAAACTTACGGTCGAGGTCGTCGGTCTCCTCCACAGGATCTACAGGTGCAGCGAATGCGCAGACCATCATGGCGAAGATGAAGAAGGAGACGAACTTGCTCATTCTGATGGAGCAATGGTCTGACTCTCTTCAGTTTGCACGCTCTCTCGTATCTCTGACCGGTGAGAGAGCGTGCAAACTGAAGAGAGTCAGACCATTGCTCATTCTGATGGCATATTCCATAAGGACAGAGCTTCGGTATCCGACGGAAAACAATCGGTTTGCTGATTTCGAGTGCTGATTTCGATATCAACCAAATTAAGATAATATGCCGGTTCATGCTGAATACTGGCCACCCTTGGGAAAGACACAATGGAAAAGATGGAATGCACAAGCTGAGGGAAACGCAAAAATTGAGTGGTGTTCCATCGGCAGAGATCCGCTTTATGTAGTAGCTGAGTGGACTCTGGAATTCGAGAAACGATTAAACGGTATCTTCATTATATGAACTCTCTCACCACTCGACTGGTTGAGAGAGTGTATGGGATGAGGAGACGGCGCTCTCTAATTCTTCGTTGCTGCATAATTGGGGATTATCCATGCACTCAAAACTGAACGAGCCAATACTGATTCAATCGTTCGCGAACTTTGTCTAGCGGGATTATCGACATTGGGTTTTACACACATCGTATGCATACAACTATATTAACTAATTTACATTTCGAGTTTAGGTATGACAATCTCATGTGAACATCTGCATCGTTTTCCAATTTTTGTCATATTTAAATCCAAAATTATTTCTCTCTGACATGATTTATTTTCCGAAGGCGTGCTTGCAGAATCAATTCTAATAAGGGATAGTTTATTCTACCCAATGTTGAAAAAGTGAAAGCGAGCAGTGAGTGAGAAATGTGTAGAGAGTGTGAGCATTTCGAGTTGTGGATGAAAATAGAAAGTGATTATTAGCGTTCAATGATGTTATTAAAAGTGAACTTCGATAGTTACATCATAACCAGACCAAGTTTCATGCAAAAGTTTCATAACAACTGACTATTCATTATTTTCTACAAATAATTTGTCTTAACAATTCCTCCCGAAGGGTCATTGACATGTTTTCTCGTCTACACTTATCAAAATACCAAAACAAGACGAGAGGATTACACCCAACGGGTGTAATGTTACTTGTTTTCATCCATGTTTAATTATACCGATGCCATACAGAAAAATACGCCCATCGGTCATTGATCTTTTCCATTCGAGCAAATCAATCGAAATATGAAAACGCCCGAAAAAAGCAGATCAACCAAAACAATACTGCGCAAAATTGCAGCAGCATCATTTTTAAAATTCCAAGAAACGACGTGTCTGCAAGTTCCATGGAATTTCCCTGACAAACAACGAAATACTTGGGCTCGTTACCAACATGTGAATATGTGTGTCACTATCCTGTGTCACTATTCAGTGAATACATGTGTGCCACTCTCCATGTACTATTGGGGTGTCCGGAAAGTTCGTATAATTTTTTGTTTTTATTTTTTATTCAATGTTTTACAATTCTCAGTGACCAATGTATGCCCCCTTCTTTCTCACTACCTCCCTCCAGCGATTGGGCAGGGTCTCGATTCCTCTCTTCCAGAATGCGGGTTTCTTCGAGACCGCCCAGTTCACGAAAGCCCTCACAACTTCATCTCGATTCTTGAACTTCTTTCCTTTGCAGAAGTCAGAGAAAGAGCGGAAGCAGTGGTAGTCGCATGGGGAGAGATCCGGGGAATACGGTGGATGGGTTATCCTCTCGATCTTCAGCTCGTCCATTTTCTTCTGGGTCATCTTCGCTCGATGTGGGCGAGCATTGTCCATCAGAAGAAGAATTTTGCCCTGGTTCAGGAGTCTGGGAGGGACTCTGATCGCGACATCTTGCAGTTGTTCAGAGAAGAGGTCGGCATTGATGCTGGTGCCAGGGGCGAGGATCTCCCAGTAGATGGGACCGAGCACTGAGAAGAAGAAGCAGAGGAGTTCCTTCTTTCCGTGCTCTTCCTTCTTCGGGACAGGCGTGGGTTTCTCATCTGCATCCACCCATTGCAGTCTCCTCACAGGGTTATCGTACGTGATCCACTTCTCATGTGTAGCGATGATGGAATTGACCCATCGAAGATTGGAGTAATTCCCGAAAGACTTGAACACGATTTTTCAGCTGTTCGGGGGGAGAGGTCATGGGGAATCACTTGTGGGAGTTTCGGCTTCTTCCCAGATCGATGGAGGATATCGGACACCGTTGATCTGGGAGTACCAATATCCTTCTTCAACTCACGCACACTGGCCATGGGCTTGCGCTTCAGTGTGCGGAGAACGAGAGGCTGATCGAGGGAGGGAGGGCGTCCAGAGCGGGGTTGATCATCGAGACCAAACTCCCCTTTCTTGAAGCGGGAGAACCACTTATAGCAGAAGGGTATGGAGGGGGCGTCAGCTCCTTCCGACTGGGCCAGGGCAGAGTGGGCCTCCTTCACGGATCGGCCAAGACGGTAGTAATGAAGTAAAACTGCTCGGAGGTAGAGACAGCAACTAGGAGACTGATTAAATCCTCTCACTACTCAACGTCAGAATGATGCAATACATTGTTGACAAACAGATTGCGCAATCACTGCATTTGATCGCGAACTGACTTTTTTCCGAAGCATTATACGAACTTTCCGGACACCCCAATATATTTTTCTATTTTTTTTAAAGAATATTTTTATAATATTTTTCTATTTTTTAACTTCAAATAAACTCTGACTGCTTACGTTGTTCTATTCCGAGTCATTGTTTTTGTAGAATAGCTCAATTATAACTTAAAACAAAATCGACATAGTGGCATGTAGCCGGACAAAGATTTATCCCATGTCCCGTCTCGTCGTTTCTATCGTAAACATCTCTTCATCCCTCCCAGACATTGAAAGCGAAAGTCATATGTTGTTTTGACAGAAATTACAGTTGCCTATTCATATTAATTGCGAATTTCGCATTGATATTTTTAGAAATTATTTTATATTTATATATATTTTATCTACGCACAAGACGCAACGAGATAAGAATATTATATTATGTGTGTCGTGCAGAATATTTTGACTCCTCACACTGATGATTCAAAGTGATAGAATAGGGAGAGAGAAGGGAGTACAAAAAGAAGCGAGAGAGAAAATAAGCGAAAATCGAGTCAATTCTTTTTTTTATTTTGCCGAATCACCTTCCGCATCCGCTGAAATAAATTCAAATCCGCGCTGGCCATGATTTTAAACTGATAATTCCAATCATTCAATTTCAAGCATCTATCACTTCCAACAAGATCTTACGATCTGATTAAGCGAACAAATAATATGCACTAGTGTGTGTCTTCAATTAAAATATCACTAATTGAATTAGCCACAATGCATCATTCGTACAACTAATCAAAGTGGAACGAATTTTGGAGGTAATGTACGCCCCTATAAAGGCGAAGAGGTGGGTTGAATCTCTTCACTGTACTGAATACTTCATCTTAGTGAACATTTGAAGTTCATCACTTTTTCGTAATCCATAACTCCGTTTTAATTAACGAGCGTTCATATGTTTTCATCCAAACGCACATACCTGTCATTTGTGATATTGGAAGGTGGACACCGTCTCTTTAGAATGATCAATCATTGTGGTTATCAGTTTACATTGACGCCATTTCCTCGTGAATTACCGGTTGCGGGGACAACTATCGAGCACTAGTGTCCACTCCCCTTTCTCAGAAACAGTTGGTTGATATGATACACACTTTGCCTCCGCTCTCCCCCCTCCATCATAAACGAGGGACGTTGTACTAATGAGTACTCAAACGGAGCTTCGTTCCTAAACTTGTCCTTCATTGTAATCATAAACTATGCGGTTATTTTATCATTTTCATCTGTCTTTTCAATACGCTGCCTATGCGCTTGTGCAGACTCTATCTCTACCTCGTTCATAGTTTTTTTTGTTCAATAGAACAGCTTCAAAAGCGAATTCCTGATGCCATTCATCTCTTGATTGAATTTTATCATATAATTTTCTTCGGTACATCAATCCATGGCTGAATGTTAAATTCCAGATGCGTGTCCTCGTTTTCTTCTCCCTGCTCGTGGCCTTCACTTCTGCCGTAGAAATGCAGAAGCAGTGCCTCTGCTCGGACCTCAATCCCTGCATCGCATCTGTACCCAAGGCGATCGAGGACTGCGGCGAAAAGTGCGTCTATTTATTTTATTTTATTTATTTATTTTATTTTTTTGGAACTGTCGTGTATTTACATATTTAAATAAGTCAATTAGACTCACTGTTGTGATGTGGTGAGCTTTTTGTCAAACAAGAACTGGATTTCATGCATTCTCTCAGAATGATAATTCGAGTTCGTCAATTCCTCTTTTGATTCAACGCGCTATCTCGACTTGTGGGGCGACGAGATAGCGTGGTAAATGCGAACACCAATTACCCGAATTTCGAACTCTAGTGATAGGTATGTACCATCTCAAAATTGGATGATCTCCTATGCATGTGCGCAGCTAGAGACTCAAAAAAAAATTGCAGATGCAAGGCCCATGTAACTGAGCTGGGCGCCGATTACCCTGCCGTGAGAAAGTGCGTCCTCGACCAGCAAGACGACATCCAGAAGGCTGTTGATTGCGTTCGAGCAGCTTTCGGCGACGAAGTGTACGTTTGGAATTCAGTTTTCTGGAAAAATCAAGGGATTTCCGGGTGTTTTCAAGCGCGATGCATATGCTATTAAACAATCAGCTATTTTGCGCACCGAAAACGATGCAATTGGAACGTTTCCGAACGTTCGTAGCGCTTTCGAGTACGAAGTGTGATTGACGTAACTTTTAGGACGAATTTACTGGGGGCAAAGCTAAATTGCTGCTTTTCCACATTTATAATATACTAATGCATGAGCGAGGGAGGCAAATAACAGTTTGGAGGGGTTACATGTCTGAGCAATTTCTGTTTTAAGGCAAATTTTAAGATGCGCATCAGGAAATTCAGTTGTTGCAAAAGCAAAAGCATATACCTCAGTGTCAAAAAAGAAAAGGATCAGAGCGTATGTTTTCACCGCGCTAACGATAACTCAACTATAAATTTACCATTTTAAAGGTGCGCCTCAAAGCCTGGCCAGGAAATTCCTCGTCGCTTCGCCGAGACGATGCAGGTAGACCACCTCATATTAAGGGGAGAGATGGGAAGTGGTTCTACGTCGGATGAGAACTATGACGTCATTCCGTTGGTACATCAAAAGCGGAATGACGTCATTGTTCTCACCCGACCTAGTGCAGGAAAGTTATGGCGAGAATTTTTAGCTAGCTGCCACTCGCGAGATGAACGAAGGACTCAAGAAGTCGCATCTGGTCGACGAGGCTGTCCCACTCATCAATGTATGGTCATTATGTTTGCCTACTTACAGTTTTCCATGATACACACGTGCGTCTCTATCTATGTATCATGCAAGAGCGGAATGCATTTAAAACACAGGTCCTAGAAAATCATAAAATTCATGCCTAGTCGTTTTCATTTTTTAGTAATTCTCATGAATCGCATCTGCAACAGCACTTCATTAGTCGTATCAGTGAAAAGGAAATGCGAACTTTCGATTTCTTCGCCTTGTTAGCGCTGACGATGGCAATGATAATGATCAAGCATTAATGAGTAGTAATAGTAATTGGTTCTTCATTTCCCTGTCTCTCTGTAGGTCGATCGACGAATTACGAACCTTATAACTTATTAAGCTAATCCGCTAATTAATTAATTAATTCGCTAATTAATTAAAAAATATATGTTGCAGCACGCGAAGAAGGCCATGGGTTGCTGGATAAAGTGCGGGCAGTCGCACTCGTGCGCGAAGAAGCTGGACTGCGGAGTGAAACTGCCGTCAGATAACGAGATCATCAGTGCGTTTTCACACAGTGGTTCTGTATATTCTGCGCACACTCTCATCGGATTGATTTGTAAGAGATTATGCAAAGTGAAGCCAAGTCTATTCGAGTTCATGGTATGTTTAGTGAAGCATGAAATGAATAGTCAGCCACAACGAGATTGTCTGTAATTCAATTATCATTTCAGAAGTGGTCAAGAAGTGCGCGATCGACGCCGGCTTCAACACCAAGCGCGCTAAGGAGATCTGCGAGTGCCTCGCTCATGCTGGAATCAAGCAGCTGACCCCGATGTGCCCCAAGATCATCGTCTCGTAAAGATCAAAGATAATTATCTCATTAAACGACCGACCATTTTGATATTTATTGTCCAATAAAGAATACGAAATGATAAATCGCGAGTTTATCAATTAAGGCTGCCGGAATCGCCGCTTTCCATGTCTTCCACACTGCACATAGTATTATCACTCCTATATTTCTCGTCACCGTTGCCGCAATTACGTTGCTCAAATATACATCATTTTCACATTCAGAGATACAATGGTATTATGCAAATTTAGCCAACGCTTGGCAAATGCTGTTTATCAGAAATACCACGGATGTGCGTCCCTCGTTTCAATCTGCATCACTCTGTATCTCATCTACTTGTGCTGCTTCCTTAGCAATATTGGAAACGACGGATGGAAAGCGACACTAATTACCGTTTTCTTAATGGGAACTCTCACTGTTCATCTTCTTGCATTTTCCCTTACGGTTTGTTGAACTTTCATTATTTCAAGTACTTTGCTGCACAATCGCCAGTGAACAATCGGAGAAAAATGAGTCTCAACGACGCAAGGAATACGCATTTCCAGAACTGCTGTATCAATGAGGAGCGTAAGGAGCAGAGACAGCAAGCTGCAGCCGCTGCAGCTGCTACTACTTCAGCTGCACCAGCTCCAGTTGTTGTCCAAATGGAAGTCCACAGCGACTACGAATCGGGCACCGACGAAAACAATTGAAAATGTCTAACTATCATAACAAAAAAACTGAATGAAACACACATTGTTGGCTTCACCTTTATGCACTTGTCATGCAATTATTGTATATTGTGTGTATGGAAATATGGTCAGATATTTCCAATTGCTGAACCTTTTCCACATATGGACATTACGTCTTTGTATTTTTCTAGTATCAAATATGGGCTTAAAAGAGTGCTCCGGGGAATGTTCAACCACCCAAAGTGATAGTGTGGATATTGTACTTTTTACGATGTTCCATAGCCGACTCTGAGGCCATTTATCACGCCTCTCACGTAAGGATCGAACTGAATTCCGGATTAGGCGAAATTGCCTAAATAGGGTTTTCTATGTCATTCGTAAACATACTACCAACTTCTCATTTGCATGCGATCATTGTGAAGGCCCTGATATCGGGTGGTTTGTTCTGGCACCCACCTTTTTACCTTGATTATATCCGTTCCCGTTCACTTTGAGAAAAAATCTGAGAGACCCCGCTAACTTTTTGAGCTATATCGATGTATGCAAACTAGAACTCATGAAAATGACTTTGAACAATGTTATATTCACGGCAACTTTTCTAAAAAGCATAGGTAAAGACGCAAACGATATTCATGTATCGGGGAATAGAGGACGAGGGCTTTAAAACGAATGGTTTGCGGTATTCAGAGCATCGCCTTCAGGAAAGTTATAAAGCTTTGAAGTTTCGAGTTGATTTGAAGTCATTTCATGAGAGGAATACCGCGTGCTCTTCACAATGAAGTGGATAATGAGTAGAGGGTCGACCATCGACTGTTAATTTCAAATATGTTTCAAATGTGCTACGAATAAAGCTTGTCATAGTTCAGTTAAAACATGACAGAAACATATTTGAAATTAACAGTCGATGGTCGATTCTCCATTCATTCTTCACTTCATTGTGAAAAGCGCGCGGTCTGCCTCTAATGAAATGCCTTCAAATCAACTCGAACCTTCAAAGCTATATAACTTACCTGGAGGCGATGCTCTGAATACCGGAAACCATTCGTTTTAAAGCCCTCTTCCCCTATTTTCCACACATGAATTTCGTTTGCATCTTTACCTATGATTTTTAGAAAAGTTGCCCTGAATACAACATTGTTCAAAGTCATTTTCATGAGTTCTAGTTTGTATACATCGGTAGAGCTCAAAAAGTTAGTGGGGTCTCTCAGAGGACGATTTTTGCTCAAAGTAAAGGGGGACGGGTATAATCAAGGTTAAAGGTGGGTACCAGAACCAACGACCCGGTACAATGGCCTTCAGAATGATCGTATGCAAACGAGTTTCTCAGGATATCTCTGATCGAGATAAACCAACTCATCAGTGAAAAAAAAGCATCATGCGCGCTTTTTCGGCCTAATCCGAGAAATGTTCAATTCAGTTCGATTCTTAGGTGAGAGGCGTGTTATATACGCGCAAAGTTCATTGACAGCGCAGGGTAGTGGCTTGTTAGTTTATGTTTCACTCGCTCTTCTTATTTGTTGCCTCTTTCAAGGGGTAAATTGGCTACGATTTCCCATTGAGAGCGCAGAATGTTCGTTGTGGGACTCCCTATCATTCATCACCTATCATGTTCATTTACAGCTACCGTTTACTTGATGCTAAGAGCGTTCTCGAACATAATTATGGTTGTTATTGCAAGAATGGCGTAATGGATAACTGAGCAATCGTCTGACTCTCTTCAGTTTGCACGATCTCTCGTCTCTCTGACCGGCGAGAGAGCGTGCAAAGCGAAGAGAGTCAGACCATTGCTCGGATAACTACTACAATTGTGATGATCAGTGGTGTCGACGTAGCATGCAGTCTGCTGGGTAAACAAATATACGGGGATAAAAAAACTTGCGATTACGATTTGAGATTCGAAAAATATATGCGATTAATAGAAGTATAAATGACATGGGGGGGGGGGGTAGCAACAGGGATGGAAGTAGGGACATCGTCGTAGGGTCTATACTCTTGCATGTATGTCAAAATGAGACAATGTGCTAAAAATCGCAGCAAAAATTGGACCTTTGTCGAAGATTATGCTGAAACAGTGTACAAAGATTCTATGTTTGCAGTGATTTTAACAGCAAATAATCTAAATTTTTTGACTCAGTGGTGGGCGTCTATGGGGATATCATTCTCGTTCTTACTCAGCGTCATTGCTGCACATTAGAGGAGCAAGGACGGCTTTGAGGTCGTCCATCGGCTTGAGCATGAATTCAACACGCTCAATTGCCTCCGAAGAGGCGTCCATGACAACAGCCCCACATCCGAGCTCATAGTCGTAGGAGTCGCCAGCTGGTACTGAAATGAATAGGCAAAGGTAAATGTAAAGGCATTCCCCTATCAAGTAATTCAGGTACTGCAGGGAGTACACTGTAGGCCAGTAACAACGACGGTTCAGTCTGGTTCAATATTTAATGACGAAATCGAATTTACAGAAGCATGACAATTCTCAGTTCCATATTTAGTACGCTCATCGAATATTGTGACGTAACTGTAGAGTAAGCTCAAAATATGTTTTCCGTGTGACGTTCGCGTTTTCACTGCAGAGTTGAGAATACGCCCTGATTGGTGATCTCGAAGCTACGTCAATGCGTAAATTGCTCACTAGAGTTCGTAACTCTTATATTTTATCTACGCTCGGCGGCGCAACGAAAGACGAATAATTACTTGTGTTATGATACAAGAGAGTGGACTCTCCTCACACTGATGACGAAGTACGATAGGGGGGATGTGGATGATGGAGGTTCCCTTCATTTCACCCACTCTCTAGACTGGTCGAGCGGTGAGAGAGTGTGTAAAATGAAGAGACCGTGGTATCGTTTCTCGGAAGCTATTACTTACTCTCACAGACGGGAGCCCACTGCCAGTAGAGGCCGCGCATTCGCTTGCCCATCCGAACTCGAACGCAGTTCTTTTGATTCTGAAATATTTTTTGTTTAAATTTCTGAATCAAGAACTTTGGATTGCGAGACAAAGGAGGGAAAACAATAAGGGAGGAAGGAAATAAATTAATGAATTGCGCTTTGATAGACATGTAAGTGCTTCGAATTGAGTGAACCTGTGCGCTTTCTTCGTCTCTGCTCTGTATGTTCTTGATTTCCAGGATGGTCCGACCGGGCAGGATCAGGGCGCACTTGTGCTCGGTGGGCTCGAATGCAAGAGGAACGCCGACGAGAGATGCCGGGACCTCATCGTTGCATCCTGAATTGAACCATTATTTTCAGTCGAGACATCAGGAATTTCCGGAGATAGACAGTCGAAAAAATGCGAAAACGCAGTGAAGACTACAGATGATTATGTTGAAGAGACTGAATATTCGGAGATGTCGGAGATTGTTGCCCGAAATTTCCGGCTTTCATCAATAAAAAAACGCTGAAAATTCGATAGATCACACCGAGCTTCGTGTTGTGATATTCGAGGGTGACTTGGAGGGGAATACGAGCGCGCGAGACGCCAATGTAGTGTGTGCCAGAGGCGAGAGGGAAAGTCCGAGCAATAGAGTCGCAGAAGTTGACTGGAGTAGCGGTAGCGCCAGTGATCTGAAAGAGATTGCATATCAATTCCATTGAATCCGTTGATCGGCTAAGATAGTGATGGCAAATCGGTAGCTCTCCTCATTTCATAAACTATCCCGGGCTCTCGGGCGCATGCCGACATGGAAACACTACTGCCTACTGAACATATCCAGAGTGCAAAAGATGCAAAACAATTGCGCATTCCTCCCTCGTAATGTATGGAAATTTCATGGGGGCCGAACCTCGGCGAGCGCGCGCTTGTCCTCAGTCAGCTGTCCACAGTAGGCCTTGCGGTTGGCGACGGAGAACTGGGCAGCCTGATCTTCCGGCACGACGACAGGATGCAGGCAGAAGCTCTCGACGCGCAGCTTAGTGAGCACATCCTCGATTATAGGAGCGGGGCAGAATGGTGAGGGCGAATCGATCACTGCCGGCTGAAGAGGTAAAGGTAAATGTGTTGGACATTTCCAAACGAGAGATGGCTGTGCCATCCCATTTTCTAGTCAAAGTAGCTAAGTGCATGCGCATGTGTCTGTATATGGTGAATAATTGTATTCCGCGTGTCAACACGTGATACGCTCTGATTCACTTCATGGTTTGTCCGATCCGCTTGATATTCTTGGTGAAGCCGTAAGGGAAAACAGGAGAGGACAACAAAAGTACATTCATCTCAAAGAATCGTGTCTGTTTGTGTATGTGTGAGATATTTGTAGTCTATAACAAGCCTTATGATTGCTCATCATTCGATAGAAAGGACAATGTGCATGGTATGACTCACGTTGGCAGAGGCCACAGCGACGACCGCGACCAGAAAGTGCAACATCAGCTCGGTGATGACGAGGAGATGAGAGGAGACGAGAGGATGAGTTGTCGGTAAAGACTACTAAAAAGGTAAAGGTAAAAGTACATGACGTCTTCGAGACTGGACTCGCGGGTGAGCCCTGCCAGTGTCAATTTGGGCAGACTACAATGATGGGACTATTTCGCGGGCTTCATCTTCTTAAGATTGCTCAAACTGTATGGAAGGATAAGGTTCGCATCAGTTTTAACACGTGTAAAGATAACAAATCGGGAAAACAGTTGATGTAACCAATAAAGCGCGAGCCAATAACTCGCGAATCAGGGCTTATATTCAATCCCGTGGTTCTATGCTAAGTTCCAGTGCAGAGACGTCAGCAACTCTGGTTTGCTCCAATCAGAACGCGCCACCAAACTGGTCTGGGTATTGGTTACCTAAACAGTGGGAGTGTGAGAAATCGGGGAGGGGGGGAGATACTGTATGGCGCAATGGCTACATGGACATGAATCGGCTTTGAATATGGCTGTAATGAGGTGTTCGTCGAAAAATATAGCGCTAGGCTCATCAGTTCTGTGCAAATCGGAGAACTGGGCTGGGCATTTTTGCGTAGACAGCTATATCGGTCTCGAGAAAGGACTGAGGGGCTGCCTAACGAATGTCAAAGAGCGTCAGTGCCACTAATAGAAGCCATATTTGCAAGGAGATAGAAACCCCGTGTCGGTCACAGCTGCCTTATGTGCGCAGAAGCCTCTTTTGCAAGAACAACTAAACAAATATTTATAGCTGCCCGAATGTTAGTCAGAGCTCGACAATATTGGCGTGATAATCAATGTTTTATGATATCTAGTAGTCATGATAAGATACGAGCAATGTTTTTCTCCTGGTTTTCCTCTAATGAAAGGAAAATGTGAAACAGGAGTCTCAGGGATGGCTCTTTCTCTAATCCGGGATATACCGGATTAATGAAAATGAATATGCGAGATGTGGGGAGAAGATACATATACTCGATACTACACTGGTCGCTCTGGTCTCGCTAAAGCATGATACCATAGGAATGATTCCATAATGATTACCGCTCAGGCGGGACTGATATGATCAGAGCTCATTTCCGACTTATCAGCTAGAAGAGGCGGAGAAAAGCAAATGAGAGGAGTGGGCGTGGGGAAGCGAGCAGTAATTTATGATCAGCTAGCAAGAAGATGGGACAGAACGTTGTTAGATGGGTGAATCATCTAGGCATACATGCATGCAGAATGCGCGAACGGGTAGGGTAGGTGCTATGCCTCCCGCGTCATACCAAATACACTAGGCCGAATGAGAACTATGACTTCACGCCGCCTTTGGTATGACTCATCCGACCTAGTTAGTGCTCATACAACAAACTGAGGTTGTGTCGATGCTCAGATAGGGCTGTCCGGACTTGCTGTCTTCTATACACGGGAAGTTAGAATATCACCACGAGAGTGAATACAAGTCCTGATTCGCGATAGTGCCAGAAATACACCCTGGATACAATGTGACTTCACATGTATTCCAGGGGCTGAAAGGCCTATAGTGAAGCATCAGTTGCTGGAAAGGTAGATGTGAGAATGCAAAATGTGAGAAGTAGGAGCAGACTTGAGAAGCCTCAGTCTACGTTTCTGATGCGCGCGAAAGTGACGTGAATAGAAGCCCCTAAGGAGTGACTCACTCATCCTTTGCGCTGTTGGTTTCTTCGTTCAGAGCACCAACACATCTCTTAGATTTGTTCAAGCGAAGGTTGAGAACTTGTCCCGGACATTCCTATCTTGCATTTAGACGAGAAAATTATGGAGACCCAACGAGTGAGAAGTGAGCATGTACCTTCCCGGGGCTTATATCCCCCGAATCGGTGGAGATTATCGAGACATTACCCGGAAATATTCTCCATGATGCCCGATCTGACAAAATTAGCGTCTCATTAGCGCATACGTGCATTTAAACATCCGAATATTTCGCCGGCTTCAGACGCACGTACAATGACGAAAGTACGGCGGGATCAACTTATTACTTTCAACGAAATGTTAATTCCGGAAACGAGATAAAGGAGGGTATATCCTAGCAGCCACCTGCCAGAAATACACTATAAACACAATGTGACAACATAAATATTTCCATGGGGCTGAAAGCCCTTTAATGAAGCACCAGTAGCTGGGAGTATAGGGGTGAGAATACCAAATGAAACGGATAAGTAGGAGACTTGAGGAGCCTCAATCCAAATTTTTGATGTGCGCTTTGAGAAGTAGTGAATTTCAGCCGTGACTTTCGTTTCGATAGAACATATGGCGAAATACAAGTTATTGTAAATGAAGGAATACGTGGTAGAGTTGGATGGATCCTTCTCACAACAATCTTTCCATCTACTGGTGATAGGGCTTCCGCCCCTGGCAATATTTGAGAAGTCATTGTGTATTTATGCGTATTTATGGCAGTTCACTGATAGGCCATCTCCCTCTCTTCTCCGGTTAATGAGTGGATGCACCCACATCTGGGCTTTATTCTAACAAACTAGTGTCAGATTTATCCTGGTTTTTTTTCTTGCGAGCACTCCGTTTTATCGGGAGCTCTCTCTCGCCGGGCCGCAACATAAATTTGCCTTTCTTTGGTCACCGTTGAAAATCAGGAATTTCGGCAGTTCGAAACCTGCATTTTCAAGATGTCATTGCCGCCTCAAGAGATGTAGCGCCCAGCACATACCTGCTAGCTCTGTGGAAACCGGGACGACCCAAGTCTTTCGGAGCGAACGTCCCTGAACGCGGAAATGCTTTCTGGAATACCCGGGTTTCTAACTTGCGGAAGCCCAGTCACTGGCCACCAGAGCTCACAGATCTAATGTGAATTGTTATGTCGTTGTAAGCTCACGAAATATCGTTCACGTGAAAGATTGAAAGGCTGCTTAATGCGTGAGTGAATGCCGAGGCAGCGTCAGAGTTGTATTATTAGGTTGAACAGAAAGTCTTTATAAACTGTTTTGCTAGATCACTGCTCAGTGCACGAGACCTTTGGTGTTCCCTCGCCTCTAGTGAATAACACATGACAAAGGGACTATGTGGTCAACAACTCCCCATTCCACGCCTTTCATTCTGCCACTAGTAATACCACGATGTTTGTTCCCACGGCCTTGCACATCCGCAACGTTCTGTTATTCGTATTCCTCTCTCACACTACAATGAAGGAATAGGAACGTCAGTTGGCTGAAGTGTACGATTCATATGCCACTCACTACCAGGCCATGCGCAATTGGTACCAACTCTTCGAGAAGGGGGACTTTTCCATGGATGATCATGACCGGTCTGGGAGGCCACCCGAGCTGGATTTGGATGCGCTACGGATCGTAGTGGAATTGGATCCTTTCCAAATACCCGCGACATGGCAGCCACACTTGGGGTATCGCATGCACCATCGTAAAATGATTGGTCTCCATTGGCAAGAAGAAGAAGCTAGGCCGTTTCATACAACACAAATTGACCCAAGACCAGTTTGACCACCGTGTCGACGATTCCCTTTCTCTACTCACTCTTCACGCTGGAGATCGATGGTTGGACCGTCTCATAACATGGGTCGAGAAGTGGGTCTGCTTTGAGAATCACCATAGGAGGGCACAGTGGGTAGATGCCAATGAGACCCCACAGGACGTCGCAAAGCATGACCTTCACCCTATGAAAATCTTGCTCTCTGCCTGGTGGGGAGTGGATGGCCCGATTTACTGGGAGCTCCTACCCGAGAAGTGGATAATTACTGGATATGTCTACACTAAACAACTACGGAATCTCAAGAAGAAATTCGCACAATCTGCCCTGAACGGCAAGAAAGTGTACTATCAACACGATAACGCCCGACCCCATGTTCCACGGCAGGTCAAGCAGGAGCTGTCCAAATATGGCTGGATGGTTCTCCCTCATACACCGTATTCTCCTGACTTGGCCCCTTCGTATTATTGGTTGTTCTCGGATCTGACCCGTCATCTCGATCAGAGATCCTTCACTTCCCGTGGGGCGATCGAGGCCGCACTCAAGCAATATTTTGATTCACGCCGAGATGGGTTCTATAAGGAGGGAATCCATAAGTTGCCTGAACGTTGGAGATTTGTCGTAGATAACAATGGTGCATACGTTTGATTTCGCTCTTGCGCTTTATTGTCAGAAGAAGGGAAATAAAAAGTTTATAAAGACTTTCTGTTCAACCTAATATTAGCGCAGAAGCCTTACTTGCAAGGACATTGAAATTCCATGGCGGAAGCCCGAATCATTAATGGCCTCCAGAGAACGGCTAACAACGGATAGCTGCCTTCAAAAGGCTACCAATATACGGTAGGTCGCCAGTTATTCTACTGGATCAAAATTGTTTAAAATTGTATTTGCAGTTTAGTCTCGAATCGAATCGAATCGAAGCGCATCTGCTGAAGCAATCGCGGAAACTCAACAACGAATGGAAGAAGCTCGCCGCGCCATGAGTCACCAGGTCATTAGGTCCTATAAGAATTATGACGTCATGCTGCATTTGGCATGTCAACCGCGCAATGACGTCATAGTTCTCATCGGACCAAAGAGCCGTTCCCAGCTTCTGTAATTCCTTCATCGCTATTCCCTTTTATATGCAAAGCGGTACACGTTACAATCGGTGATTTGTATTCGAGATATATTATTTCCTGAATGCAAAAACGCAGTTTACTAGTGATACGATTTGCAAGAACCGAACAGGTTTTTTTTCTTGGCAATTGATGCCTTGTGCAAACTGCAGTGATATTATTTTCTCTCGTGGGCACGTAATAACGAGAGAGTAATAACGAGCATGAGCCTGCAAGCGCTGCATAACTTCAGCAAACATGTGAATATCAACGACCATTGTTTGCATTGCAAGTAAATGCTTGGGGAATATACAGTCACCAACTTTTGCAAACTTTGTTCACAGTGAGATTATATTATTATTACTATACTGTTCTGCAGAACGCATATTGGATATTGCCTATGCAAGCAAATTCTGCTGCTTTCATTACTCCGAAACGAGTTGTGCAGAAATGCTTGCAAACATACAATGTCAATAGCGTAATGACATTTCCCTAGATTCTGCCTGTTTTCTCCCCAAACGTGCACATGCATCAAAACAATCTGGCTCACATTCAGTGGAAGTGGTTCGATATATACCAAGAAATATATCTTCAAATGTGCACAACATTGGGCTGGTAAGATTGCGACGGATTACTTGGAAAATTGCGATATCCAATAGAAATTACTGGACACTTTTCCCATTCAAGACCACGCCCGAAACCTGGATTAAGCTTCAAAATTTGATCTATTTCTGAAGAATATCCCATCTTCTGACTGGGGGACTGAACCTCAAAATCTTGCAGGGCGTCGCAACGACTAATTGTTAATTTTCGGTACAACATCACTTTGCCAGGCGAAAATGCGGAAGCATATGTGACGACGGGGCTACTTGTATTATATGGGAAGTGAACACGTAAATTTGGGAGAGATTGCTCTCTTCTTTCTCCGTCTCTCTCATCTCTCGCCCACCCCCTGTAAAACTTCGTGAGTAGGAGCAAATTACGCTGCGTGCGCGAGAGAAATGCACCAGAGAATGTGAGCGGAAGAGGTTTGCATGAGAGGATTCCAGCTGCAGCTTCTGAGAAATGGTCTGAATCTCATCAGTATGCACGCTCTCTCGTCGGTCAGAGATACGAGAGAGCGTGCAAACTGAAGGGAGTCAGACGATTGCTCCAGCTTCTGCACCTGCACCTGCTAATGAACTTGCACCTGCTTCAGTCGACGTTCCAATGCATATTGACTACGAATCACAAACGAACAATTTCACACAAAATGCATATGAGAGGAATCGCGAGAGAATCGACCATTTGAGGGGAAGAGCGGCGGTAGGAATCAAAGTTGTCATATCTTGAGGCAAACTTGGTGAAAGGTACTTCAAATAATGCTCTTTCAAACTGCGTTGTCACAATTTTGATATCTATCGTCGTCGTCGAGATTCAGAAGGCCAAAGATGGAACTATCACTTTTCGACATTCAAATCACGATCGCTTAAATGATCATAATTCCGTTCAAAATGAAGATAGAGCGCCGTTCTTTTTTTCCAATGAAAGCTACCGTCATGTGCTACAACTTTGATGTTGACGTCATAATTCCTGGACTACAACCTGGTGCGGGGCGGTCGGGGGTACCAAAAGTGACGTAAATTTGGAAATCGGAAAAAAATGTTTTGAGTTATCATGCTGAAGTTGTAGAGCATACATGTGCCTCACTTCTCGCCAAAAATTAGGAAAATCGGGGTATAGACAAAAAAGGGCTCATTTTTGTGCCACGACCTGAAAATGAGTTCCGGGCAAGAGTATCTTCGATTGCCTTCATTTAGGCTCAAAATCATCCAGAAACCTCCAAAACAACATTATCACTTGTTTCCCCAATAGTTTTGCCTCTTTCATTAGTCAGAAATTACGGTAGGACCTCAAATTCAACAATCGATATTTCGAACCCCTATAACACGAGGTATGGCTCTCACTGCACTAAATGGGTTTCAAATAACGTAAATACATTCCTCGAAACAGCTCAAAGAAAAAGGGCTCCTGAAAAGGGGATATTTCGCCTGAGGAATTCATGGAAAGGCTCAGAACCGTAACCCAGGAGAAAAAAGTGTAGAGATCTGTTTTATAGCTAAATTTGTAGAGGACGATGAGCTAAACATTTTATCTGTTGAAAGTAAGCTTTTATCTTTTCGTTGAAGCGCGCTGCAGAGCCTAGAAGTTGGCTAAAATTGACTGGAGACGCGACTTGACAGGAGTAAAAGTTTACGAAAAACAAGTTTGAGAGCCACCCTCTCTCCCTTTTCATCATGCTCTACCATATTTCTGATTGCGTTCCAAGTTGTAATCAAGTTAGACAGAACTTGGAAATTCCCATAATGCCATGGTTTGAGTTGGATAGATCATGCAAAAAGGGGGAGAAAAAGGGGTGACAAAAACTTGTCCGCCACTTGGAAAAGCATGCCAGAGTTCCAATTATCAAATGATTTTGGATGATTTACACGCATCTCCCGCCCCAGCCGTCGTTCTGATAGGAAATTCTGGAGATAGGACATGCTGATAGGAGATAGGACATGCGAAATTCTTTTGCAATTCCGAATTTATTTCCATTTTTACTTTCTGTTCCTAAGACGAAGTCGTATAACTTTTCGGAATATTTTGCGATTACACCGCATTCAAATTGGAACGAGTCGACCGCATTGCGGAATGATAAGATGTAAAAATAAAATGATACTAATTTACTCATTTACGCTTATTGACAGATATTAATTTTTGAGTGTGTAATAGAATCCGGCATCCCGATCATGAATCACTTTATCCGAAGTTTCACAGACAGGTCTGATGATATTTACAAACGCGCAAAGTTCATTGATAGCGCAGGGTAGAGGCTAGTTCGTTTATGTTTCACTAGCGCCACAAAAATTTTGCCTCTTTCTCGTGGTAAATTCGCTACAGTTTCCCATTGCGAGCGCAATATCTTCGTGGTGGGACTCCCTAGCATTCATTCGTGTTACCCCTTCTTTAACTTGAGCAAAAGTAGGAGTCAGAGCTGTTTCATGCCGTATTGTTCAGCGCTGTTCCATAATCGCTAGCCGATTCCTGCAAATGGATTTCTTTAGTAATTGTGGAGTCACATTGGATTTCGCAAGCGCTGAAAAAATAGGAACAAATCATGTGACCTTTTAATTGTGTTATCACAACATATTCGAAGAAAAAATGAAACAGGCAAAATACTCAAAAATATAATTTGAGAATGATAAATATGTGTCGGTTTACTTTACGGATACATTATTATGGCTAATGTATACCTTCTCGACAGCATTAGCGCCCTCAGCTTTGATCCTCTTCCGATTTTTATCTGAAAAAATATTAAACTGCTAAACCGCTAAAGGGACAGTATGAATTTCTCGCGGTATCCTTGCAGGTGTGCATATTCGAAGACAAAAAACCACTCGTATTGTGGACTTTGATTTGGCAAAATGGTAATCTCACATTCTTGAATCATCCTCTTCACATCTTCCAGACCTGTACCGGCTACGAATTCAACAGAACTGTCATTGATGAGCAGCCTGGAATGATAATTATTATATTAATTTATCTACTCCCGATATATTTTATAAATTATCATTAATTGCAGGAATGGAGGGAAGAAAGGGATAAATAAATGAATGATAAATGAATAAATAAATGATAAATAAATAATAAATGCAAGAGTAAATATGTGAAGTATATCCTCATATCAATATGGGATAAAAATAATGAATTTGTACTTCAGGAAGATTCAAAAGTTTCTGATCATGGCTATAACAGACCTGTTTTTGGGGAGGTCAATCGAACATTTATACTTCCTCAAAAAGTCTAGGCCGAGAATTGAAACATCTTCCAATATATTAAACTTGACGTTGCATTCAGTTTTGGACACCATAATCGAGCCTGGAGAATATAATTAACTGTTTTAAACAACATTTCAGAAATGGTCCATTTGGTAAAATTCTAGTAAAAATGCACAATATACTTGCCAAAGAATCGAGCAGATCTGAAGAATCTTGGCGCAGCAAAAATTGTCAATTTTCTGATTTCATGTGATTTGGGGTTAACAAAGCTGCTGAAGACGATGGGCATATTCATTTTGCACGTGGAAGCCCCGTTGGCTTCAGATGACCTTGCGTTGAAATCAGATTTATTTATAAATCTCGCACACCAATCATGCAAAATTAGCAGAACATTTTTCCTGCAGAATAAGAAGGCGAATACGCCTATCTAATTCATTTATCGTAATTTTCGAAAATATTGTTTTAATGAGGTAAAAAAAAACAACTTTGCGCGGAGCAAGAATAGGGCTTGACGAAGTACACAGTTCTGACCGGCTTGGTGAGAGGAGTTCAAATCTAAATTTATAGCCAATTTCCGCATATACATTTTGAGAAAACATTAATAAAGTGAAGCATTTCTGCGAGAAAGGCGCCTGTTGACGCTCTTCCCATCTGCTTCTCCCTCTCTCTCCTCTCTATTTCATGTGCTCTCTCTCCTCAGCCTGAGGGAAGGCAGCGCTCGAGAGGGGTGAATCGCCACTTTGACTGTCAAAGTGCGTCATTAATGTTTTCTTAAAATGTTTATACGGAAATAGGTTATAGATTTAGATTTGTACTCCTCTCACCAAGCCGGTCAGAACTGTGTACTTCGTCAAGCCCTATTCTTACTCCGCGCAAAGTTGTACTTTTTACCTCATTAAAATAATATTTTTGAAAATTTCGATAAATGAATTAGGTAGGCGTAGTCGCCTTCTTATTGTGCAGGAAAAATTTTCTGATAATTTATGGCACAATTGCTGTGCGAGATATATAAAGAGATCTCAACGTAACGTCGTCTGGAACCATCGGGGCCTCCTCGTGCAAAATAAATATTCCCATCGTCTGCAGCATCTTTGACAACCCCAAAATACACGGAATCTGAAAATTGGAAATTTTTGCTGAGCCAGCCTCTGTTCGATTCATATGAGGCCGTTTGCCTAAGGATTGAGCAGATTCGGAGAGTTCTGGCACAGCCCAAAAATCATTGTGATTTGGGGTTCTTTGAGGTGCTTAAAACGATGGGCGCATTCATTTTGCCCCCAGTGTTGCCGTTGGCTCCTGACGACATAAAACACACTTTCTAATGTGACGTTGCTCTCGAATGCGCTAAAATTATATGAACAAGGTTTCTGGGGAATTTCATGCTGATTACGCCTATCCACTTCATTGTTCTTGAATTTTTGAAATAAGTTTTTAAAATCTATCTTTTATCTAAGGCAAAAGTGACCTTAGCAAGTTACATGGTTAGAAGCGGCGTGGCGAGATGATTCGGAATCAGTATTTTCGTCTATGACCGTGAACGGAGTTGTATTTTTGCGAAATTTTACTGACTCCAAAACGTGGGCAAACGTAACAACTTCACCCCTCCTCTCCCTTCCCTCCTCGAGAGAGGCAAGAATGTGTGCAGAGGCTAGAGAGTGCCGAAAGGCGACATAACTGCCATGGGGTAAACAGAGGGATGGGTGAAACTCCCACGTTTTGGAATCAGTAAAATTTGGCAAAAATAAAACTCCGTGCATGGTAATGGACGAAAATACTGATTCTGAATCATCTCGTCACGCCGCTTCTAACCATGTAACTTGCTAAGGTCACTTTTGCCTTAGAAAAAAGATGGATTTTAAAAAACCTTTTATTTTAAAAATTCATGAACAATTAAGTGGATAGGCGTAATCAGTATGAAATTCTACCCCGAAAACCTTTTTCACGTAAATTTAGCTCATTCGAAAGCAACGCCATCTCTGGAGGCAAAACGAATGCGCCCATCGTTTTAAATGGATCCGGGAGCCTGAAAATTTATATTTTTAAATTTTTTGCTTTCTTTTTACTGAAATCTACTATTGAAAACATATTATTTCGAAGAAAAAAATAAAAATTTAAAAATTATAGGAGTGTAGTAAATTCGCGATGAAAATAATTCAACAATTTGAACCGTCGCGTGAGCCTTGGTGAGGTTTCCCACACTTTTTTTGACATTTGCCGGTTCTTGGCCCGGTTCTTGGGATAAATTTTCCCTCGCATTTTTTCGCGTTTTTCACTCATTTTTTCGTTGTTTCTTGTCAAATCTGGTTATATTCCGTGGGAGAATCACCCTATTCACCTTTCTCACTATGAATTTAGGCAGGAACACACCTTGTTTAACTTATGGTGCCTAGTTTGCTAGCTGGTTTTCGAGTTTCTTTTGTTTCGCTCGGCTTGCGAGCAACTTGTAATTTATATACTGCTGACTCAACCCGTTATGTAACCACTTCTCGCATGTGCATTCAATTATTCGTGTGTTGAATTACCGACTCAAGTTCTTATCTGCGGTGCTCGTTCGCACTGTTTTTGAAGGAACTCACTGAATCGCCTTTTCCACCCAATGACATTGTTTCTCACCATCTTCGCGATATATCAATGCTTTTCATCAATAACATCAATACTAATTGTAATATAGTCCCCCTTCAATCACTCCTTTGTCTTGTTTTGAATCCTCGTTTAATTTCGAGCCGTCCACTCATTCGCTCCGTTTCAGCGGTTCGCTGCCGGCCCGTTCGTCGTCAGCAGAGTAGAAGGTAGATGCGAGGAAAATGATCGTCAAGGAATAGTAGGTTTTCCACCACTCTTTTGTCATTCTCTATTCTCTATTCTCTATTCTCTATTCTCTATTCTAGCGCTCGTGATGGGCGGTCGTCCCTGACCCCGCTCTTTTCCGACCTAGTTTGGGGAATCCTCTCCCGTCAGCTTGGGCAACCCGGAGAGTATCGCCTACTTGGTACACTTCAAGAGGAGGAGCACGGACGGATTCCCATCGTCTCGAGTGATATACCGTCAAGAAAGCCTCGCTCAAGTCTGCGTTGTGAGTTCCTAACCGGCGCAAGTCAGGTGTTCGGCGGCAGGATGATCTACTTCGATGCTCAACGGAGATCCGTCACGATCGTCCCTACAGTTGACCAGAGAAGCCAAAGAAGATCCCATCCATTGACCTAACGACGCTCTGATACCGAAGATCCCAATTCCATCTACACCGAAGTCACCCTCCTGCAGGACCATTGTGCCTGACGTCAGGATAAATATGAAATATATGAAATATTTGTCATTTTTCTTAATATTTTTTACACTTATGTAACCGTTCCAGTCGTATCGTCCTTCCGCTGACCGTAGAGGAGTATCAAGTCGGCCAATTGTATTCC
Source organism: Pristionchus mayeri (assembly GCA_036245805.1). Classification (NCBI taxonomy): domain Eukaryota; kingdom Metazoa; phylum Nematoda; class Chromadorea; order Rhabditida; family Neodiplogasteridae; genus Pristionchus; species Pristionchus mayeri. The sequence goes on along the minus strand of BTRK01000003.1, from coordinate 1,059,296 downwards.
GTGGCCGAGGCGAGCAAGGCCGAAACTGGCGGCGGAGAGGGAATTGAGGTTCGTTTCCCTCTTACTATTCCTTTACTAGTCCCAAACGGTATAATTTTGCTACATTTTGTGTTGCGGATAAGTGAGAAATAGAGAAACTCGCCCGCGTTTCCCGTTTTCCAGACTTGGTATTTCGACCACTGCTTCCCATATACGCATTTCTCGCGCTCACGCCATGTAATTATGCGCCTGCGTTGCTTTTTGGGCTTCTCACGACACCAGGCGTGAGCTTCCAACCAATTATAGATCCCGTGTTGCAGGTGCTGAAAGCGAGCCGTTCGCGAACCACGCACTCTTCAACGGCTCGTACGACAGCGGCCAGTACACGCACAAGATCTACCACCTCCAGTCGAAAGCCAGTGCTAATGAGCCATTGATTATTAAAATTTAATCGGTAAATTAATAAGTTTGAATTGTTTTAGGTCCCGACGCTGATCCGCAATTTCGCGCCCAAGTCGCTGGCGATCCACGAGGAGGCCTGGAACGCCTACCCGTACTGCCGGACGGTGCTGACGAACCCCGACTACATGAAGGACAACTTCCTCCTCAAGGTCGAGACCATCCACCTGTCCTACCGGGGGACGACCGAGAATGTGAGTGAGAATTTGAGGAAACTAGACTGCGTTACTAGAGTGATGTTTCGCTTGTAGTTCTCACACGATACCCACCCACGAGTAATATCTCTGCTTGATACATTATCGTTTACTAGTTACCAATAACTAAAAACAAATAGCATCGAAAGTAGAATATAGTATTACTGAAGTCACATGAGAGTTGCAAATACGCCTTCTGTGTCGTACTTCCATCTCTTGAGAGCGCGGTTCTTTAGTTTCCCACAACCTTACACTCGTGATACTGAATGACACGTACATTAACGATTACTGGTTTATATTTAATTGTTAAATTCGAAAATATGCTCTTGGAATCAACCTGTTTTGACGTTTCATTATTTGTCAGTGTTTAAAATAATATTTAATTATTTAAAATACAGGCGCACAACCTCTCGAAGGAGGAGCTGGCGAAGCGGGAGGTAGTCTACATCGACATCACTAACGACAAGGAGTTCCTGGTGGCGGTAGACGTCAAGCCGGAGACGTCCCCCTCCCTGTACCAGTTGAAGAAGACGGACAGAGGACTGCTTGTCAATGACTGGAGGAACGGCACGGAGTCGGTAAGTGGCTTTACTTTGAATAGCGGGATTCGTTATATCATTTCCTTGAAACTAAAAAGTAGCTAGCGTTATTATTGATGAAACTGGTATCATAAATAGAATCCCGGAGCCGAACCGGTCGAGGGCAACTAGATAAATAGCAAGCAGCTGGTCTGTTTGTCGAAGCTTCGCATATTATATCTACTTTTGACGCTCAGATCGGCCTAGTGAATCTGAATTTTTGATTGTGATGGTCCTTCACGAATTCTAAAAGTTGCCAAGCCAATTTGTGATTCTCCAGAAGATTTAAAATGTTTATAATTAAATTATTTAAATATCGAATGTCAGGTGATGTGCGCCTACAAGCTGGTGGCCGTGCACTTCAAGTGGTTCGGCTTCCAGCAGATGGTCGAGAGCGTCTCCCACAAACAGTACCCCGGCTGTTATCCAAGTTCCACAGCGAGGTTCGCGTTTCGGACGGTTCGTTTATGAGTGTTCGTTGAAACATGAAGGTGGTGGGACGAGCGATCACTTTACGAAGGACACGTGGCATTTTCGAATATTGATTTACGATTAGGCCTCCATTACGACTCCATTACGATTACGTCTTGTTAATGTACATTCATCATCCATTCACGGCTGCTCGCTCTGGAAAAGGGGATGGACTAATTGCACAAATTACAGGTGTTCTGTTGGATGGACGACTGGATCGTATTACGATAGCGGACATCCGCTCGCTCGAGGAAAAGGCGCGTTTATATTTTTACCTTATTTAATTTAATGCTGATAGAATATGTAATTTTAACGGCGGAATCGAACTGCAAATTGAAAACAGTCAATTTACTGCTCCATGTCATCTACAAGCAGTTTCCGGCTTGGTTATTTACCGTATATTGCAGAATGCCCGGTAGCCACAGCTACATCACTGCGCGCACCTTCACGCACCAAGCGCAACTGCGAACACCGCTGAAGGAGCTGCGAAGCGAGGTTGGTCTCGAATTGGATCAGTTTTCGATAGCACACCATTTCGTCTTACCGTAATATCGAATCAGATGGCTGGCAAGAAGCCGCAGAAAGGGATCACATCTCATCGCCGCAGCCCTCTACCGACCACTCCCCGACAAGGTACGGTAGGTGTAAAGAAGGGTCATTACAAAGTGCTTTTTTATTTGGGATCTGCACGTTGTGAAAAGGATAAATATTATCCCTTCAGATGACCAAGTCAATGATCGACAAGGTGTCGGTGCACATCGTCGAGCCCGTGCTTCGGATCTCCTACTAATATCCGGTGAGGGCACTTTCCTAGAAGTTTACCAAACCCCGCCCCTTCCACCCCCTTTCTCGTGATAAGGCTACTTAAGGCCTGGCATAAATTGCTTGGGCATCTCCTGACACTTCTTAGGTTTGGATTTCGGTTGCTGAAGTTTAGGTACTCGGCCACTCCTCTAAAGGTGGAGGGGGGGGGACGAGGGGGTGGGGCTCTGTAAGCTTCTAGAAAAGTGAGTTAGGATTGTGACCCGGGGAACTGATCTTCCTTCCCCACGTAACTACCGTAGTATACATGGTTCTCGATTGCAGTCGCGCCTGTGTTCGAACGCCTGCTGCGTGATGTACTGGACGCGCTGGACGCTGACCGCATTGAGCCGACTGATTGGGCCGATGCTCGACTGGGACCCGAGTCTGCTCATGGAGACGACTCACTGGGACGGCATCAAGGTAGGTCAAGGAATGAACTGGTTAACGATTGGCTACAGTACGCCATATTTATCGATCGATATCAGGTCTTCCCCGGCGGTCTGGAGGACTGCGAGAAGATGCTCGAGTACGAGATCGACAATGGTCAATCCATGTTCGGCGTCGACCCGATATTATTTGCTTGAAATGTTTCACTGTTTTGTGGTTTGATCTTTCTCAATCGTTCAAGTTTCTTGTTTTTGTAATTGAATAAATGTTTCGAATGATATTATTGTACGTACTCCAGATATTCCCGACTGAGTCTGACAAGGCGATGGGAGAAGTAGATCAGATATTACATCTGCCATCGCTTCTACCGTAGGAGCTGGCTCGGGCTGGAATGTTAATCAGTCATGTATCTTTATGCGTGTATTATTGCCTCCTCGGGGCTTGTATATTATTCAGATTACCTCCTCAGGGCATATGCATACGATTGTTATGTATTTTGGAAGTAATTAGTGTTGTCCAGTACCTGTACACAGCCCTCCTTCTAGAGTCTCCCCTCCCCCCTTCTTACAATGCTAAAAATGCGTAGTGGAGCAAAGGGTTTTATATCGATTCAGAATTGGATTATACAACCTAAAGGCCCTTCTAACGACGAAAGTAAGTCTAATAAGCGAAATACAATATGGCTCACGGTCGAGGTAGTTTCTCCTTACGAAGTCGGGTGGCGAGCAATTTTCGCTACCGCTCTGGTTGACTCGTCGTTAGCATACTCTTCGAGTAACTTGAACTCATCCTCGCGAATGTTCGGGCGCACTAACCATTCCCTTCCCATCGCGGCAACGTCGCGAATTGTCCGGCATACGTGGAATCGTAGCGGGTAAGCGGAGCAGCGAACCATAGCCATGCACTGATAGCAAATGCAAGCAATAACAGTGCGATTAGAAGAACTATGAAGCAATCAGAAAACGCTCGTTCGCTATTCAATAGGGGCAGATTACTTCACTAACCGAGCTCTTTTCTAATACAAATCAGGCCATAAAACAGTGAAATACAACATAAATAACCGAAAAAATAAAAAGAAAGCAAAGAAACTGCCGAAGAAGACGGCCGAGCAGCCTGTCTGAAAACCGATAATCAAGATGCTTCCAATACAGTAATTTTAATATATATTTTTTGAATTTTTTAAAACGTCGAATTTACACGCTACCACAGTAATACACTATATATTTAATTATTTATTTTTATTGTTTAAATAATTTTTTAAATTTTTTTAGTTTATTGCATTCAACTAAGGGGTCGATGAGACGCAATTTAAGGCACACTTGATTTTTGATGTCCGGATCCCTTTAAGCACTTTAAAGAACCCCAAATCACTGGGTTTCGGAGAAATGAGATTTTTAGGCTGTGCCGGGTTTTGCTCGATTCGTAGTCAAACGGCCTCATATATATAATATATCTATGTAAAATGTAATATATCAAAAATGTAAAATAGTTTTAGGATTAGCCTGCTTACATGAATCGGTGGTTCCGACACTCATAACATGAACCTCCAAATCCTTGGCACAAATGTCGGTCACGTCTGTCAATCTTTACACCAGCTTTTATAGCGAACTCAAATGACAAAATTGAGCCACAAGCTCCTGAAATACTCCAAATATAATTCAAAAAGTTAAAAAAATATTTCATAAATAATTCGTTAGTTATAGTACCATATCACATCAAACATCGCAAGAGGGGACCGTGCCTCTAAACAACAAAAGCTTACCAGAATCTACCATTGCGAACGTTGTAAATCCATTCACAACAATCTTGAGATAAGAACTTTGAACAGTTTCTCCTGAAGTGGGAACTTTCTGCAGAGCCTAAAAATATAAAATGTTATCATGTTTCAAAGTTTCGATAACGAAACGACGAGCCCTCCTAAGTTAATTCAGCGCAAACGGCTAACCTCTTCTTGCAATTTGTGTAAGTGCTTAATTTTTCTACTTCGGAGTAACAAATCTTCGCCGATTGGTGAAGTTGGATCTCTCATGAGTTCGAATCTCTCCTTGACCGCCTCTACATATCCTGCATGCTCGCGCATGAAGCTATCTGGAAAAGTTGTTCGCCAATTAATGCACATTTTCACAGCTCTCTAAGTTTTCCCTGTACCATGCCGTTTCCCCTCTGACAGGGTACGCGATAGGGAGGGGAGGGGGGGGGGCTACTAGGGCTAGTGGAGATGAGAGAGCATCAATTATCAATAAATTAAAATCAATTAGAGATATTCGAATAATTCGCATACAATGAATGCAATTTAAAAGTCCCAAAGTGAAGTCCCAAAGTCCCAAAAAAAAAGTCCCAAAGTGCAGATATAATATATTACCGTAATCCGTCGAATCCTTTTTGTACATATCAAGGAGAGCTGGCCACATCTTAGCGACCTGCAATTGTGTTTGTTTCAATAGCATTCGATATTTTAGAATATGATAAATATATGAATCAATTATGTATATTCAATAACATAAGTTGCTGAAAGTTGGACAAACGAGCTAGTCCATGACCAACCTCTTGTCTAGTCTTGCGCTCGCTCATTTTGTTGAAAAGTTCTCTACATTTATCTTCCCCTTTTTGTAAAAAAATTACACATGAACATGTGTATGCTTTTCTCACCTGAAATTCAATTTTACATATGTAAATATATATGTATTCTAACTCTTATTAGTTGATTCAGAAAATATTGACGGAGTGTCGTTCGTTCGATTCGTACGAAGAGATGCGAGTTGTTTTCCTTTCTTCTGTGCATTAAAGTAGAGAGATGCTATAGCATTTGGCACGTCGTTAAGGGTCTCCTACAATATTTGAAAATACGCAATTTGAAAAATTAATATAAGGACATTACACACTATCTCCATCATCTTCTCATAAGATACAGTAATAAAATGATGTTAAAGTAAAATATATTTATGATTAGTACCTTCAGAGCATTAGATGCCTCATACTTTTCAAAACCCATATCAATAAGTTCGTTCAGCTTCATCTCATTTACTTTAACACCTTTCTTTTCTCAGCTGAATTTTTTTTGATGAGGCATGTAAATTACCGATGCGACTTTTATGAGGATAAAAATTACTCACTTTCAGTCTTTTCAAATTGTTCCACGATTCTTTTCACAATGTCTGAAGAACTAACGAAATTGACATATTTATTGTTGAATGTGAGTCTGTAATCAATATAATCACTTTAATATTTGCAAATTTTTTTTGAATTATACACATTACCTTTCTTTAACAAAATCAACTGTACAGTTATAGCGGCGCAAAAAGTCGGCTCCTAGGAGTACATCAAAATGATCGACCATCACGTGAAATCTAGCCTCGCATTCGCTTCGCATCGTAACCAATCTTGAATGAACCTAAACCAACGAACGATTATTTTGCATAATAACATTACGCTAGACGATCAATCTACGATTTACATATGACAGCAATATAGTTATCTATTAGGGTTCTCTTATTGGGAAATTTGAGCATCATTTTCAGATATGTTTCACGTGCACTATACATATTACCTATATAGTGCACATGAAACATATCTGAAAATGATACAAAAATGTTCCAATAAGAGAACCCTATTATCTATACAATAAATACTTACACAAATGAAGTGTACCTAGAGCCGTTACTGGCCCGTCAATGCCATATCCAGTCTCGCAATGCCGAACCTCAATCATATCTGTCAACCCTGCCTTTTCTGCGAATGACAATGACATCGTAGTACATTTTGATCCTGTAAAGCAAATGCTGAAGAAAAAAATTATGAGAGATCAAGGGTGGTTTTTACGGTATTTGAAAGCTAACCAGTTCCTGGCAACTCAAAACGATTATGTTTCTTGCCCATATGAATACGTAATTTAAAGTGTCGCTCTAGGAACCAATATACCTCTACATATTATATTTATGGGAGGATTTGTTTTATATTTTAAATGAAGGTAATCAACGAACCTGAATCCACGAATGCGATTGTCCCCACTCTGTTGAGCACTATCTTGACATAGATCTTCCCCGCATGCAATAGGCCGCCATCCGAAGGCGTTTTGTACATCTTTTGACAATCTAACATTTGAATATTGACAAAATAGTTGTAAGAGATTGAAATACGAGCAGGCAAGTGGAAACAACATGTATGAGTGCGATAGTGAGAGGTCGGGAGGAGTCAGAGAAGCGTCGCGGTTGTGCATTGTGGATGAGCGGGGTTGAAGAAAATCAATATCCGAAAATATTTATTGACTAGGGTGCATAATTGGGGTAATTAACTCTTCATTTCGCTAATCTCTAGCTACTTTACCGGCTGATAGAGAGTATATGATGAGAAGAGTAATACTCTTGCAGAACGCCGCTACGACTAATTGCACATTTTGTGTACAAAAAGAGACGAAGCAGCGAATTGCGAAATATAACAGATACTCGCTCGACCAACACCTAAGTGATATAACATGCGAGAGGGACGCGTAACCCTATTTGTATTATGGCGTCCTAAAGATCAAAATGTTTTTCAAATATTTGTGAGCAGTTAAGTGCCTATTGCGCTTTTCCCGCGTATCTTACAACCACATTTCGAGTACTCAGTTGAATATAGGGTGTTCTCCGTTGATTGCATAACACCTCCCTATGCGTTGCTCAGAATCGTCAATACAGTGTTGATATTTCAAATTATATTTGAACGTGCTCTATCACTCATTTCAGCTGAGCTTGGACAATGGTCTCGACTGACGGACCATCCGCGAGTCTCGGCTTGCTCCTCTTCATATCCATCATCACCGGATTCGCTCTGCAGTTTTCGATTTGGGTCGGAATTGCGTTGCTGATATTCACATGCATATTAGCCTGCTGGACAGGATACTGCGTTTGGAAGAGTGACATTGTAAGCAAAGTATTTTCTTCTCCGTGATATTTATCAATTGCTCTTTTTTTCCATTCACTATACCCTTTGTTGATTAGATGGCGACCAGTTAGAAGTTGATATCGACGGGTTCCTTAGAGTCTTCTACACAACTTTAGGTACACTATTAGCATACGAATGGTTTCAGCTCCGCACCCATCCTCGTCACCTCTACTCCCTGGCTGTTCCTCTAACGCCGATCAGTCTCATCTTCGTCGCTCTTCCACTCGGCCTTGGCTGGCAACTCATCACCCCCTACTGGATCGTGCTCATCATTTCGATCACCGTGCAAGTCTCCATACTCTACCTGCACCAAACCGACATACTGCTTATGGTGTGTTGACCACTTTCTGTATTTTAGGAAGTTCATAATTTGTCATTTCAGAAGGTTAACCGGGTCTTCACAGTTGTGTATTATGTGTTGCTCGCTGGTGGCGCTGCGCTGTCTTGCAGGACTTCAAGAATGTTCGGTTCTGATGAGCCGGGAATCGTTTTGGTAAGCAGCAAGGTTTCCTTTGTTTGGAAATTTACTGCTAAGCGGTAGACATATGTAGAAACATGCGAGAATAATGGACAATTGCTCAAAAATGAAAACACCTGGTAAATAGTTCTAACAGCTACGCATGCTTGGATTTGTGCAATACGCGCTAATCGCCTTGGAAACGCGCAGCGGACCGCGGTGCAGCTCGGCTTGCGCGGGTATATTTGGCGGGATCAATACAAATGTTCGTGACTAAAAATTTTTAATTTCGAATTCTCCGTAAAATTTCGCATCAGAATCTCAATGCGTAACTTTTTTTAAAATACGAAATTCATATTTTGAATACGGTCAACATCATAATGCAATCTCATTTTGCGATAAAGAATGGGCAACTCAATTTTAATCGATGTATTTTCATTTGCTTTGCTTCCAAAAGTCGATAAACGAGCAGAGCAAATTACAAGACTTCAATTGGAATTGAAATGAATATTACGGTAAGCAACTGTTGACCGTATTCAAAATATTGCTTTCGTGTGTTATTATGAATGAATAATGATTCCGACGCAAAATTTTACGGAAAATTCTAAAATAATATGCTTGAGTCGCGAAATATTTTATTCATCCGCGCAAGCTGCGCTCGACCAAGAAGATTTGCGCGTACTTTATGTGCCATCATGTCAACTAATTATCTATACTAAAAACCAAATACGAATTCAATTCAGCTCACCTTACTGGTACTATATTCCTTCGGGCCTCTCCTGTTCATGACTGAGTGGCATACAAGTCGGGTAAGCATATTCATTGATGTGAATATGTCATTCCACATTGAGCAAAACGAATACCACGTTTTCATAAATTGAACAGTCGTCTAAGGAATCATTTGACAATAGACCGGAGTTCATAAGTCGGATCACCGTCTACTCATTTCCCACACTATGTGAAATGAGAAGGCGACCGGAATTCCAAACTCATCAAATACTCTTTTCAGCATTGTAAAACCAGAATTGCAGGTAGTCGGTTGCATTCGAGCGAGTCTCGCAGTTCATCTAGTACTGGCGGCAGTTGCAGGATACGCCTTTTATGCTAACTTTATCAGAAACTTTGTTGTGCTGTCCATGCTTCTCTGCTACCGCTATGTGCCGTTGGTTGTCTGCCTCTGTATTGAAGACATTCGTAAAACTGTAACGATTTTTTGTTAAAGTTAATTGGCTTCAACTTATGATTATTTTCAGATTGAGGCCCATCAATGTGCTGTACTAACCATAACAATTGTTCTTACTGTCTTCGGCGTACTTGCGACCGGACTATTCATTGGCGTTGCTAACAATATTATCGTAGTCTACGGCTGCTTCCTACTTATCGACATGCTATTTATTTGGCCTACCGTCACCTATTTGTCGTCCAAAGTGAGCCGCTAGTTTCTCAATAGTTTGATGGATTTAGACTAGAGTTATCTTATTGGAAAATATAGGCAGTTTTTTTTTCTAATACTTGCGCTGCATAAACAGACTCTGATTGAATATTTAGAGCCTCTAAAACATACCTTAAAAGTCAACAAAACATTTTCAATAAGAGGACCCTAATTTAGACTGAAAAAAAAACAATATTTTGCAGAAAGTCGGCCAGGTTTTGATGAAAGCATGTTATGCGATTGTAGCTGTTGGTTTTCTCCTTGCAGCAGTGTCCTACGTTGTTATTCCCTGGTTGTATGAGGTGAACAATACTTAGTGGATATTCCCATGAATTCATAATCATAATTAATTAATTAATTAATTACAGTTCTTCTTGGTGTCGAACTATTCAATTTCAGGTATTCGCGATTACATCTGCTTTTTCTGCATTCATCCTTCTCCTATCTGCATTTAAGGCAGAGCATGTCAGATATATTTGTGTATTATATTTATAAGTTGTGTATACAATACAAGTACTTATATTCATATATCCCTAATGCAATCACTAGTCGTGACTAGATCACGCAGGTAAATAGGTCTGGCGAAAGGTGGCACTCCGGACTTAATCTGCCCAAATTAACACTGGCCTAGCAGTGTTCTCCAGTATCGAAGGCGGGATGTACCTTTACCTTTACCTTTACCTTTAATGCAATCACATTCAACAGTTCGAAGGACTCTTCCGGGCGTGCTGCGTGCTGCAGATTCCAAGCGCAGTGGCTGCCGGAGCAGCTATTTACGCTCAAATGCCTGCGCTATGAGTGCATACGCATTGGTACTCATTACGATATGCATTTCGCTCAGTCTCGCCCGGAGTTAATATAGGGTTAGTACCGTTTGATTCTCTATGTATTATCGTCATGTGGCATTCGTGCTAAAGATGACCAAAACATGAAAAATGCAATTTCAGAGTGGTGTGGTGCCGGCCGTAAAAATCACCCAAGCTCTATTTGACAGCACTGTTCATAATCATCTTTGCTATGGTGAGCTAAGCAAAAGAACTAATATTACTGAATTATAGTACAGCAGAATTTGCTCCTAAAATTACTTCAGATGGGGATACACGGTTTTACAAACATTTCCGTGTTTGTGTAGCACATAAGCCATCACTTGTGCTAGTAAATATCAATATTTGGAAAATCAGATAGGCATGATCCATTTATGACGATCATGATGATATATCTTACGATTTTGTGTGATACGTATGAGTCTCAGCAATTTTGCGACACTCTGCACTTTTCTCTAAACTCTCGCATCAACCCTGCAGTATGCATTTTAATTGGAATTAGAGTTCAAGAAATGATACCACGGTCTCTTCATTATACGCAGTCTCTCGTCGCTCTACCTGTCGAGAGATGGTGTAAAATTATGAGACGACGACCCGAATTACGAACTCTAATTACAAGAAATATCAAAATAAATGCGCAGGATGTAACGCTCGCCATCTTCCACTGCTTTCACAAGACGGTACCCGCCGTCTTTCCCTTCGTATTCACAGCCATTGATGTGCTATACTTGCTCCTAATCCATGTGTACTTGCAATCCAATCCAATCCATGTGTACTTGCAATCCATGTAATCCATGTATACTTGCTCCTAATCCATGTCATTCTGGTCCTCAACGCTAGTCGCGAGCGGCGGGGTGCGCACTCCGTCCCCCCGTCTCCCCCTCGGCCAGTCTCCCTCTCCCAGCAGCTTTGGCAAGCGGGAGTTGTAAGCCACCTCGATGGGTCGTCCATTCTACGTCGGCACGCTGAACACCCGGACACTCGCGCCACGAGAGAAGCTTCAAGAGATCGAGCTTGCCCTCTCCCAGATCAAGTGGGACGTTGTTGCTGTGCAGGAAGCGAGGATTGTGGGTTGTGCCTCCTTCAATCTTACGTCTTCAGGCATAGTCCTATTCCACTCGGGAGGTTCCACCGCCCACCATGGTGTGGCATTCCTCATCCGTGCCCACCTCGCAAGAAAAGGTGTGTTCCAAGGCCTCTCCGATCGACTCGCCACTCTGCTCCTTCCCAACCATCGTCTCTTCCTCGTCTGCGCGTATGCGCCAACATCAGCCTACGATGATACGGACTACGATGACTTCATGGACAAGGTCGAGACCGCTCTGCAGAGTGCGCCAAGAGGATACATGCCAGTCCTGGTCGGGGATATGAACTGTCGAGTTGCACGCGAGCCAGGCAATGAAAGATTTGTCGGCAAGTACGCATCTCCGACCCCGAACTCACGTGGGCGGACCTTCACAGAAGTTTGCGTGAGAAACCGGCTGCGCATCCAAAACACATTTCCCGAGAGAAGACACGGCAGGATATGGACCTGGCGGTCACCAAACGGCTCAACTTTTCACCAGATGGACTTCGTTGCAACGCCTGTATCGGCGAGAGTTGTCAACTGTGGTGTTGTTGGTCGCTTTGAGTTTGACTCCGATCATCGCCTTGTCCGACTATGCCTCTCCCTCCCCAACAAGATGCGGAAGCAACGATGCAAGAAGCGGTTGGAATTCGATAAAACCGCCTTCACTGCAAATGCAAATCTCCTTGCTTCCCTGCCCCTTGCCCGTCCAACCTCAGCCATTGACGCCTATCACAAGATTCAAGCGTTTACGAAGACTGCGGCAAGCAACTGTTGGCGAGATCGGCACTCCCCTCCATGGATATCTCGCGAAACCCGAAATCTTCTGGCCCAGCGACACCTTCTCCGATCCAATCCGCAATCCAACGTAGCCCACTCCGTCACATGCCGAGCTGCCCGAATGAGTCTCTCGAACGACATCAGAAGGAGAAAAGAATCACAAGCAAGGCAAGCTGCAATAATGGGTAGAAGCATTGTCAAGTCAATGCTCAACTTGCAATCATCCCGAAAGAGACTACTAGTCCCCGACGCAGTTACTGGTGCTCTCTCACAAGAAGCAACAAAGCTCGCCGTCCGTACTTTCTTCGAGGAACTCTACAATGCTACAGTTGAAATGCCACTGACGATCCCTCCTCATCCGCCTTTCCCTCTTCCACCCTTCCAAATCGATGAGACAGGAGATGCGCTTTCTCGCCTCAAATGCGGACATTCGCCCGGTTCCGATTCAATTCTGCCCGATATGCTGTACCTCTCTCGAGATCACCTCGCCCCAGTGCTCGCGGACTTGCTCAACCACCTAACAGCCGGTGACTCAGTGCCCCAAGATTTAGTCGAAGCTGTCGTGTCTCTTATCCACAAGAAAGGTGACCCTACAAACATCAGCAACTTCAGACCTATCTCGCTGCTTACCGTAACCCTGAAGGCTGCAACCCGAGTGATCTTGAGAAGAATGGAGAAATCGCTTGAAGAGACTGAGTCCTCCACCCAAACTGGCTTTCGGAAAGGGCGCAGTACCCTCAATAACCTACACGCTGTAAAGCAAGTAGCAGAGCGTGCCCACGAATACGGTATTCCGTTGTATCTCGGTTTCGTGGACTTCCGTAAGGCATTCGATTGTGTGGAGTGGAGTGCGGTATGGCAATCCCTATGGATATCTGGGGTCCATCCTACCCTCATCCACCTCCTCCGCCGCCTCTACGAGTCCTCGACAACCCTCATCCGAGTCAACGAGGATCTCGTCCCAGTCAGAATCAGAAGAGGAGTTCGTCAAGGCGACACCCTTTCCCCTCGCTTGTTCAACGTAGTCCTTCGCTCAGCAATGAATGACATCGATTGGGAGAATGATGGACTCAAGATTGATGGGAGAAACCTAAGCCACCTTGAGTACGCGGATGACATCGTCCTAATTGCAAAATCAAGGCCTGAACTGAAGCGAATGTTGAGGAAGCTAATGGAGGCATGCTCACGCGTCGGTCTAGAAGTAAATGCTTCCAAAACCGTTCTTCTCACATCGTGTAGCACCACTCGAGCACCCATTACAATTGACAATCTGACATTCAACTTTGTCCCTTCCACTACATATCTTGGTGGGAGAATCTCGCTCCCCCTCGATCACTCGGATGAAATTGAGCACCGGATACGCCTGGGATGGCTCGCTTGGTCCAAGCTCTCTACTCTGCTCTCTTCTCGCCTGCTTCCTATGAAGACTAAGAGGAGACTCTTCGAAAGTTGTATCTCTTCAACAGTGCTTTACGGGTCAGAAGTCTGGGCGCTGCGAGCCAGTGAAAAGGAACGGCTTAGTGTGACTCAAAGAAAAATGGAGCGGAAAATGTTGGGCATAACTCTGATGGATCGATGGAGAAACGAGAACGTGCGCAATGCGACGAAAGTGCAGGATTGGAACAAAGAAGCGCTGAAAAGGAAAGCTCAGTGGGCGTTGAAGATTAGGAGAATGGAGCTAGATGAGTGGACCAGAGCGACTACGGTATGGATCCCCTACAACAGGAGCCGTCCCCAGGGTCAGCCGAGAACGCGTTGGCGAGATGACCTCAGAAGAACAATTGGCCCCCACTGGTGGTCTGCAACGACCGACGAATTCCGACCTATCCTCACCTAGCGTTAACGCTTGAAGTGATAAATATTGATTGATTGATTGATCCATGTGATCTACGTTTTCAGAGAAGTATTCGTGAGCTGCAGTTTAAATATTAATATTATAAGTTTTCGAAATAAGATTTAACAAGCAAATTCAGAAGTTCCACGGGGTGGCTACTGCCTTGTCAGCATTCACCTCCTTCATACTCTTCTTTGCCGCCTTACTTATGTGCGGAGAAATTCGGCAAAAATCAGGATGGGAGGCGGTGCTAATCGCTGCTATTATAATGGCTGCTATAGCTTTCCATCTCGGTTTCTTCGCGGATGCGGTATGGAATAGAGTTCCGGAATTGGGCGTAATTGGGCATATTTTGAATCATTTTCAGATATGTTTCATGCACAATATATAGTACATATATACCGCACATGAAACATATCTGGAAATGATTGAAACGATGCCCAATCACCCCCAATTCCGGAACCCTAGTATGGAAATAGTAGTTTTCTAATGAAAACGTAGACGAAAATGCGACATATGTGTAAACATAAATAAATTTACAATAAGATCACTGTGGAAAATGGGTAATTATAATAACGAATTGTATTCATCGGTTACAGATTGATGACATCAAGAGTGAGCTCAAGTCACAGAGAAATCAGGCAGCACCTGCAGCACCTCCAGCTCCAGTATTCGTTCAGATGGACGCCGACAGCGACTATGAATCGGGAGAGGATGAGGGCAACTGAGGAGAGACCAATGAAAACGGGGACAATTTCATCAATGATTTTACATTTATAATTGTCATTATAATTCGTAACCTGTTAATGCATCTCAGTCGAAAAAGCGATAAAAATGTTCAGCAAATACGTGAACTATAGTTCGAGAAACGATACCACGCTCTCTTCATTTAATACACTCTCTCGCCGATCGACCGGTCTACAGAGTCTGTAGAATGGACGGAGCGTGGTATCGTTTCTCGAACGCTAAGGTGAATGTGTTGGAATGTAGTCAAACTCAATAATGTCTTGGAGTTGCGCTATATCAAACAGATAACAACATGATATTACTCGATTTGACCTCCATTGGCCTTGACGACAGCCTTGAGACGAGAAGGGACTGACTCGATGACGGATCGCAGGTAGTGGGTATCGATTTTCTCCCATGCATTCTGGAGGGACTTCTTGAGGCTATCCAAACTCTGGTGGCGGACAGAGCAAGCATTCTTCTCCAGTACCGACCACACACTGAAGTCAAGGGGAGAGAGGTCCGGACTGTTCGAGGGCCATTCATCGGATGGAATGAAGTCGGGCAAATGGGTGGTGCACCAGTTCTGGGTCAGTTTTGCGGAATGAGCGGGGGCAGAATCCTGCTGGAAGATCTAATGGCGCCTTTTAAAGTGGGAACGTGACCATGAAAGAAGAGTCTTCGTAGTGCTTATCGACCTTCACACCGGGCTTGACGAAAATAAGGTGAGTCTTGTCGGTGGCACGCACTGCTCAAACCATCACTGACTGCGGGTGGGAAACTCGAGAGACGGTTTTGCCCTAGCATTGGCTTGCTGGGCAGACTGGGCAATCACTCTCGTGTTCTGGCTGTTGAAAGCCTGCTCCACCGTGAACACCTTCTCATCCGAGTAGAGAGTCGTGAGATGTTCGCCATGTGCGATCCTACCTAGGAGCTTCTTGCATCTCTTGAGCCTCTTCTCCTTGTGAATGCCAGTCAGACCATGGCCCTTACGCATCTTGTAAAGGTGGGACGTGAGACCAGAGCGAACTATCTTGAGCACCGAATGCTCGTCGATTCCGAGATCACGGGACATCTTTCTCATAGATCGGATGGGATCACGTGCAACTCGCATCTGCACGATTTTATTGTTCTTCCGAGTGACAGCAGTGTGAGGTCTGCCCACTCTAGTACGGTCCTTAGTCGTGCCCAGCGCCTTGAAGCGGCAGATGGTATTGTGAGCGGTCTGACGGGAAACTCGGAGTTTCTTCGAAATTCCAGCTGGGGACTCGCCGAGGGTCCAAAGGTCAATAATGGATTTCCGGTACTGGTGGGGTTGAGTCATTACTAGGGGACACTATTTGAAGTGCGCATTGAACACCTCGAATGGCATACTAAAAGTTTTATAACATGCATTAACAGGTTGATAGGGCTGATGAAATATTCGAGTTCAAACTTTGTCAAAGTACTTTCTCCGCACCCTGTAGTTGCCCAACACAGGCTGCGAGGTGTTTTCAGACCATCACCTTAGCCATTGTCTGAAAACACCTCGCCTTAGTCTTGACCTACTCATGGCATACCACTCAATTTTCGACCATGACCCCCTACGTCTATGCACGATGTCCTCCTCCATTGGGGGCAGCGTGCAACCATGAATAGGCCGCCGCCGGCGTGGGCAACTATGATATATCATGTGACTGCAAGACATTATTGCATTATTGCATCGAGTGCATACATATTTATCTCTACTAATAATCCACAACCGTCACTTCTTTCCCCACTCATTTATTGCCATTTATCTCAAATGTTATGTTATCAAAAGGGGACGGAAGGGAGATGATAGGGTACGGGAAGAGTGGCTAACAAATATTCGAAGAGAATTGCATTCAACAACTTACTAGATCATTCGCCTGCTGACGAGATTTGTTGTCGCTGAAATCAAGAAAGAGCCAAATTCCCAATCGGGTTCGTCGACCTATCGATTTTATATCTTACCTATTCATTTTATTATTCACCTCTTGCTAGTCTCCCATTATGAGTGTACTCCTCATTGATTAAGGGACATGGATGAGGGATTTCCTAGGGTAGTACGCTCGAGGCTAGAGGGAGTGAGAAAAGAGCGGGAGTAAGGTGCGCGGGGGTAATCCTCTCTTCCCCTCGCCTTCTTCTTCCTTGTCCTGCTGTCTGGGCTCCCTAATGCCACTCAATGCCCCCCTGTTCGCTCTTTGCCGCGCTAACACATTTGGCGCCTATTTTGAGCGCATTTGACCTAGTGCACACTCTTGTCTGCATACATCTTGCATTTTTTCTTAACGGAATTCTTAACTTTTTTCTATCTCTCTTATTTATATTTTACATATTTCCTATGTTTAACTGTTTGTTTAACATGTGCTTATGAACTTGCGATGTCTGGACTAAATATTGTAGTGTAGTGCGTAAACCGTGAATGACGATTGGGCTCATTGATAGCATACTCATTTAATGTGTGCGCTACAAAGTTACGTGTGATTCAACTTAACGCAACTCTGGTTTCTTCCAACCAGTTGCTAGGTAACCCGCCAACAACTGGACAGAGCACTGGTTACCAAGTGGTCAGGGCACTGGTTAGCAACCGGTAACCAGTGCCCTGACCAGTTGTTGGCGGGTTCCCCAGCAACTGGTTGGGAGAAACCAGAGAATGTTCCTGCTTAGAATTGGCATGCCCGCGACAAGATCCCAGACGCGAGGGCTCTTAGAAGACACTAGTAGTCAAGAGAAGGCAAGAGGGAAGAGAGGAGAGGTCGGTGCATGACAAACAATCATATACAAAGCCGGGAGAGGTATAGCTCATCCAATCCCGCCCGCAACAGTAACTCATTATCACTGAGAAGCATATTATATCGAAGCATCCTTACAATTCACGAGCTCTCTCATACAGCATACTGTTGACCGTGGTTCGCCATCCACGAACAGGCGTCGGGTTGCGATCGCGAAAACGAAAGAAGAAGAAGAAGCAATTTGTGCAATATGTATGAACCATCCTAATGTGAGGGTTTCACGTGTAACAACGGACATCAGACCTGTGAAAGGTTTGCTACAATGTTTACGCGAGGTGATTGATTTCAGAAAACATCAACGATCGATTGCAGCCACGCCTTTCAGTGGCTAAAGATACAGAAGTGTGACTTTTATATGTTCGTACATAGAGATCTGCTAGCACAACTTGTTTGATATTAGTGGCCTTATTGTTTTCCGACATGACTTATAATGGCCCATCACGTATGCAAGATACTAAAGTATTCGTACCGTGTCAATAATATTCCAAGCTTTCGTTATATTTTTAAGCCTGTAAAAATTCAGGAAGCCAAATCGACCGCTTCGTGTCCGACATGCCGGCAGGCTGCGACCCTGATCAAGACTGGAGGAAAAACTACAGAGTTGAAGAAGATTCCCGGCTGGAATAATACCGTATGTTGAAGGTGGAGGGGAACTTACGTCGTGTGATTTATAAACTTAGCTAATGATCATAAGGCAGATAAAATGGTTTAAAAGTGTTTTTTTATGGAAAATTTTTTAATGGAAAAACACTGATATAACGATTACTATTTTGCGTAGATGAGATACTAGACCGCTCACATCGGCACTAGGTTGGATGAGAACTATGACGTCATCCCGGCTTTGAAACATTAAAAGTGGTACGTCGTCATAGTTCATATCGCACCATACAACCTCACATTTGCTTTCTGCCGACGTAATCTCTAATGTTTCGAATATTTGCACAATAGAATCTTAGTTAATTGAGACCTCCCTCTTCTTGTCGTAACCTGGATAGACGTGCGTCTGACGTGTCGTCTGACTCTCCTCATATCACACACTCACTCGCCGGATAGAGAAAGCGAGAGGGCATGAGATTTAGAGCGAGTCAGAAGATTACTCGATTTTATATATCGGGCACTTTTCAGGTTCAGCTGAGCGACAGCGACCACGGCGCTGTCGTTGTTGATTTAGTCCGATTATTAGAGGTATTGTTCAGTTTCAATAACACAGGTCTCCTGTAAATGTGTAAATTTGATGTGCGATGATGTGCAAATTTGACTAAACCAAAGTGGATAGGCCTTTTTTTTAATGTGGATAGGCCTTTTTCTAACCTCCAATGATGTCCATAAACCAAGTTTAGTAAAAATCGATGGCAGACAATATTTCTAGTGTCGAGAGTTACCTACCTACGTTTACAGGAGACCCGTGATATCCGTGGATCTCTCCTTTGTTTAATATTACGTAGGAAAAGTCTCAATGGACAAAGCAATTTGAAAGGACCGCATATCCACAACAAGCTTTTTCTTCTAATCAACGCATTTCCTGTTCAGGGCACAACAGATCCAGCTCAAATTGGAACGTTTAGGGAATTGGCAGAGCGTCTTATTGCAATGCTAGAGGTATCATATTTTTGTAAATAAAGTGCCACGACTAGGAAAGAATTTTTTTAATGCGCGCATGGTGCATATAAGCCCAAGTGATCCCATTATAATAAACCTCTTTTTAGTATTCTGTATATTGATTAGCGATTTACAGTATCGTACAAAAAACACTTCATACACTTGGCGCGAATTTAAGAAAAACATTCTTAATATTGGAACTTTAAGGCATTCAATAATGTGCACATCAATTGTTTTACATTGAACATCATGAATTATCGCAAGCCGATAAAAAAATGCACCATAAAGCGCAGTTAATAAAGTTTTCATGTGTCTCTTTATTTTGCATACTCTCTAATCCGGTCTTTCGGTGAGAGAGCTCACATAATGAGTTTCCTGTCCCCAATCAATATCAAACCAGTAAAATAAGCCTATGCCTAACCAAGCTCAAACCTAAATTATGCCAGAGCGTCGCTTCGCTCCGCTCTGGCATCAAGCTTAAGCAAATTAACAGGCGACACCTAATGCAGCGATAAATGACGATAATGCAGGAGAGTCCGAGAAACGATACCATGCTCTCTTCATTCTACACACTCTCTCGCCGATCGACCGGTCTAGAGAGTGTGTAGAATGAAGAGAACGTGGTATTGTTTCTTGGACTCCATAATACAGGAAATGATTGCATCTCGGGAGCATCACAGAGCTGGCCCAGTTCAAGGCAGAAGAAGCTCGCGCTGTGGATACGAACGCTGCGATCGCTGCAAGGTATTGTTTGTAATTCCGGTATTACTATATATTTTGTACCCAAACCTCGCAATTAGCCACTGCGACGTTCTGCAAGAGTTGTGCTTCGTTCATTCCCCGCACCCTCGAATCGTCGATTGACGAGAGAGTTTGGGAAAGGTTGCATGACTCTCTTGCAGAACGCCGCAAACGACTAACTGCGAATTGTATGTACACAAAATAATTATTAACTCAATTTAAGAGCACGAAATGCTGTTCCGAGACGAGCTGCGACAGCTGCAGCAGCCGCAGCAAGAGACGCCTTACAGCAGACGAGAAGTACGAGAGCAGATTTGCGATCTGAAGTCGCATCAGTGCGCGAAAGCGCAGAGAGATTGTCGGGCGTGCCGGAGAGACTGGCAGCTGTCCGTGATGGAACTGCAGCTAGAGTTTGATGGATATTTCATTTTCATTTTTTTAATCATATGCCTCTCAATTTGTGCTTTACCCTTCACCACTTGCTTTCTCTTCTGCACTGATCTCACGTGGTAGCCACCCTTTTCGACTCATAAATGCATTAACATATATAATTATGTTTCTCAGTGGAATGTTGCATGCAATTGATGCTCTTCATATTTGTGTGAATTATCTCATTTCGATAGTTCAAACTTTACAGTTTTGAAACAAATGATGACTTAATCTTCCGTAATATTTCCATAATCCCATTATTTTCATAATTTGGGAATATTTGATAAAATTATACGAGATTCTAACATTAAAATGACCCGCTTGCATCCACATTGTACAATGGGGAAGCTCCTTTGCTTGACACGGGGAATATCAAATCGAATTCGCCCTATCACTGCTAATAATCAATCAAAATATATAATCATAGATTTATCGCTCGTGGTGGGGATTCGAATAACAAATCGTGGATATTATACAGGAAAACAAGTCATCACATTCGTGTCCCTGTCAGTCGTCGTGAGCGGTTCTTCGCCCCATTTTTCTCCGATAGGGAGGCGACTTTTCGCTCCCTATTCTTCAATCTACTGACATCAAGACTCAATAATCCCTCCCCGGTCCCTGCAAGACTTCGGAGGTATCAGCCACGGATCTCGAATATGAAAGGAGTAATTTCAAGATGGACATGAAGGTATCTAAGTACTCTTTATAACTTCTAATGAGGACTGGCCATCCGGGATGCAAGATTCACGAAGAATACGATCTCGGTAGCGACTAGTCTAAGGGAAGAATGCAAGCGCCTAAAGAAGAGAGGCGGTCCGACTTCAGGCGAAAATTTCCGCATGCTCAAGAGAGATGTGTCAAGTGAAAACGAACGATTCAAAAGAAGATGGATGAGTCCAAAGATCCAGCCCCCCCCCCTCCCCCCTCTTCGATTGCAGAAGGCGCCGGAGTCCTTCCCTTATCTTACTCCCCCACATACATTGGCATGTATAAATCTATCTATCTATCACAAAACGATACTACGAATAGCCCAGTTTCGAAGACGGTCATCTCGTCTTCGAGACTGTGCTCGGAGAACACTGCTAGGCCAGCGTCAATTATAGTATAATTGATACAATATAATCTTATTTATCAGCAAATGAATCTCTAACATACAAAGCCTTGATCGAATGACTGTTGGGAAGAGGGGGAATATGGCTTCTGAACGAGTTTCAGCTTTCAATTATTATATCTTTATTTTGATGAACATATTGTAATTTGTTTTGCCAGTGAACGATATGATCAGTTCGCTTCCAGATGCACTCTCCACGCTATGAAGATGATTACGACGAGAACACCGAATACGAGGATGGCCGGAAGGAATGCGGCTATCCCGTCCATGGTCTTGACCTGCGAATTACTCGGTGGAACATGCAGTTCGAGAAACGATACTAGGGTTCTGGAATTGGGCGTAATTGGGCATCTCTTGAATCATTTTTAGATATGTTTCATGTGCGCTATATATGCATACTATATATTGCACATGAAACATATCCGAAAATGATTCAAAATTTGCCCAATTATGCCCAATTCCGGAACCCTAGTAGATTCGGGATCCCTAAACGATACCACACTCTCTTCATTCTGCGCGCTCTCTAGACCGATCGATTGGTGAGGGATATAGTTCGTAATTCGGGCCTCCGTCTCTTCATTTTCCACACTCTCTAGGCCGGACGAGCGGTGAGAGAGTGTGTGAAATGAAGAGACCGTGGTATCGTTTCTCGAACTCTAGTTAGGGAACGTAGAGAATGGAGAGAGCGTGGTATCTAGACTTCGAAATATGACCAAATAACATGTTATTTATCATGCAAATGCACCGCCACTGTACTAGATAGTGGGAAAATGAAGAGAGTGAAGGGGATAAATAACATGTTACTTGGTCACTTTTCGAACTCTAGTGGTATCCTTTCGCGGACTCTAGTTGAATAGCATTCAAGATTAGGCATGATATCGCTAAAATACTAAAAAAAAGTGACAATTCATTGTGAATATGTACCGTAGTTAGAGAGTTGGGAAATGATGATGAGTCTCTGGCAAGGACTGAAATGCGGGTGATGAGAGAGAAATCTCAACAGAGTGATGCATAGGCGGCTCCAATTACCGTTCTTCGTGTGAATTTTTTGAAGTGATTGACATTCGTGGGAAATATTGGGAGCATGTGACCTCTTACTTGCACCATAGGACCCGTGGGGAGAATTCGGTGATGTGTCGACACGACATTACTCATGAAAAAGATGGAGGTGCACGTTTGATGCTGATCTCGTGTAAAATTGCAAGTAAAATGTTTGTCGGAGTAGATATTGATCGGGTTGGGAGGAAGTATGTTCACTCCGCTTTGCGAAATTTGCATTTTGGACGGAGTTATGACAGGCATATTGGAAAGGCCGTATCTCAGTCATTTTCTGACCAACATGAACCGGATTATTTTCTAACCGAAGCGCAAATTAGAAAATCTACAAGAATTTTCATACGTTTACAGGAGATTACAAGAGAGGATAGGTTTTACAGGAGAGGTTTTTACAGCCTTTCCGCACTTTGTATCTGCACTGTTGTTCATCATCCCCAGGCCCATCTATCTCTCTCTATCTCTTTCTATTTCTCTAACTTCACCGTCCCTCATAAAGCTCTATGGCGTTTGCGCGCTAATGATTGGCGCCATTTTTTGAAGTGCGAGGATGTATTCAAAACCCTCTGTCAGTTATATCGGGTCATTTGCCCAATGCATTCTATCCCTGTTTTGAGTATCCCTTTGCATTTTTGCTTTTGAAATTATACGCTTTTGAAGGCTTTACACAACTTCATGATATGACTATGCTGATGAGATTATGTTTCTGAGATTTCTTCTGCATCTTCTCACGTGTCAGAAAAGTGAGAGCGTTCGCAGAAGTGATGGAAAATCTGCACGTGCTCTCCTCGTTTCACACGCTCTCTCGCTTTGTCTGAGAGAGCACACGAAAGGAGAAGGGCACATGCTGCCTTGACAACACTAGTTCGTAGAACGAAAATGGTCATTTATTGCTGAGAATCCTAAACTTATTCTAGGATGTTTCTAGGCATATCTCGAATTCCCTTTATTATTTATCTTCTTCTTAAAATTAGATCTACCCACATGCCCGCGATAAGATACCCATCGCAAGGAGGCGCAAGACAGACGAGGAGTCAAACGAATTCAAGAGGGAATAATGTAACGGTAAGTGTGAGCTCGATTCAACATTAATCCAGAAATCTTGAGTCGTAGAAATTCGATAACCGACACTCACATTCACCGATTCAGAATAATGTTTCTACTGCCCTTAACCGCGTGCCACCATTCCCGAGTACCGAAACTGAGAAAGCGCATGCTAATGAAGAAGGCGAAATTTGCACAATATGCATGAACGTTCTTAACGTGGGCCATTCCGAATATTTTATTTCACGAATGATTCCGATGTGATTGTTTTCAGAATAAATACACGATAGACTGTAGCCACGCCTTTCATCGGAAGTGCATTATGAACTGGCTCAAGACACAACACGTGAGAAATTATAGACTATATTCTAACGCATTTCCCGAGATGATATTTTATTTATATTTTTTATAATACAACCTTACCTGTATTATGTTGAGCAGACTTTACTAAAACAAAGGTTCAAGAAGGTCGTGAGATGTAGGTTTTATTTCCCAACAATAATCTTCGCACTGTCAATATAGTGTAGTCAAATCTTGATCGCGTACTAAATTTATATTATTTGCATATTCAGGAGTCAACATCCACCGTTTCGTGTCCCACATGCAGGCAGCGTGTGACTCTGATTAAGACGGGAACGCGAACTACACAGCTGAATGAGAGTCCCGTTTGGAACAATAACGTAAGTTACAGTTTCAAACAGTAAATAGTAAATCTTACCGAAAAAATATCCTAAATATAACAAATTACACATTTCGATTCAGGTGGTCGACAGAGAGCAGGTCACTGCCGATCTAATAGTTCAAACTTTTGAGGTATTATTCACACTCTGACTCATTGTTGATGTACCATGCAGAGTCAAAAAGACCACACATCCACACTAATAAGGGGAGGTGGCAGAGTGTCCATGGAGTTTCATTGTGAGTCCTAGCGCATTTGAAAGATGAGAAAAATCTAAGAACGTATGTTGTTTTCTTATTTGCGGAACGCTTATGTGGCGATCTGGGCTCATAGCGGGGAACCCGTTAAATTCTAAGAACTTCTGTCACAGAGTCCGCGTTGCTGGCCACGAAAATAATGGTGTTTGCAAACTCCACTTATCTCTTGTCCGCCACGTGTCCGGCACTAGGTCGGAAGATAACTATGATGTTATGCCGCCTTTGATATATCAAATGCGGCATGACGTCATAGTGCTCATCCGACCTAGTGCCCTCGTGCGCTCTCTCGAATCCGTGCTAATCCAAGAATTCCCGAATAATGATGTCTTAGGAGGTGACATCATCATATTGCAGGATCCTTTGATCATATCCTTATCCCACCCCCCATCCCTCCGCACAACTGAGAGGTCATGTGACCGAAAACCGAAAACTAAGGAGGGGTTAGATGAGAAGGGGGGGGGGGTGTGTGAACATTAGAGTTGCAAAACCGAATTCGAACTCGAATTTCGCATTCACTCTGGCATACCTTCCTCTCTCTCTCCCCGAAGTTCGATCGAGCTAGCTCGATCTACCAGAGGGTACGAATCTCGCACTCCCATCGAACTTCGCACTCAACCCAACCCTTTTCCCCCCTCGAGCGTGTGGAAAAGAGAGAAGAGTGCGAAGTTCGATGGGAGTTCGAGATTCGTACCCTGTGGCATAGAGAGTGCGAGATTCGATTAGAGAGAGAGCGTTGAGAGAGCACCTCCCGCCAGTGCGAAATTCGACGGAGGGAGGGAAGACCCCCAGATGGTACGAATCTCGCGAATTCGACCCTACAACCCTAGTGGACATTAATCAAGAAGTAAGTAATATTGCAGGAGGTGAACTCATCTCGGGAGGCCGCGATCGCAACACTGGCCCAGTACGAGTCGGAAGAAGCCGTCGCTGCAGCGGAAACAGCGCCGATTGCCGCAAGGTTGCGGTCGAAATTCGCTCAACGCCACTTTTTGTGCACAAAATTCGCAATTAGTCGTTGCGTCGTTCTGCAAGAGTTACGATCTCTTCATTTATCGAACTCTTGCAGAAAGCCGCAGCGACTATTTGCGAATTTTGTGTAAAAATGAGAAGGGGCTACTCGAATAACGAACTATCTAACCAGGACAAGGAATTCTGTGAGCATGCGAGCTGCAGCAGCAGCAAGGAACGCTCGTGAGCTCAGGCGAACTGAGCTAGCAGGACGCATATGTGCATATCGTCTTCCAGGAGTACTAGGTGAGCGTCGTTAGTGACCCTGGGAGCTTGAGATTCGAGGTGACCCCCGTATACAACCACATCCATCACGAGCTATCGAAGACTTGATGTGCATTGCCGAGCAATGGTCTGACTCTCGCCATATCATACACCCTCTCGCTCACTCTGATCGACGAGAGAGCGTGCGGTTTGGAGAGAGTCAGACGATTCATCGCATTACCCCAATACTGAACCTGGCGGATAAATAAACGAATGGAACTGATTAGGTGGCGTGATTGGGATCGCTCTATCGCATGATGAACTGTCGAGAGTAGGGTTCTCTTATTGGAAAATTTTGTATCCTTTTCAGATATGTTTCATGTACGCCATATATATGGCCTATATAGCGTACATGAAACATATCTGAAAATGATACAAAAATTTTCCAATAAGAGAACCCTGGTCGAGTGCGCTCGCTCGCGTGATCCAAGGCGCTCTCCGTCTTGCTGCTGCAGAGAGAAGAAGAGCATCCTGGTGCGTGCTGTAATGATCGCACTTATGAATCAAAACTGGGGTTCCCGAATTGGGCGTAATTGGGCGTCTTTTGAACCATTTTCAGATATGTTTCATGTGCCATATATAAGCATACTATATATTGTACATGATACATAGCCAAAAATGATTCAAAAGATGCCCAGTTTCGCAAATTCTATTGGATTAATTCTATTGGAAATGACTTCAGATTTGAATTTCCGCCAGCGCGGATCTCCATTTTCCGTGTAGCTAGAGACTTGAAATTCGGTTACTAAGGTTCAGATACAGCTTAAACTAGTTTTTTACTAAGGATTTTATAAGTAATCTTCGTGAAGGTTCACCCCTAGGTACATCTTAAAATCACCAGTTTTTTGTTCGCTTTACAGCCTCTAGTCGTTTTTGAAAATCGTACCATTTCAAAATCACCTGGCCCTCGATGTGTACTCTAAATTCCGAATGTTCTTTCTCGCTATCTTCCTCTCTGACTAATGTGATCGACAGATCTTTCGTGATATTTCTCGTATTCAGCTCATGCATGTATTTACAAAACTTAATTTAGTCTGGTCTGCATTTAGTCAGGCCTTTAAATTTGTGATTTTTGAATCTATGTTTGTTATTCTTTTCAATTTTATATGATTTTAAAATTATTGATGCAGTTTTGATGAATTTACAACGCGTAATTGTCCCTATTCAGCTGATGAAGTATATTGTTGATAATTGATTAATTAATGTACGATTTTACTATGTCTACAATCAAAGAAGAAAGTACCCTTCTACAGCATGCCCACAGTAGGTTTCCAACGTGTCTTCTGTGAAAGTCCTATATAAGGGTCCATTTGTGGTTCTCATCCGGCGTAGCGCCATCATGATGGCGCATTGGTAGAGATGCTTGAACACGTAAGAGAAGGGTAAGAGAGGAAGAGAGAGGAGGTAGAGCAAGGATAGAGGCAGACATCAAACACTGCGGCAGGGGAATCGCATCTCCTTGCGTCGGCATGACAACGGGGCTAGGAGGGAAAAGTGCTCCTCTCTCATTCCACTCAACTCATCCCCCTATCACCACTATATTCCCAAGTGCCGCATTATGCAATAAAAGGTGAGTGAAGGGGAAGTTGGGGAGAGGGCAGAGCTTGAGCGTTAGCACCCTAGTTAGTAAAGGAGTGTGATCTAGACCGATATTATTCTGACTCTTCTTCGATTTATCCTTGACTGTCGATTCTCCTCTTTAGTTTTTCATCAAATCGATGTTCCTTCTGAAGCTCACGTAAAACAATCAGGATGGAGACCATACAGAAAGATATCAAACTTATATATTTGTGAGGGAAACCATTCAATTCAATTGTCTATTCATTCTATTCAGCGACTTCTTGGGCGGATTTACTCTCCATCCAAATTCAAGCCCGGCCTATTACTGGACTTTCCTTGTAGTCGTTTGCTATGTGCACAACTGTCTGGCTCTTTCAATTTTTATTTTCGACGACGTTAGTTTACTTCAAATGATTTCCTAACACATCCACTTGAGGTGTATTACAAGGCGTTCTGGCCTTGGGTGGCACTCAACATAACTGCGGATTGCATCTATGCTCTTGACATAATCGTCCAAATGAGATACAGTAATATGTTTTGCATGATATCACATTCCATTCCTCGTCGCATTCATTCCTTCATTCCTTCGTCGCAGGATGCAACAATTTTTGAATTTTAAATTTTAAAAAAAACAAATCCCAGCCCTGCTTGCAGCTATTCTCGTAGATGGATTGGTCGTCACGAACCTCCATCTCTTGCTCAACAACTATTTGTCGAGGTATGGGCACAAGTCAAATCAAATCATTTATTTCCTGTACATGAGGAGATAGGCCGTGATGTTAGGTCCATGTCTTCTCATTCACGATTCACTTTGTTGTTTAATATCGAGCAGTACAAAACGTTATGCACTCTATGCTCTATGCGGCTGGCAGACTAGGAAAAATATACTTCATCCCATAATCGTACACTAGCGATACTGGCCTAGTCGCATCTCCTATGACAGTAGGAGGGAGAGCAGTGATAGATGTTGCTTCCAAGGGATACTGGGTATGAAGCGATGCCAAAATTATAATTGAATTGAAACGAGATTGCACTAGGTCGATTGAGAACTATGACGTCATTGTTCTCATCCGACCCACACTAAACGATTATTTCAGTAAACGACTTCGGTTTGATCTCGCATGTCTAATTCCTGGTGACGTGATTCTCTTCCTCTTCCCCACTACATCAGTCATCAGATGCACCCGATTGATGAAGCTGCCCCGAGTTTTGGACTTCGTCGAGATGACTAAACAAAGGTGATCGCTCCATCCATTAGTACTTGGAGTTGGGCTGGCAAATCGATGCCGATCTACGAATTCGCAATCCCCCCCCCCTCGCATATTGCGAAATCCGAGGAAGGGGAGGTGTTGTAAATTCACAATCCGACTTCGAATTGCCATGGAGCACTTTCAGCTCAGTCAAAGACAGCAACATTCTGATTTATTGTGATCTCCATTTGGATGTTTGACCTCACGAGTGGAAATCCTCTGTCAATATCTCTCTGACTGAGATGAAAGTGCTGAGATAGAAGTCGAACGTTGGTTCTAGGTCGGATGATCACCGTCGGATGATAACATGCTTAATGATAACCAACAAATTGAACCTTATGGAGAACTTTCACAGTAGGTTCCCCAAGTGTCAAAAATGATTCTGTGAAAGATCTAGAGAAAGGTTAATTTTGGTTATAATCCAGTACGTTATCATCCGACCTAGCGCCCCAAAGTTTGAGCGAAATATCAACGCGGCATTTATGAAAGAGTGTATTGGGGACGATAAAATTGTTGACGTTGGCAGATTTTTCCAGGACCGTCTTTTATGCATTTTCCGGCTTTTTGGGATAATTTTCCGGTTACTATAGAATTGATAAATGTCAATGGCACGGGTTTCAGACTGACGACGAGGAATCAGAACATCAGCAAGTTGGTCTATCTCGTCATCTGTTGCTACGTACTCTTCCATTGGAATGCCTGCATCTACTTCTTCTTCTCCCTTCTGCAGGGAATCGACAGTACTCATTTTATTTTGACTAACACACATTTACATTCAATCATTGAAACACTAGTACACAGTCAAATACAAATATAATAAGTTCAGATACCGAACCGACAGACTTCACTTTCGGATACACGAAAGTGTTCGACACGACCTTCTCTGATTGTGCCATTTTTATGAATGACATTGAGGTGTGATTCCTAGTGGAGAGAAGGGAGGGATAAGGGGGAGAGGAAGGGGGAGGGGGGAGTGTGGAAGAGAGGGTAGTTGAGAGGGTGAAGGGGGGAGGCGGAGGGATGAGGATAGGAGTTTGGGATGGAGACAACGTCAGCAGGAGTGCATCTATAACGAGACGAGTATAACGAATAGAGAGAATTATATGGATGAGATGCTTGACTACTGGAAACCAAAGTTAGTTAGTCGTTTCTTTCTTTCTCTCTCTCTCACAAAGAAAAAGTGCCATCACAGATCTCATCTCCTCGCATTCACCAACTTCTCTAAGGAATATACAATGAGTCTCTATTGGAGTGCACTCACTATTACGACTTCTGGCCAGCAAGTGAGGATCTCCTCCCTCTCTCCTCTCTTCATTCCTCCCTTCCCCCTCTCCCCTCCCTCTACTCCCCTCCCTCCTCGCCCCTCTCTCCCCTCCCCCTCCCCCCCCCCCCGCCTCCCCTCACTCCTATCCTCCTCCCTCCCCCTTCCTTCCCGTAAATCCTCCTCTTCTAAGCCTTGGCCAGCTAACTCGGAGCAGAACATGCTGGAGGTGGCTGACACTCTCTTCGGTCTCTTTTTTTCGCTACGATCCTGGGTTCAGTCGGCAGTGTGGTGTCTCAATTCAACGAGGAGAGAACTGCATATCAGACACTGCTCGATAGGGCCAAGTTCTACATGAAATACAGGTAGAAATTAAGAATCAATAACGAGGGAAGAAATGAGACTGCCTAGTAAGGGAGGGAAATGTGAAGACTTCCTAAAATGAAACGAGAGGGTGTTGTGTGTGTGTTAAGTCGGGCTTCATATTTAGACATTTTATGTATCTTTATCGGCTATTGCTCGTGTACACGAAATAGCGCCAAAATAAGGGAATCCTAGTCGGAAATTACATGAGAGAAAAACATATCATTTTTTAAGGAAAGTGGAGAGGAGACTTCAGTTGAGGGCACAGAATTGCATCAAGTACACATTCGATCATGATCAACTGGGGAAGGAAGAGGTTAGGTTAAGTCCTTTGCTGGATTGAATACATAGTTGTTCTCGCCGGCGGCGAGTGGCATGATCCGTATATGATTGATGAGCATACCCCGTCAAAACACCACGATCCGGGGGTCATGGATGTGCATACTAGTGATGACAAAACGGATACGGCAAGCCGGCTATCGGCAAGCTCCAAGTCGGCTACGCCGTCGTAATTAAGGGTTGAAGACGGCTTGAAAATCCATTTCGGCATCACTAGTGTATAGCCTGTCGGAGTCGCCGCCAGTGCTAGACAGCTTAGACTAGGGTTCCGGAATTGGGCGCAATTGGACAAATATTGAATCATTTTCAGATATGCTTCATGTTCGTCATATATATGAACTATAGTGTACATGAAACATATTTGAAAATGGTACCAAAATTTTCCAATAACATAACCCTACTAAATCTCTCCTGCTGCCCTCAGAATATTCTCGCTTGTCTTTCACCTCGACTTGAGGGCATGCTGGCTGTGCATGTCCACATCACCACCATAGCGAAGGCCAAATTATTCGAGGTGCGGTGCGCTGTTTCTCCATCACTAAAATCACTTCATCTTGAGGAAAGTGATCATGGATTCTTGTACGAGTTGGTTCTCAAACTCCGTCCACAATTGTATGCTCCGGGCGATTTCATCTGCCAGGTGGGAGAAATGGAAGAGTAGATGCATTAAAAAGTGGTCATAAGATGGGGTACTCGGTTACTATTGTGATGGCTTGATAGAACTGCTGGAAATGTATGCAGTGTTTGGACAAGATGGGTTGATGATTCGTATAGGAGTTTTATTGAGACGTTTCGAGCCTTCAGCTCATCATTAGTCAGGGAAAATTTCCAAACATTGGCTGCATGAACAAAGTGGATATCCAGATGGGAGAACGAGCTCAGGCGATGTACATAGTGAAGAGTGGAGAGTGTGTGATAGTGGATGAGAGGAAAGGGCCATCGACGAAGACGGTGGGCAGATAATATCTATGTTATAAATGATATATTATTATATCGATGTAATATCGACGATAATATCTATTTTTATTATTATATTTTTATTATTTTTATTAATATTATTATTCCGCTTACTAACTAGAGTGGACTATTTGAAGTCAATTGCGAATTAGCAATTGCCTCTTCCACTGGAAATTCGACTTCAAATTGCGAACCTTAAAGGAGGAGTAAATGCAAACGCGCGCCCGATTGGAATATGTTTCACCTACGGACGCACTCTCTTCAAGTCGCGTGATATCTTGCCCTCTTCCCTGAGCTCTCCCTGATCTGGCTCCCAGCCAACTAGCTATAACTCTATCCGGAATGGAGATATGAATGTGAAAATTTCGGAGCTTCTTATCGTTGTGGAGTTCTAGGCAGTGCAGATGATAGCTTCAAAAATTGAATTTTGAGTTTACTCCTCCTTTTTAAAGGAGGAGTAAACTCAAAAACTTTTTAAAACTTTTTTAACTTTTCGAGTAAACTTTTTTTCCTCCTTTTTTCTAATTAAAATATGCACCATCATTTAGCATTGCTGATGAAACAATGAGATTTCTTTAGGGTTCCGGAATTGGGCATGTTTTGGATCATTTTCAGACATTTTTCATGCACAATATATAGTATGCATGCATAGTGCACATGCAACATATCCCAAAATGATTCAAAAGATGCCCAATTACGCCCATTTCCGGAACCCTAGATTTATTTCAGCTTTGCGAAGGATCGACATTCGGGGAGTTGAGTATCGTGCACGGATTGGGTGGAGAGACAAGGGAATTCGCACTGAAGGTCAGTCGAAGAGCATGAGGGGGCATGGAGGAGCAGGCATTGGGATACGCGGATGTGCGATTGAAACTAGGGTTTCAATTTGCAGGTGATTTTGTGTCATTTTCGCATGTTGTTCAGGCGATAGATAGCTGATACGCTATGTAGCGCGCCCGAAGCATAGTCGAGATTGAGTCTAAATGACCTGAAAATTGAAACCCTAGTACAACTCGTCCGCGTTTCTCCGGAATTGAGCACACTCTCGTCCAACGACCCTATACGTCCACCCTGAAGCAAAATTTGAATTTGATTTTATCTGAATAATTTCTCAAACTCGGATTAGAGACTGAAACTCATTAATTTCTCCCCGGAATTGTGCACGCAGGTATTGGGATACGCGGATGTGTACATGCTACATCGAGATGATGTATCTCTCGTATTGCAAGATTATCCGGAAGAGAGAAGGAAGTTGATGAAACAAGGTGAGAGCTAGACAGGATAGGGGTGTATCACTTTAGAACTGGTCATTGTAGAACTCAACAGTAAACCATAAAATGCTCGAAATTATTCACTGACTTCAAATACAAAGAGCTCTAAAATCACGAGAAAAAACTATACACTCCGCGAAAGAATAGAGGGAAGAGGGGAAAGATGATTATCTTCAGCTCGTAAATTGCATCTTGCTGATCGTGACATGGAAGAGAGTGAAGTGAGTGAGGAGCAAGGAATAATTGAGACACTCTCATTCGATGATAAGGTGCACTTTTAATTAAAAAGATTAAAAATACATCATATTTGATTTCCGAAATTCTACATTTCGGCTGTCAGGCTAGCGAGACTTAAAATTTGGATTATAGGATGTAAAAAGAAATTTACATAAACGAATTTTCATGTCGGTTTGGGACATGACATGGTGACTTTCAAGCCATTTTCAATTTCCAATTGTCAGGTCGCAAAGATGTTTGAGTATCTACGAAAAATCGAAAGTGACATCGACGACATATATGAGGATTATACGGTAAGAGTAGTTCCACCTTGACTTATCCTCATAAATTGGTTGAGAATCTCGGCCGTCAATGGAAGAAACGAGTGCCTGACCTAGAGATGATCAGCAGATCGAGAAGATTACGAAGAAACTTATCCCTCAACTCTTATTTTTAGCATGTTTATTTTGTGTTAAGAAAAAGAGATACATACTTTCCCCAGAGCGGCAAGAGTCTATGTAAAAAAACTACCGTATCAGTTCCCCTGTTTGGCTTTTGTCAGCCAGTTCGAGAATCACTCCAATAATAATAATCTATCACTTTCTTGCCATTCTCTCTGTTCTCGTGTTTCTACCTGAACCGCCTAAATATTATTATACGAGCTGCTCAGAGCATGCGATGAGTAAGGAATTTGGACGATCTGTACACTTTCTCCCTCTACTCACTCAATTCCCTTGAGGCACAACCTTTACGCAATCGTTCGATTTAAAATCTGCAGTATTTCTAATCTCTTAATAATAATGTAGTATAATCTTCATGATTACAGTTGGGTCTCGCAACGATCGGAATCATTGAATGAGAACCGAATTAGTGCCAGCCGCTTAGGTCAGTATTGTATACACGGTCATTTCTCGCATTGTCTATCAGTCTCGGGAAAGACTCATCGTCATGTCTTCGTCAGAGAAGTTTGATGTGACCCTGTCAAATATTCCTTCCGACGTCATTAGGGAAATCGTGGTAGCTGGACAAGAATACGCGGACGAGATGAATTTGGTGAGTACGAATTTTCAATAAAAATAATGCATTCTGAAATGTTCAGTTCTCAAGCGATATCGATTTAGACAAATCAAATTAGTCAACATCAGTAGCCTTCTGACAATTCATGTGGTTTTGCGCACTGTGTGTATCAAAGACGGAATGACGTCATAGTTCTCATCCGACCTAGTGACTATCTTAGATATCTCAACGATGGCATTCTGAAGTGAAGGATCACATTGCCACGCGCAGATGCACTCCCGTCATCAAATTGTTCAGATGGGAAAATGATTTGCAATATATCAAGTTTGTCCTGCGCATTCCCAGTCGCTACATAGACTATTTCGGAATTAATAAGTCGGAAGTCAAATGCATAAATTATGACAATGGACAGGTTAACTTTTTTAATAACTTGCATGAAAGAATAATACGTTTTATTTGTGGAATTCTTAGATAACAATAGCCCAGACTTTGTGGAGTGGATCGGAATGTACAAATAAAATGCTGAGCCACATTAGACGCGCTTTCCGAAGGTGTTCTCGAGTTGAGAGAGTCGAATTCAATAATATTTTTGTCATCCGAGCTGGGAACATTTTCAAATCAGCTGGATATATCACTATTAGAGTGCGGAGATGAAGAGTGACGAGTGAGAGGAAGGATGCAAATTGAGCTCATCTCTTCTTGAAGAGTGAGGGGGAGCGGTTTCTCTGCAAGAAGAGAGGGGTTCTCTTCTTGCAGAGAAAGGGGCAAAAATGGGTGTTTCTCCATTTAAGTTTGTTTTCAGTGATGTAGATGGTGCCAGCATTGATGAGATGTGTTTTGCATAGTCTGTGAACAGTTAGAACAAGGAAATACAATATTTTTATCAATATGGTGCGCTCTCAGATATCGATAATGACGCTAAAAATTAGGAAACGTGACAAATCAATAAGAAACACATAAATTGAACTGACAACAAAGCAAAGTAAGTAAGTTGATCGGAAATAGTTAGTGAATAGTGCGGATTCAGAGAGGGAGGACGGAATTGATGCAGCTTAGGCTAGGCCGCTCTAAGCTCATCCAATCAAGGGGAATTGAGAAAATCGAGAGATAACTCACACGATAAGTTAGTGCAGCCGTGGAGATCTTGTGTAGACCCAGAAAACGTCCAGTAGATCGAAGATACACTCAGTCGCTTCTTAAGCCGGCCTTCACCACGACGAGTGGATCGCTGGGCCTTACCAGCACTGAAATGGTGACCGAATAGGACAAAATTCGCAGTCAATCTGGGCAAGAAACATGGGTCAAAGAACAGCACTCACGATTGGTGCCACAGCTGGTGTTCTTGTCTGCGCGGGATTCTTGGTCGACATTGGGTACGGTAACTGCCTCAGCATCCGTCAGCATAACTACTGAAAGGACAGGAAACGGCAACCGAACAATGGATACAGACATTAAGGGAAGTCAATGCTGTCGAAAGTTCGACAGAAAATGTGAAAACACGCACCAATTGGACTGCCCACCGATCCAAACTCGAGTGGTGGCGGGGATGAGGTTCCTGGGTCGGGATTGGGACTGCAAGGAAAGGAATAGAACAGCAAAGCGATAAGGCACGCGTAATAGTCGAACAAAAGATAAATGATCGTGCACTCGAGTCCAATCTGGACTTGTAATACGAGCGCATGCAAATTGAGAGTGGAGACAGGACAGTCGAGTCGATGGATGTAAAGGGTGGCTAGCAGATGCAAATGGGCTATTGTAACGCACAAAAAAAGTGCTTTTTCTGTCCTCAATCTCTGGAAAATATTTTTGCTCTTCAAGAAGACCCTCTCGCTCTTCTTGAAGAGCTCGCCCTTTCACCCCTCTCTTCATCATTCGTCGTTCAACCGCTCGAAAGAGCGATAAACTCTTCCTCTTCCTCTTCATCTCCGCACTCTAATCACTATCAATGAAATGCAAATTAGTGAGATCATGACATTCAATCGAAATAGCGCGTGAGTTCTTCGGGCTCGGTTTACAATTATTGTTTTAATATTGAACATTACAAAATATCGTAACGAATCAACAAACTGCTTGCTTTCCAGCAATTTAATTATGCATCTTATTCAAGTTTCGTCTATTCATCGCCTTATACTAAACTTTGAATATGGACACACATGGAGAATGTATAAATCAGGTCATTTCAAAAATTAGTATCCCAATTTCACAGATTTTTGTAACCGTTTTGTTTCAGTTCTGGAAACGTTCATCGCTGATGCAACACGGTTGCTCTCCACTCTCGAATTCACCATTTTCGATTGCGATTTCGTATCGCAGAATTTTGTACAGTTGCAAACTCAATGGCTCTCAAGAATGGCAGAAATTACGAAAGCGGAAATAGTCTCTGACGTAGTAGAAGCGGAAAACCTCCAGAAATCGATTGCTCGAATTATGGTAAATCGTATTAACATTGAAAACACCCTATTAATCTCACGATTTGTGAAAGCAATTGATTATATTTTTGCCATTTCACTGGATGTTCAATAAAGATCGCTGTACATTGGAATCCAAGAGGGTCGACCTAAGGAGTGCACTTGCGGAGGAAGGAATGAGACTGGTAGAGGATGGTAGAGGGTAGTAACGGCAGATACAGACATACGGTAGTGCGGCATAGAAACCGCTCATCTTCTACTTACCTTAGCTGTTCCCTCCAATATTTTTTCCTATCTCGCCTCTCTATTCTCTGCCTGCACCTCCTCCTTCCAGTCTATGCTCCTAGTCACAATGTGTTTCATGTATGTCGTGCTCTCATTTATTATTGTTTGCTATAGGTCGGGGACATAGCGATTCTGCGACTGGTGCGGCAGCAGCAAGAGCTTCCCTAGCGCGATTGAGAAGTGCTGCAGCAACAGCTGAAATGGCTGCAGCAAGAGAGGCCGATCGACAGGCGAGGGCACTGGCTCTGGTGAACCTTAGACTAGCAGTTGTTCACGGTGCTGATGAAGCGAGTGAGTGATAATCGTCAACGTATTGGGTATTGAACACTGTAAAACGCACTTTTGAAATGCATTTGTATAACAAACATTTTTGCATAATCAGCTCGCCTTCTATTTCTCATTTCAATAATTATGTTGTTCTTCTTAACTTATCTTACATATAGGAGTCGTGAATTCACAAACATAATTTAGCGAGACAGTAGAAAAAATTGATTTTATTAAATTCGGTTCTGTTATTGCCCTTTGCAGCTAGTCCATTATTGATGCAGATTTGATTAATTTATGATACAACACGCCTTTCTCTGTTGATGAAGAATTTTTTGATAATATCTGAATTTATGTACTTTATTTACAATGCATACAATCTTCAGGTAACCATTATACAGTACAATCGATAATCTCCTCGGGTAGGTCACAGCTCATCGACGGGGTACGCAGTGGAGAGGCAGAGTTCTCCGCCCGAGCAGTCTTGCGTGTACGAAGTCACCTGCGATAAGGGATTACTACGCAAAACAAAATTTAAAAAAAATTTTTGATTTTTCAATACCAAATCTAGTATAGATCTCAGTATCTCCTAAGATAATTAGGTACACTCACTACCATGGTAATAACTTGGGAGAGAGAGTTTAACGAATTACATATTAGAAACTTTCTGGTCTTCCCAAGACTGAAATCAGTCGGGGAAATCTACCATGTCGTGGTAGCATCATGGTTCATTGTTGCATAATCTGCTCAACAGTAATCTGCAACTCACCGCCAGCTTGTATCCGTCGATCGTGAACTGGCAGGTCTTCGACCCGGCGTGCATCAGTGAGCAGGCAGTGTACAGGGAGAAGTCGAACACTGAAAGGGGCGATTTTCGAGATCGATGGAATGAATTGGGAACACAACAATAATTTTAATTAGAGTTTGAATTTTTGTTCGATACATTTCCGGCTTAAAGAAACATTATTCTGAGAATGTTGTAAATACAAGAAAGATATCCTTACTGCAAATTGTGATAGTTCAAATTCGATGTGTTTTCGGAAACTTGAAACAGATCCGATGTAGCTATTGGCTAACGCTTTTCGGAAAAAAAGTGCACGTTGTCTCACCGGGCGAGGTTCCGAAGAGCATGCCGCCCGTCTTCTTGTTCCTGTCGTTCCAGTCGTACTCGAAGGTACCGGTGAGTTGCTTAAAAATGATTGTTATTTTGTTAACAATTATATTTAGCGTCTTCGCCTATTTGATTGGCGGATGAAGACGCCTGATTGTTTATAAACTTTCAAATTCGAAGACTCACCCCGTATTAGTTTACTAATTTATTTGTATGAATTTAACAGCTGATAAGTCAAATAATGACTAATCCAACGGACATGCGATTACATCAGCCGATTAAGAATATGTTGTCCACTTTCCGAATTCTGGAAATGTCATTCCCTTGGGAGAGAAACTCACCCCATCATAAGAGTAGTATCCGTAGTACTTGAGGTTGCCTTTCTTCTGATCGAGATAGTACCTGAATGAAAGCTTAGAGCAAACTACTTCACAAAATGACACATATTTTTGGAAATCTTTCGGACCATATTATGTCAGAAGAAGTCCCCGCGGGTCAATAATCATGCAGTAATCATAAATGTGAATTTATCCGACTCACTTGAACCAGTCATGGTGGCCGTCGATGGTCTTGTCCTCCTTGTACTCGCCGGAGAAGACGTGCTCGAAACCGGGAAAGGTGTAAATTTAATTGTGATTAATTTTGCTAGTGTATTTTGGTATATCAGTTTTTATCGTAAAACTGTGAAGTTCTGCTTCGCGAATTTTAGATAATAGCTCGGGCACATAAAGCAAGAACAACCCTACCAGAGCTGCCGATCATCTTCTTGTTCGAGCATCGCGAGTAGGTGCCGAACCAGAAAGTGGTCAGGAACTTCTTGAATTCGGTCATGTCGGAAGAGACCTTGCCTGAATGGAGTCATTCAAAAATACGATGAGCTGTGATTATTTATAGCACAAATTTGCATTATTCTGCTTCGGAGCTAGTTTATGTAGAAACTGCTAGAAAGTGGAATATTGGGAATAACGATAATGGCGAAAACATGGCTACTTCTAGCAAGTAAACATCATTCAAGATTGATTGTCTCACCCTTCTTCACGAGGTAGTCGTGCATGAGCGAGAACGGCTTGGTCGAAGACCAGGAGGTGAGGAGGTCCTGGATGATGGTGCTGAAACAATGCACGATGATCACCATTATTGGAGCACCTTTTGCAGGATATGGCTAACAATGATCATTATATTTAATTCGCCAAATATCATAGAAAAAACGAAGACAACATTAATAATCGGACCTCTTGAAGCCCGACTTGTAGTCAGACTCGCTAACACACACCTGTAAGAGATAAATTGGAAAATTAAATACAACTTTTTCACTGAACAATGGAGAAATCAGCCTTTTAACCGAAAAAAAAGCACGAAGCCTACCGCCATCTAGAGTTCTAAAACTCAATTTTCTCGACCAAAGTGATGCAATTCGAAGTCCATTGAAACTTCTGCAGAACGCCGCAACTACTAATTGCTAATTTTGTGTACAGAGTGAATCTTTCGATCGCTCACATCAGGGTTGAAGATGTTGTTGTCGTACATCTTCTTCAGATTTGAGTACACGGCCTTGCTGAACAGCGACTCGTCCACGTTCGACATCAGACTGCGAAATCGAGATGATAATTTGGAACGCCCATATTCATCTAGCACAATCTGGGAACCGAATTGGGTTGCGAGTGAGGGAACGGGACGAAAATACCGTGATATTGCTTATGTCATTGGCTGGCCAAACATGATTCACTGCCCAATAAGAGGTGACATGGGACATTAGGCTAGTGACTATTAAGCGTAAGAAGGGAATTGTCGATTAATTGTTTGTATTCTTCGTGTATTCAGAACAAGAAGTACGGAGTTTATGATAATTAAGCCTACTTCTTTCCGCTCGGCTGCGGGTTGCTGCCCAGTTTCGTGCCCCAGGTGAGCTTGTACTGAGAGGAGGAGGGCTTGTCAGCGTCGCCACTGCGCATGTTGTCCACCAGCGTCTGCAGTTGTTATTGTTATTATTGTTTTTGGTGTTGTTATTGTTATTATTGTTTTGTGTTTGTTGTTGTGGAATTGGAAAACGAAACCGCTGTCTCGACACCGTCGCATCATTTATTTAAATATACTGCTTTTTTACGTATCAGGTTGTAACATAAGTTTTGTCGCGTCCAATCTCTTATGCATTTTAACCTCAGAAATTCTTCGAATTAATTTAATCTCAATTTCGTTATTCATCATCAGTGAGGGCCTTCGTACTCTTTCTTACGCGCTTTACTTCAGTCCTGTCAAGGCAGTTGAGGAGGCACATTAGTCAGACAAAGTTGTACTGAGATAAGGATTACAAATCATTTTCACGCATCAGCACTTCTTGAAAAGGATAAATTATGCCGATTTTGTGTGATTTGCGTAAAGTACTACATATGTGCATAATTTTGAACCACTCACGGATAATGACAAACGAAAATCGTTCTAGAAATGTAGACGAGTTTGTATAATGTGGATGGTTGGTGACGGTCGCGAAAACTTTCGCAAGCCGAATTTTCTTCTCAATAGATATCCAGATCCAAATAGTGGTGGAATATAGTTCACCCAAAGTGGTCAGTATGCAGACAAAGTTTGGGGTAGATTGGGTTCTGTTGAGATAAGTGGCTCCATTCAGAACGATGGTATGTAAATTAAACTAATGAAATCGGCACTTTGTTCATATTCCTACCTCGCACACATGTTCAATATCTGATTTGTTGTGTCCATCCTAACCATAAACCCTTCCCTTACTAGTATCTACTTTGGATAAGTTTGGAAATAAATAGCTTTTGAATGACAATCTTTAATTCGAAACACCTAAACTTGCATATTTTGGTAAAATTGTGCGCGAATTGAATTAATAAAAATTCAAATTTCCCACAAGTGGAGTGTTCTTTCTCTCACTTGTTTAATGATAAATTATACCTCCATGAGTGGTAATTGGAACGCACTTATGTTAGTCACTGTTGTTGCAATTCTGGATTCAGAAGAGTTGGTCAAGTTGGCTACGAATCAGCGGCTAGCCTTACACTCAGTGAAGTATATCTTTGATTCCGCTCAACATAGCACCATATCTGGCGTATATTTTGAAAGAGCATTGACGGGGTATATCACCATGCTGTAGAAGTTTGGTTCATTATTCATCTCTGCGAACTAGCACGTGATCAAACGAATTAAAAAAAATCTGCACCAAATTTAAATCAGTTCATATTAATATTTTTCGCATAGCCAGCGTGCGCAGTTCAGCTCTACCCTATGGTTTGAATGTGCATGAACACCCCAAACATATACTAGGAGGTCAGGCATTGATAATGTTTGACAAGTATCCTTCATGGAAATATTGTGAACCTCCGAAATGCGACAAAACTTATGTTACAACCTAATACATTTAGCTCAGATCAAACACTGACTTGGAACTCGGTGTCAGTGGCGCGAGTATCGGCGTCGGACGAGGCAATTAGTTTGACGCCATCCGAAGCCTCCTTGATGTCCATCGGCATTGACCAGCCGAGGGCCAGACCTGAAGACAACAATTTTGCATCGTCCCTGTACTTCCAATTATTGATTTTTAGCATCAAGTATATGAAACATCGACAAATTTTGCATAGAAGACGCAAAAATATATGATTTACTCACAGGTTACGGAAATGATTACAGCTGCTCTCATGATCTCAATGTAGGTTTATTCCAAGGTTCTGAAACGAAATGTATACAAACATAATTGAGAAGAAGCGAAAAAAGCCAGTGATCAGGGACGAAAATGTCTAATCATTGCGTGATCTGATCCCTTTATAGACACATGTGAGCATAGGGCGGGTCGTGTCGCGAGGATAGCGAATAATAAAAATAGGAACAAGGTCGAAGGTCTAATTAGAAGCTTATGCTACAGTTTGGGAAAATAATCACAAAATATGGTTTCATCGCGCGAACTGAAGCCCTTCACTCCACTTGGTCTATAATAGTCAATAGATGCCTCAACTTACGTTACGTTTTACGTTAGATAACTGCGAATGGCGATCGACATTGCTAGAAAGCCCTAGTTAGAACTCTTGATTGGATGCAGCTCGGAAAAAAGGGTGATTGCATGATTGTACTATGGCACTTTATAGCGAACCCGATACTTCTGTCGGCGACACATCACGAATTTTCGGAATCACTCGACGCGTGCAATTGTTCTTATCTCGCAGTGTCGTGGAAACTCCCAAGTATTTACACGTTTCGGTAACAGTTATGATCAGAAGCTTAACATGGCAGAACAAATAATCAAAATGTGAATGTTCTTATAAGGAAAGCATATAAGGAAAGCCTAAGGGTGGGTTGGAGCTTACGAACGAGACATGACGTGATTGAAATGGGAAACAAATCTAGTAAATTCTTCGTTTTCCATATCTGCTGAACGTATCTGAGGATGTCTGGGCTAGTGAGTAGTAGTGCAAAACCTTCATTTTTTGTTCCGAAATGTCACTACTTCCCAGCCGTCCACGGATCCCTTCAGCATATATGAAAACTTAGAAGTATATGGTCCTCTTTCAATCCCGCTGTCTCGTTAACAAACTTCAACGTACCCTATGGGCCTTACCTAACGTACAGTGGAACGCGTTCACTAATTTCGGAACTCGACCTAAGAAGTGGAAAAGCGCTCTCAAAACGGATCAGTGATCTTTCGCTTTTTGCCCTTCTGGCAGAGTGACGTCAACTCGCGCACTTTTCCATGTACCTGATCAAACACTAGATGGCGGCGAGAAATGCATCTCCTGCAAACATCTCCTTATCTGAGCAATGGCTTCGCTCTCTTCATACCACATACTCTCTCGCTCATTATGATCGAAGAGAGAGCGTGTGGTTTGGAGAGAGTCAAACGATTACTCCATCTTTCCTTGGAGTGACTCCACTAGAAATGCCTTGGTCTCACACTTTTCCGGAGTCGCTAACTGCGTCTAACTAGGTAGGGAGTGAGGCAATTGAGAAGAGAGACGCCTCTCATTTTTATCTAATCAGCAGATTAACGATCACTTGATGATGTGTGGTTATCGTGTGAATGTGAATAGCGTCACGTGGAATCCAGCGATAACTTGGAAAGAAAGATTTAGTAGAAAATTCACAATTAGTCATTCCGGCACTCTGTAAGAGTTATGATATTTATGGTTACATTAGTACGTGCAACCACATATTGTTTTGCTTAAGAATGGTTTGTTTATACCTCAATAAACGACGCAACAATTTTGATGTGTGCAACCTGGTATGAACGCGAGAGGCGTTGTGGTAAGGACCCGATGATGTGTGGTTATCGTGTGAATATGAGAAGCGTCACGTAGAATTTAGGGATTTTCTTGCAAGTTCTACAGATAATTCACGATTTGTAGTTGCGATACTCTGCAAGACTTGAAATACTCGATTCTCTATCACGTGGATTTGTTAAAACATTGTTTATTGGTCCGCTAAATTAGGCAGTATAAACAATGTGATAATAATATGAGTGTTGCTGTCGTTTAAATAATGATCATGTGTGCATTGGAAGTAACATGAGCAACATGAGTATTCTTATTCTTAT
This sequence comes from Pristionchus mayeri, assembly GCA_036245805.1. Classification (NCBI taxonomy): domain Eukaryota; kingdom Metazoa; phylum Nematoda; class Chromadorea; order Rhabditida; family Neodiplogasteridae; genus Pristionchus; species Pristionchus mayeri. The sequence goes on along the minus strand of BTRK01000003.1, from coordinate 1,015,561 downwards.
TCTTATTCTTATTCTTTATTCACCAACATTTACGTGGTACGGGAGTGACGTGATGATGATGATTAGGTAAGGTGGTATTTTGGCTCGGGCGAGCTTGTGGAATGGGGGGATGTGTGGCAGTTCTGTGTTACATTTTTATATTACATATTACACGGCACGGAAAGTCATCTGCAAGAGAAAAATTTATTATTATTTAAAAAATTGCTTACCACTAGTCCTCGCACATTCACACCCCCTCGAGGCTGCCATGATACTTTCATAATGTTCATTGATGTTGTCTTGTATGTGACGCTCCCCAAAGCGCCAGTCAGACTGAACATCATACAAGGTCTGCGTCTATTTCGCTGTAGTCACTCTGATCATAATGAACAAATGAAGGAAAGGAGAAGTGAACAAATTTGACTTCCCTCAATTTCTCGGCTCATTAGATTTATCGTTTTAAAATTGGAGTATGTGGTGGAAAGGTAAAACAAAAGGGCCTAAAAATGAAAACTCAAGTATCTAACTCTACTGGAAGGAGCGATATGCAATTGCGGGAATTCAAGTTTTTTCTCTTCTCCTTGAAATTGTCTTTTTGGATTTTGGAACTGCGCGTCCTAACATAGTCACCTCTTCACGACTGCAATATCGCTTGACCTTTTTACCCTATATCTTTTTTATACTAATACATGTTGTAATTATATGTAAAGGCGTACTTGGCTACAAGGGCACCTCCTACGGGACCTTCTGTAAGAACCAGAAAATCGCAGCAAGAGTTGGCTTCGAGAGTTATTATCTGAAAAGAAATTGCGCCGCATACATCAACAGTATTAATAACGTTGCAGATGATCACATCATCGTATTACCTCCACCTCGATCAGCTTCCCAGTAGGCACCGTCAGGAAGAAATCACAAGGAATTGACGAGGTCACAGGAAAGCCCGGAGATACAATCTGAATTAAAATGGAGACAAATCATTAGAAGCAGCGCAGTTTAGCATCATATCATGCTGCTCATCATATCACACACTCTCTCGCCGGTTAGAGAAGGCGAGAGAGCAAGTATTAGGTTGTAACATAAGTTTTGTCGCATTTCGGAGGTTCACAATATTTCCATGAAGGATACTTCTCAAACATTATCAATGCCTGACCTCCTAGTATATGTTTGGGGTGTTCATGCACATTCAAACCATAGGGTAGAGCTGAACTGCTCACGCTGGCTATGCGAAAAATATTAATATGAACTGATTTAAATTTGGTGCAGATTTTTTTAATTCGTTTGATCAGGTCCTAGTTCGCAGAGATGAATAATGAACCAAATATCTACAACATGGTGATATACCCCTTTCAATGCTCTTTCTAAATGTACGCCAGATATGGTGCTATGTTGAGCGGAATCAAAGATATACTTTACTGAGTGTAAGGTTAGCCGCTGATTCGTAGCCAACTTGACCAACTCTTCTGAATCCAGAATTGCAACAACAGTGACTAACATAAGTGCGTTCCAATTACCACTCATGGAGGTATAATTTATCATTAAACAAGTGAGAGAAAGAACACTCCACTTGTGGGAAATTTGAATTTGTATTAATTCAATTCGCGCACAATTTTACCAAAATATGCAAGTTTAGGTGTTTCGAATTAAAGATTGTCATTCAAAAGCTATTTATTTCCAAACTTATCCAAAGTAGATACTAGTAAGGGAAGGGTTTATGGTTAGGATGGACACAACAAATCAGATATTGAACATGTGTGCGAGGTAGGAATATGAACAAAGTGCCGATTTCATTAGTTTAATTTACATACCATCGTTCTGAATGGAGCCACTTATCTCAATAGAACCCAATCTACCCCAAACTTTGTCTGCATACTGACCACTTTGGGTGAACTATATTCCACCACTATTTGGATCTGGATATCTATTGAGAAGAAAATTCGGCTTGCGAAAGTTTTCGCGACCGTCACCAACCATCCACATTATACAAACTCGTCTACATTTCTAGAACGGTTTTCGTTTGTCATTATCCGTGAGTGGTTCAAAATTATGCACATATGTAGTACTTTACGCAAATCACACAAAATCGGCATAATTTATCCTTTTCAAGAAGAGCTGATGCGTGAAAATGATTTGTAATCCTTATCTCAGTACAACTTTGTTTGACTAAAGTGCCTCCTCAACTGCCTTGACAGGACTGAAGTAAAGCGCGTAAGAAAGAGTACGAAGGCCCTCACTAATGATGAATAACGAAATTGAGATTAAATTAATTCGAAGAATTTCTGAGGTTAAAATGCATAAGAGATTGGACGCGACAAAACTTATGTTACAACCTGATAATTTGGAGAGAGTCAGACGATTACTCTCAAAAACATACGATTTCTCCTTCCGTTACGTTTCCGCCTGGACATTTCTTCGATGCTCCTTCGGCGAAGGCTTAATATTATTTTTCAAAAAGAACATTTTCTATCACTGCTTACCTTTTCTCGAGCACGCGAAAGGCATTTTAGTCGAGCACTCGCCATTGGTCCACTGCCCATCAACTCCGTTGGTCGCCATTGACAGACAGTTCCCCAATCCTCGTATGGGGAAACCTTTACAGCTCTATGTCATCTTGCAATTAGAGCAGTAACATACCAGGAACAAAGTTGGTGTAGTTCCAAATGGACCCGTCAATCCATTTAAAATCGTCCAATTTCGCGGAACTTGAGGCACCGAGTTGCATTCCGTTTAAGATACCTCTTGAGTACGCGAGACTACGGAGAAATACATTATCCTTAATAAACATTGCCTGATTGTAAATTTAAATTATTTAGAATGAGGGACCTGTTCGTTGTGAACTGATGCAAGACTTGCTCCGATACTTTTACAGAACTTGTTCGCCACAGTCCAGTTGACATGAATATTCATAACCTTAATTGTTTGTTTTTATTGCGTTCGCCAAATCATCGTAATATTTCCATTGTACTTATTTTCTCGAACAATTAAACGAGCCCAGATTTCGAAATAAACTACACTTACCTGGAAGCATACAGATCGATTTTGAGAATTTTCAAATTCAGAACATTCTTTGGTGATCTTAGGCCGTGGAAGATCAGATATACAGTTGACGCAGAAAACTTTGTAATCGTCGTATCTCTCACTAAATAATGTAAGTTATTTTATTAATTCTATTCAGGACATTTTATGTAAATTTAATTAAAGTAAATTGTACATTATCAAAAGAAGCATGTTAATATGTTTTTGAAGATTGGTGGCCTCATTAAGAATTGTCATTGATGCGTCCTAATAGAATTCGAAACACATTTCTCACACATTTTATCTCCGATGATTAGAGTGCTAACGATGTGAAGAGGCATATGCCCAAATGTCATACCCAACTATCGTATGTTAGAAAAATCGGAACGGTCACCCCAGCCGCACCGGGTAAAATTCACTTTTCGGAGTAATTGCGAATACGCAAATTTGGAAGCTGGGATTATGCATATAATTTTTATCATGGTCGATTTACCGGAACCGACCCGGATATGCCCGGTTAATTATGGCTAGAAATCGATAAATCAAATACACAACATTTTGGTGCGATTACGATATTTTGGAAAGCTCACCGAGCTTGGTGAGGTTTATAAGATACCGTAATCGCACCATATTTCTTGGCTTTCGATTTATCGATTTCTAGGCATAATTGACCGGGCATATCCGGGTCGATTCCGGCAAATCGACCATGATAAAAATTATGAGCACAATCACAGCTTCCAAATTTGCGTATTCGCAATTACTCCGAAAAGTAAAATTTGCCCGGTGCGGCTCGGTGACCGTTCCGATTTTTCTAACGTACGATACGCATAAATAAAAAAATCTTAAATTTTTTTTCTGAACTACAATTTAAACCTGTACCTGAAGTTGTATTTCCAGCCATCACCTTCAATAAAGAAGACGCCGCGATATCGAGCAGAACAATTCCCATCCAGATCTCAAGTATAATTTCGTTAATTTTTGCGCTCGGAAAAGTGCAAATGTCCATGGTTTTTAAATTGCAATATCGTTCATAAAGTGGGCATGATTCGATCATGGATTATTATTCCACGTAATTTAATTTGGTTAATTTGGTTGATTAATTTGGTTAATTAAGTTAATTTGGTTAATTTGATTGATTAATTTGGTTAATTAAGTTAATTTGGTTAATTTTCAAGTTAATTTGGGTAATTTTCGTGTTTTGTTGCTGCATGGCTGACAAGCTAAGTAACACACATGAAAGATACCCTAAAAGTGCCCAACATTTCATGTTCTGAAAAGGGACTGTTATTAGGGAAAAACAGCAGTGTATACGTGTGAATAAAAAAAACTAGTGTTAACTAGTAAAACGATCTCACTAGATGCATAGTGCAAGGGCTTGTAGGTGATGGCTGATCCGTCGACCCACTCCCATTTTGACGTCAAAAAGTTGCATTTAATACCTGTACAATTCAATTCCATAATTTGCATGTGCCTGAACATTACCCAACACTTCAGCACCGCATCGGTGCGAGGAATACACATTGAACCAATGTGTTTGGTCCTGAACCATGATGAGATGTAAAAATTGGAATGTAAACAGTGCAAACATTTTCATTTCGTATGATGATAGGTGACGCATTCATTTCCGCGCACTTTCTTATAGTTTCGTTGAGTGCCTGAATTAGCAAATCACATCTTCCGTTTGTATTGGCATAAGGAATCTTTACGGCCACAATTTCCTGTGAAACACATAGTCGATTGCATATCTGCGAGACAGCGAGAGCAGAATGAAGATTTTTAAATCTTAAAATTAAAATCAAAATATCAGAATGATGCAAAAGTGTATCCTTTTTTTCCGAATTTTGCATTTTTGATTCCCCTGACCTGCAAAGTTGACGAATTCTCATAAGTTCTTTTGCAATAAATAACTGCTTGTATGAGCTTTATAAAAAGCCGTATCACATTGCTCCCCATTTAGCTACTCCGATAAGGCGGTCCGACAAATTATTCAAAATTGATTATCAAAGGTAATTTTTGTAAGGTCATTGTTATGTGGGGAAACGAGATAGGGTTTAAACAAACATACTAGGGTAAAGCGGGATTATTGGCCATGTTCGTGAATGCAATTCAGTATTTGTACACCATCTTGCCAAGTTCAGATGAGCTCCTGATTCGATATTAGCTAGAGATGCATTTCTGCAGAAATTCATTTCATAGCCCCGAATAGTCAGTTGTTGACTCAGTAAGCCATAATGTTGTGCACAATGAAGTACTCGCCAGTCTTAGTAATACCGTTAAACTTGAGATGAATACATCTCCCTATTCGGGAGCAGTACCATATTACACCAAAATTACGAAATTTGAACAACGAAATCTGCACTATTTCTAATTCTCATCTTCCAAAGCGTCTTGAAGGTCGGATATTCTGTAATATTCTGGAAGAGCAACTCGAGTGGTATCACTCCTCAAATGGGCAGAATCGATTACTAGCGCGTATTCAAATGGTAGGGTACTTACAAAGTACACCTAAAAATCGACATATTTTGAGATTTTGATGTTTTCTTTATTTATTGCCGCAATACGCTTCCCAGAATCGAATCGGTCCTGCGAGTGTAATCCATCTATGTGTCCGCTACTTGTGTTAAATGGATATTCCAGTCAAGCAAATATGGCTCGAGATAATTTTAAAAATACAATACGGAGAAACTTTTGCATCAACCTAATATTTTTTTGCGTAATAGCTCAATTTTGTGAATGAATCTATTCGAACCAAAGAAATCCACATAATAAACTGATAAGGTTCGAGTTTTATTTTCATCTGAAACATATCCGCATTTTTGTCTAATACAATGGAATAATTTATGACTCAAATATTTATTTAATTGTACATCCATTAATGATAAATTATCAACAAAAAATAAAATCCCGATTCACATGAATCTTTAATACTAATAAGGTTTGGGCTTGTACTGATGTGTATTGGGCGAATTAGACTAGGGGAGGATACGACTTTATCATCTCGGTGGAAGGAGCGAGACTGGTGCTAGTTGTTTGTCCACTACTGCCAGCTGACAAAGGCTGAACAGGGGGAGGTGGTGATCGGTGTAACAACTAGGCTTGGGAAAATTAAACACTATTGATAGTGAATGGTAGGTTAATTTCTAGATGGACATGACGGAATCGATTCATTTGAACCTTTCAACCGCACTATTCACATCGGAAAAATTCCATATTCAATAGTAGATTCATATTGCCAGCCCACGTTTGTTCGTAAAGTTATTAGCATATTGCTTAAAACGATTACCTCATCGGGATGGTAGTATCCCCCAGCACTATTAAACTCGCATTGTCCATATCGAGTTAAATTGAAGGCTTGAGTAGGACACCGGTATTCTTCAAACACTGAAATGTCCAGAAACAACTTTTTAAAATAATGTTTCACGAAAATTAAATTTAGAATTTTACATATTTTGGGGAAATTTATGAGAAATTCTATGCAATGACCTGTTTTCTTTGAATATATGGGCGAAATCAAAATAAATTGATGTTTGCAGAAAGATGATGTATCTGCGCCTACAGTAAATTTTATTTTTGTGTTTTATCGATCTTTTTTTAAATTGTCTAACTATGGGTATTTGGGTGGCGAGAATGGCTCAAGGATATCCGTCTTGTTTACCCCCTCTCGCGGCTCATCCTTAAGAAGACGGTTTACAACCCTGAGCCGTTTGTGAGCCGTTTTGGGCGGCTCAAGGGTATCGGCAGTATCTCCTCCTGGCAGTTCCCTTTCTTGCTCTCTCACATCCACGCACTCTCTTGCACCTCTACCCCTGAGTCGTTTGTGAGCCGTCCGAAACGGCTCACAAAAGGCTCAAGTGTCATCTATCCCAGCGGACAGGATATCCTCTCAATCCTTTCCTGACCCTCTCTCGCTCTCTAAAAGATGACCCGTTGAGTCATTTTCGCCACCCTAATGGGTATGCTCACATTTATACATATTCATGATATTGCATCGAACAGGACTATAGGATACCACTGTTATAACACGTTAACCTGTTCACTTTTGTAAAATGTACCTGTTGGTTCGCGAAATCCTCCACAGCAAGTATCGTCTGGTATAAATATGTATCTAGAAAGTGAAATGGAACTGCGTACATATAATGATAACCTTATTGAATAAATAATTCTCTATTTATATTAATCAAACACAAGTGCTTTTATACCGTATGATCACGAGAACGAAAGACAGGAATGATGTCATCCGAAACATTGTAAGCATTCTGCAACATGAATTTTCGAATTCTGAGACGTTTAATCTAGTGGTTGTGTTGTTACTGATTCACTGGATGATGCATACCACACTTAATTGGAGGTACTTTCTAGATTATGTGATAAGACGACATTGAACAATTCCTTTTTGAACACAAGACAATTATCACCATAGACAAATATAAGAAAACGTGAAAAATCGATGTGTCACACCGACACACGTTTGCAATAGCAAGAACGCTTGGTCGCACCTTCTCTTATCAATCGCCTCTCAACGCAGGCCGTGTTTACGTCCAATACTCAGTGACTCATACATAGCTTTATGTTTCAAAATTAAGCGGAAAATCAATATTTTATCATGAATTTTACAAACGGATAAGAAAAACATGAAGTTTGTGATCATGTACTACGAATTACGACCGAAACCACGATTTCCTTTTCACACTCCCCGGAAAGTCATCTGTAATTTGAGATTTTTAATATTGCTTTGAAAAAATCAGATCTCTTACTACTGAAACTCGGGTTAATTGACAGTGGTATAAAAAAACTAAAACTCACAACAACTCCTCTCACGTTTACTCCCCCACGCGGCTGCCACGAGACTCTCATCATATTCGATGATGTGGTTCGGTAAGTAGCTGCACTCATCGCACCCGTCAAGCTGATGAATAGTAGTAGTTATTGATTTCATTTCGACGTTGTTCACGGTATATCAATGCCCTCGGGATTTTTATGAACAATAGGACAACGTAGAGCTAACTTGGCGATAACGGTGCCGCCCATGGAACCTTCTGTGAGCACGAGATGGTCACAACAGGAATTCGCCTCGAGAAGAAGTATCTGCAATACTGGGATTTCTTTCAATATTTTGTTTGGGAGTAGTACCCATAGTTGCCCACGCCGCCGCCGAAAACCATGACCCCCTATTCGTTGATTTTTGAGTCGGGCGCTTTTACTGCCCGACTCAAAAATCGATGAATAGGGGTCATGGTCGATAATGTCGAAGTAGGTCATGGTGTAACGAAGCAAAACTACCGTACCAACTTACACTTTGGGACTACCGTAATCCAAATTACAGTAACCTGGTCACAGTAACATCGGTTCCGTGGAGAAACATTAGTTCCTTGGGTCAAACTTGTTTTTTTTTAAAATTGTCAATCGATATTATCGATGTTCTACAGTAACCTACCGTAACCCTCACTACCGTATACACATTGGCGAATCACGAACTAACTTTTTTTTTAAGATGCCATAACAAAACAATTCTTTGCTCAATGTTGAGTAACTATCTCAGGAAATTTCATTTTTTTTCGTCATTAAATCATGGCCGAGTGGCTAACTAGCTTGGCTTGGAAATCTAAGGTACCGGGCTCGAGTCCAGCAAGTGGCCTCTTTGCCGTGTTTCGGGGAGTTCGCCAAAGGGAAGTGGAGTTACTGTAAACTCATACCGTACCCCAGTCCGTTTGGTCAACTCTAGTTCGCTGGGTCACATACATGATTCGATATTGTAAGGGCGGTGTGATTATGCCAGCATTTATGTCGGCAATATTTTAGCACATAATAGAGACTTTTTGGCTCAGTGAATATATAATATTTGTGAAGACCCTTGGCATCAGGCCAAAAATATAATTCATCTAAAATGTGTCCACATGTATCACTCGGTAAGTGTAGCATAGCGGTGATATATGCATTGATCTAGGTCAAGCGCTGAGAAATTCACCGAAATTTTTCGGAAATATTACGGTATCAAAATTTTCCTCTTTCGATGTCGAACGGAACGGCGTATATCTGGAAACATGCGCCGCAGCCTGCTCATTACTCATGTTTCATCTCAAACCGATTGAAAGCCATCGACGGCAATATACCAATCTATAATTGCAAATTTTGCTATTTGAGAAGCAAAGGTAATGACCGTTTTTATTTCAAATTTGAAATTGACAATCCGCTACCTATTTACTGTAAAAATTTTCATAAATCGAAATTTGCAAAAATGTTGAATAGCTGCCTACCGTACCCGACTCGAACCGGGGAGGAAAGAGTTATCCTAGAGTTATCCTACACGCAGTACTCTATGAGAGTAATCAACCAGCATCAGTGGAATTTTGATTTCTATTCGCGCGCTAGCGCGATGATGTTAAAAAATTTCTAGAGATTATGGTAGTTTTTTTAACATCAGCGCTCCGGCGCGCGCTTATGGGGATCGAAATTCTTCTGATACTGGTGTATTTTTCTCATCGAGTACAACATGCAGGATAACTCCAGAAGGTTACTTATCATGTTCCCTTGGGGTTGCGGTAGGTCAGCTATTCAAAAATTGATGCACATTTCTCGCAATATGGTATTTTAATTTATGACAAAATTTAAAGTTCATATATAACGGCTTGCCCAATTCAAATTTGAAATAAAAACTATCATTGCCTTTGCTCAGAGAGCAAATTTTACAATTGTAGTTTTTTTTTCTATTGCCGTTGAAGCTTTGAATCGGTTTGAGGTGAAACTTGGGTCGGATAATGATCAGGCTGCGGCGCATGTTTCCAGATATGTGCCGTTCAGTTCGAGAGCAAAAGAGGAAAAATTGGATACAGTAATATTTCCTACAAAGCTCAGCACTTTTCTCAGCGATTGACCTAGATCACTACATATTCCACCGCTGCGCTACACTCATCGAGTACTGCATTTGAACACATTTTAGACGAATTAGATTTTTGGCCTAATGCCAAGAGTATTCACAAAGATGTTCACTGAGTCAAAAGCCTATCTTATGGGCTAGTTTTTTAACATCAGCGCGCCGGCCGTTATATATCCGTTATATATGAACTTTAAATTTTGTCATAAATTAAAATACCATATTGCGAGAACTGTGCATCAATTTTTGAATAGCTGACCTACCGCACCCAAGGGAACATGATAACTAACCTTCTGGAGTTATCCTGCATGTTGTACTCGATGAGAAAAATACACCAGTATCAGTAGAATTTCGATCCCCATAAGCGCGCGCCGGCGCGCTGATGTTAAAAAACTACCATAATCTCTAGAAATTTTTTAACATCATCGCGCTAGCGCGCGAATAGAAATAAAAATTCCACTGATTCTGGTTGATTACCCTCATGGAGTACTGCGTGTAGGATAACTCTAGGATAACTCTTTCCTCCCCGGTTCGAGTCGGGTACGGTAGGCAGCTATTCAACATTTTTGCAAATTTCGATTTGTGAAAATTTTTACAGTAAATAGGTAGCGGCTTGTCAATTTCAAATTTGAAATGAAAAAGGTAATTTCTCAAATACCTTTGCTTCTCAAATAGCAAAATTTGAAATTGTAGATTGGTATATTGCCGTCGATGGCTTTCAATCGGTTTGAGATGAAAAATGAGTCGGATAATGAGCAGGCTGCGGCGCATGTTTCCAAATATGCGCCGTTCCGTTCGAGAGCGAAAGAGGAAAAATTTGATACCGTAATATTTCCGAAAAAGTTCGGTGAATTTCTCAGCGCTTGACCTAGATCAATGCATATATCACCGCTATGCTACACTTACCGAGTGATACATGTGGACACATTTTAGATGAATTATATTTTTGGCCTGATCCCAAGGGTCTTCACAAATATTATATATTCACTGAGCCAAAAAGTCTCTATTATGTGCTAAAATATTGCCGACATAAATGCTGGCATAATCACACCGCCCTTACAATATCGAATCATGTATGTGACCCAGCGAACTAGAGTTGACCAAACGGACTGGGGTACGGTATGAGTTTACAGTAACTCCACTTCCCTTTGGCGAACTCCCCGAAACACGGCAAAGAGGTTAGCCACTTGCTGGACTCGAATCCGGTACCTTAGATTTCCAAGACAAGCTAGTTAGCCACTCGGCCATGATTTAATTACGAAAAAAATAAAAATAAAATTTACTGAGATAGTTACTCAACATTGAGCAAAGAATTGTTTTTTATGGCATCTTTTTTAAAAAAAGTTAGTTCGTGATTCGCCAATGTGTATACGGTAGTGAGGGTTACTGTAGGTTACTGTAGAACATCAATAATATCGATTGACAATTTTTTTTAAAAGTTTGACCCAAGGAACTAATGTTGCTCCACGGAACCGATGTTACTGTGACCAGGTTACTGTAATTTGGATTACGGTAGTCCCAAAGTCTAAGTTGGTACGGTAGTTTTGCTTTATTACTCCATGACCTACTTCGACATTATCGACCATGACCCCTATTCATCGATTTTTGAGTCGGGCAAACACAGCTAATATTGAACGTATGCTTTTTTGAGTCTGGGCAACTATGGTAGTACCCCAATTTAGAAAAAAATATTTGAGAAACATGACTTACGAAATTAATTTATTAGAAATTACAAATAAGAAATTTTTTCAAGAAAAAATAAAATGAGAAAAACCAAAATTAGAAAGACGCAATTTTCGTGAAATATTATAAAACACATTCAAAAATGGAAACAGCATAAAAAAACGTGGAAACTGACGAACTGTCAGAGCCAGCTTTTCAGAGCCGTGTTTTTCCTTCCCGATTTTCTGTTTCGAAAAATCAATTTCCGGCAAAAAATTTCTGAAATTTTATTTCTGAAAAATGAATTTCTCAAAAAAAATTTACAAAATGGGGTACTACCATTTTGGGTAATGTCATTGTTATTGCAACTCGAATATCCTGATATTCCAGATTAAATTATCAAAATAATTTTATAATTCAAAATAAACACTTCCTAACTTCAGCTTCTACCAGCCCGCCAACTGGGACAGAAAGGAAGAAATCACAAGGAATTGAAGCGTTAAGAGGGAAGCCCGGAGATACAATCTGAAAATACTTGGAATTAGTGTTTAATATTTTTAAAAAACGTAGGGAAAGTTGTGACACGAATATAATGAATATTCCAACAATTTCATCCTCTTTCACGTTAGCTCCAGGGCAAGATTTGGTTGCTCCTTCGGCATTAGCTAAAAATTTGAAAACTAAAAGGTTAAGTTTTCTATAAAAACGAACGTTTTCTCGAACAAGCAAACGGCATTTTTGTTGAGCATTCGGTGTTAGTCCATTGCCCAGAAATTCCGTTGGTTGCCATGGAGAGGCAAGTGCCCATTCCACGTACAGGAAAACCTAAACTTTGGACGATTACAAATTAAAAAAAATTTCGAAATGCGCAAATATCACTCACCTGGCACAAAATTAGTGTAATTCCACTGGGATCCGTCGATCCACTTAAAATCATCCAACTTCACCGTGCTGGATCCTCCGAGAAGCAATCCGTTCAGTATTCCTTGTGAGAATGCGAGTCGCCGGATGAAACCATTGCCCTTACATTCAGAATATCAAAATATTTCCAACCATTCGAAATTTACCTGTTCGTTATGAACTGATGCAAGACTTGCTCCAACACTTTTACAGTATTTGTGTGCAACAGTAAAGTTGACTGGAACATTAGATACCTGAAGTAACAGCATTCCTGTAGTTCAGTACACTTTTTTGCGAACCTGATAACATTCCGATCCTTCCTCAAAATGGACAAAGTCTGCACACTCTGGAGTTATTTTAGTTTTGTTGATGTCAGTTACGCATGTGATGTTGAAGTTCTCTTGCAAACTTGGACTGAATTGAAACGAAATTTGTTTGCTTAAAGTTTCGAAATATATCTGAAAATATCGAAAGAGCTGCTGACTTGTTGACAAACTGCCATGATCGTTGATCGAGGTACCATGAGCCAGCGTCACGGTTGGAGCAAGGCTCATTCATCGCTAAACAAAATGAAATTTGGCAAAATATAAAATCAAAATTTTAAAAAAAATTTTCACATTAAATTGATCGGAAGCACTATGTGCTACAACTTCAAACAATTGCTAATGACCAACCGGATGTGTAATTCGAAGGTTTGTACTTGATAGGTGAGCCGTCGAGCCATTGCCATCTGGATGAAGAAAAGTTGCAAATTATGCCTGAAAGAACCAGAGGCTACTACAAAAGTTGAAATATGAAATGGAAAGAGGACATTTGGTATTTTCAATAGTCAGCATTGAAATGGGACATCAAAGTAAGCGATATTTTCTCGTACATACCGATTGGAATCGCATAGCGAAAATCTGTCGTGTAGTACGATTGTTCCTGATAGTATTTTCAGAGACAACTTTACGAAATATACTTTACCTCTTCGTTTCGTATAATGACTGGCAAAGCCTTCCATTTGGAACACTCCTCGATTGTTTTGTTGATCGCCTGAGTAATTATAGATGAACGGAATTTCACAAATTTTTAATTTAAAGCTAAATTGCCAACATCTCTGCTTCGCAAATTAGTGATGACCCGCCCATAGTTGCGACATTGGCCTGCGTGTGCCAAGTAAAATCCAGAAGGGCATGAGTTCACTTCGAAACCTGCAAATGTTGCAGCTCAGCTAGTCTTTTCTTGCTTCGCAACTACAATACCATTCGCATCAATAGTAGTCAAAATTGATGGTTCTCGGGAAGGGATGAGTAAATTTCTGCAAAATGAAATATTTTACATCCATTCGCGTTTCGCGGCATCTTTTAACACTTTATGCATACCTTGAAATCATGAGCACAACTTCGAGAAAGGAGGACATCCGAAACATGTTGTGCACCCTGAGACAAGTATTGCTCGTTTGGAATCGGGGGAACAACGCGGAACCACAAACTCCATGTAAGTGTTCTAAGTGGGCCGCTTACTAAATGCAAAAAAATATTCACATGATAATCCGTATTGATAGTAATATTCAGGGGAGACGCTTCAACAGGCACACCTTGGTCTTATCACTAAGGTCTTGATGCGTAACGATGTGCAACAGTAGATCTATTTCAGACAATTCGGACAAAAGTGATTACAACGCATGCAAGTCAACGTCTGCAACGTCTCCAAGTCAGAATGCGCAAGCGATGCTCGAGAGTTTGGCTATTTTGAAATCGGAAAGGATGGCATGATGTTGTTTGGATGTATGTAGAGCGTTGGCGGGCATGTGATAAGATAAGGCACCCTTGGAAGGGAAGCAATCGGCCTCAACTAGCGATCAAGTATCTGACTCACCTGGATGGGGACTATTTTCTTCTCCGGTTATCATTATCCTTGGGGGAATGCAATTTATTTAAAAAAATAACTTGCACTTATTTGCGCATACATCAGCATTATCAGCGATGTGAGTACTCAACTTCGAACACGTATGCACTACACGCTTACTATCACGAGCCTTCTGAGAGATTACATGAAAACAGACCCCCCCGCCCGAGGAAAAAATTTTTTCCAGTTTTTGTCCCCGCTCTGGCGTATTTCAGCTCAAAGTTGTGCTAGACGGATGGCATGGTGCACAAAAAATCCGGAAAAACATTTCCAGAAACTTTTATGTTGACAAGGAAGACCGATGGCATTGTTATAATGCTTAAAGGCCCTTTCTATTTTTTTCTTGAGTTCATAATTGGGAAGATAATGACGATGCCGAGACTGTACATGGTGTTACTACTTTTCATCAAAGTCGCCTCTTTTTTCAGATCAAGAATTCCACTGAAGATAAGACACCGGTACAGCAGCAGATTATTAGGAATCAGCCTGCTGCTGGAGTTGCTGCACCTCCTGCAGCGCCTCCTGTAGCGATTGTCGTAGACGTCGACAGCGACTATGAGAGTGGGGAAGACAAAGACACTTGAAAAGCCAGGATATCTACGCGTGCTTTTACTTACTTGTTTGTTGCAGTATAAAGCCATTGTTATACGACATACACCTATTTGGCGGTTTTCAAATAGGAGAAGGGTCAAAGAGGAACCTCAATTTTGGGCAGTAGAGTCTCGTGATTCGCATTTTCCTATAGGCTATAGCAGGAAGGTGCGCGTTTACACTCTTAATTCTACTTTTCCATACTCGTATCACGCAACCAGGTGCGTGGGATGAAAGGTATGTATCGTGCTCAATAGTCTCGTGGTTCGCGCACTTTCCTTACAATGCGAAGGAACGTGATGTTAAAAGAGCAAACCGATCTTCAAAAGTGTCTGGCGGTTGTGTACCCCTAGGTAAAGGTGTTAGGCATTGTTCCACACAAGAGCGGGCTTTGCCACCCCATCGTCTAACTATAATGGGTAATTTCTTGTGATTCGCAGTTGCCATAAGGACTAGTGATGCCAAAACGGCGCACACTCTCCTCGTTTCACACGCTCTCTCGCTCTGTCTGACCGGCGAGAGAGCGTGTGAAACGAGGAGAGCGCGCGCCGTTTTGGCATCACTAATAAGGACTATCGCGAAAAAGTGCGTGTATTCTTTCTTCCACTAGTTCATACTCTTATCACGCAACCGTTCGGGTGGGTTGAAAGGGTGCCGTAGTATTCAATAGTCTTGTGGTTCGCGCACTTACTTTGTAACACGAAGGTGCGTGTCGTGAACGAAATCCATCTTTCACAAGGTCAATGGGGTGTCGAGGTTTATACTGCTTTCACCTTTCCTTACTTTTATCACGCAACCATCCATGTGGGTTGAAAGCATCAGTGTTCCGTGTTTCGCGCACTTTCCCTAAATATATAGAAGGAGCGTGCGGCGAATACAGTCTGGCGTTCAATATTGTCTCGCGATTTGTACTTACGTTCACCATTTTCACGGCATATCACTTTCACAATTTTCTCGGCTTTCAACCCACCGTCATTTCGTGTTGGTTGAAAGGATGCCTATGAGTTCAATACTCCCGTGGTTTGCGCTCATTCCTTATTACACGAAGGTGCGTGTCGTGAAAGAAGTCCTTCTCTCGCATAGAGTCTGGCGGTTTTTACTCTCACTCAGCTATATCGCACTCTTATTTCGTGGAGGCTGAAGTGCATCCATGGGCAATAGGCTTGTGATTCTCAGTTTCCCTAAGGGCTCTAGACCGAAGGTGCGAGCCATGAAAGGAGTATAGATGGCCAATAGGGTCTGGCGGTTTGCACTTGCTTTCTCCTCCTTCGAAACTTATGAAGGGGACTTTCGCGTGGGCTGAAAGGAGTGCGAGAATGTTCAATAGTCCCGTGGTTTGATCTCATTCCTTATAACACGAAGGTGCTTACCCTGAATGAAACTCATTTCTCATAAATGGTGAATAGAGTCTGTATTTTTGTACTTGCTTTACCGTGTTTACAACATATCACGGGGCCTTTCACGAGGGCAGAATAGCGCTAGTGGTTTGCGTTTCTGCTTTATCATTGTATTTCCCCGAACTCGCACAAGTCTTGGCAAACCATTCATTTTGATGTCATGGTTCCAAAAGTTGACGCCCAGTGAGACGAACTCAAATTAGCATAGCCTTAAGTCTGCATATTGGTGGGAAGCTGCTACGGAATCGAACACATCTATGATTAGGAATGACTATTTCCCATTTCCACAAATGGCTTCTCAAGACATGATACTGCGCTCATCCCCTCTCCCTCTCTACTCCAAAAGAAAGAGTGGAAATCTTCCCAAGCCATCCCTTATCAACGATAGTGGAAAACATACTGTTCCAGGGCTTCATTGATTAAAAATTCTCTCCCTCCAATCGAGCATGTCTTGTGTAATTAGAGTATTTTCTGCGCAACGTCCACTATATTTCTGCTCGCCCATTTACTCTTCCTTATGTTCCCTTCCACGGCTCGTGTGAGTTATCGTTAGAGCTTAGATGTGAGGTTGGAATTTCCAAGGAAGAAAAAGCGCTCTAAGGAAGTAAACCGAAAGGAAGTGAATCAAAGCGCTCGAATCCGCTTATCTGTACATTAATTTGATTTGAGCCCCGTGTAATCCGACGGAATTGGAAATTGACTCAGGGGCGGGAATTAAATTACACCTTGCTCCCTCTCCTCTCCGCCCCCCTCGCCCCCTCTTTTCCCAGGACCCGCCCCACTTTCAGGTCCTTAAAGTCCGCTGCACCCTGAGATAGCCAGCATTCTCCCAACTTTTTTCATCCCATCTTGTGCCTATTTCGCGTACCTTGATAGTTCCGCATTCTATTTTCGCTCTCTCACTGCTGAATGATGAGAGGTCGTGACCTGGATTGCCCAGGGAACCTTCCGGATGGTTACCAAATATCTACCCGTCTGTAGCATTCCCATATTATGTATGATCCGATGGTGCTCGTCCGACCTAGTTTCCATATCCCCTATACTTTCAGCGGTCTACTTCCACTCGATACTTGATCATCAAGGACGCTACTTCAACAATATTTTCCTCCGAAAATTGAGGTTAGCCTACTTGAATTAGCATTCATATCGATGTTAGGTATTATTATGGTTACAGTTCCCCAGTGGGAAGACTGAAAAGCGAAGAAAGAATCTGTCCTTACATCCGTAATTTGTCGTTGCGGCGTACTGTAAGTGTTCATTTGCATAGGGACCACAAGGGGTATAGCCGAAATGAACCTATGCCACCCTAACTATGCTCAAAATGCCCGCTGGGATCCAAATAAGATCATACTTTTGGCCGTTTGTCGATATCTCATCTCTGAATCGACCTAGAGGTCATAAAGTACATGAAAAGGTGTCAACGGAAAGCGGCAGAAAAGCGAGAAGAGGAAGAAAGGGGCTGAGCCAATTCCGCTGCCTCGCCAGTCAAATCGCCAAAAATTTGGGCAGGGCTTCGCCCTTTCCCGGATGCGCCTCAGCCCCAATAGGTAAGACGAGGGAGGGATGCAAGCGCGCTCTTTTGTAGGCCCAGGCGCTCTCTACACGCGCCGGGGTAGAAACTGGTGCAAAAGAGGGAGGAGGGGAGAGAGAGAATGCTCTCCGCTCTCTTCGCCTAATCAGTGTGTCGCGGACTGGTTTCTTTTGAATCACAAATCAACGAAACAATATTTTATCGTTTTTTCTTGATAGAGGTCCTAGAATACCGATAGGCTATCAGGCAAGCCTTGTCCCGTATGTCTATGTTCGCTGAAAGCGCCAAACCAGCATTTTCCAGCGTTTTCGCAACTTAATTATCGTATGCTGACCTATTCAGAGAACACTTTTACCAGCGGGACAGGGCTATATCGAAAGGTAATGGAAAGAGCTTCCGAATCATTTTTTGAGCGAGTGATTTGGTTGAGAATGAAGCTTGTGATTCCTAAATCTCGCTTTCGAGGGGAAATGTGTCAGAGGAAAGTGGGCGGAGCTTGGGGAGTCTACATTTGCAGAACACTGGATACTGCATTTGGGATTGCTACCTGCAAGGATGGTCTTCAAGGCTGCGCGGATGGGTGCCGCTCCCGTCCTCCTCTCCTAACAAAATAAAAAAAATGTAAACAACATAATATTGTAGTATTAATCATGTAAAATAAGAAATAAAATCGAAATAGTGTTTCCCTTTGCAGGAATGATGGCACGTGCAACGTCGAGTGGTACAAGCGAGGCTCCCCCCAACCATCGAAATGGAATAAATTGTTATAAAGAGTTAATCTAAATCCGATTGTTGCATGCACAAGACATATACAAATTGAATGAGAACCATTTAGGCTCTATGAGCCTCTCTTCCTCCACGCGATTGTAAAACTGAAGAATATTTATTGAAAATGAGGCACATCTTCGAACAAAATATGGATTAGTTAGCCAAAATATTTTTGGGCATTCAATTGTAGTCAATTGTGATACGCATTATTACCCTGAGGTGCCTCTGCCTGTCTTTTTCCGAACTGTAATACGTACTGAATTATATTAATCTCTAAATAGAATTGTTACATAAAGTAACATTAACTAAAAATTGTGCACAAAGAAAATAGAAAGTAAAATTGCAAACCATAATGAGCATCTTTTTGTACTTCTTCTCTAGATGCTCATGCCGAGCCTTCAATTCATCGCGTTCCCTCTCGACGATTTCGCATCTTCTAGTCTGTAAAGAATATCTATTTTTTTAACTTTCCCCCTTCAAATTAGTGGTCGTATGGCGGAAATCAAGGGAATCTAACGAGGAATTATCGTGGGAAATCTAAGGAACAAGGGTTTACCACGTAAAGTTTTGGCACATCATGACTCTCTTCGTTCTGCTCTACTGCGCTCCTACCTGACCGTCGATAGTAGGGTTCCCGAATTGGGCGTAATTGGGCATATTTTGAATTGATTTCGCTTATGTTTCATGTGCCTTTTTCGCATATATAGCGCACATGAAACATACCCGAAAAAAGACCAAAAGTGCAAAATTACGCCCAATACCGGAACCCTAATCGATAGTGCACGCAGAATAAATAATGAAATTTCTTGCGAAGCATTCCCAGGGTTGGACAGACAACTAAGCAAAAAAAACGATCTCAAGTATAACCAGTTCGCGATACTTTCTCTCCAAGTCTTCGTACTTCTTTGCGCGTTCCTCTGTCCCGTCCTTGCCGTTCCTCAACTGCAATCACCACCATTTTTTTATTTTAAAATTAATACGTTTGCTGTAATCAAATACGTTTTAATGTCTTTTCAATGCAGCCGGTGTTTTTTCCGCAGAAAATGTATGTACGCATTTTGACTATATCCTACTAGCAATATACTCAACGTACCGCTTTGGCCATGCGTTGGTACTTTCTCTCTCTCCTCTCATCACGATCTCTCAGCTCGTTGCGTTCTCTCTCGACAACTAAGTATCGTTCGCTCTGAAATAATGGAATAATCAATTCAGATAAAAGTAATCAACAAGTTTCTTATATATGATAAAAAGTCGAATGAAACGGACAGTTCTTTCAAAGATAATGTAATCCGCATTCTCAGTGTTTCTTTGTGATTTCCAGGAAAAAAAGTAACGGAATCACTCACCATTTCACGATATCGTATCTCCAATTCATTATATCTTGCGTTATTAACATTTGGCTGTGCTCTTTGTCTTCTCAAGTCGTTGAGTTCGTCAGCTAATCTCGTATTGTTCCTCTCCGAGTTTCGAAATTGCCTCTCAATTTCATCACGATCCCTCTCAATTCTGCGGAATCTTTGTTCCTGCAAGGAAAGTGGCGAGTGGAAATCAGTGATAGCAAACCGGCGCACGCTCTCCTCGTTTCACACGCTCTCTCACCGGTCAGACAGAGCGAGAGAACATGGAAAAAGAGGAGAGTGCGCGCCGTTTTGCCATGTCGTTGAGTCTCCCTAAGCGGCGTAGCAGCGAATGCTAATGATTCCGATAATAATAATGTTATTGCCGTATCAAATACACTGAGCAATCGTCTAACTCTCTTCAGTTTGCACGCTCTCTCGTCTCTCTGACCGGCGAGAGAGCGTGCAAACTGGAGAGAGTCAGACCATTGTTCAATACACTCACCATTTCACGATATCGTGTCTCTAACTCATTATATCTTGCGTTGTTCGCGGGCGGTGGCGCACTTTGTCGAAAACGAGGCACTTGGCGGAACTCTTTCTTGATTTCTTTGATATGTAAAATACGTCATGACTCATTATTTATCGTCCGACCTAGTGAAGTAAGTGGTTTCGTGTGAATCGAACAAATCTGCTCGATTGCGAGATGTCGAAATTCGAGCAATGGTCTGACTCTCTTCAGTTTGCATGCTCTCTCGCCGGTCAGAGAGACGTGAGAGCGTGCAAACTGAAGAGAGTCAGACGATTGCTCCGAAATTCGGTCTCTTCAAATATAGTCCTTCGATCTCCTTCGGGTATTGAAAGAACCGCAAAATTCGCATATTAACGACTTTCAGCAAATCCAGAGAATCGCTGAAAAAATAATTTCGAAAATCTGCACCTCATCGCATCCCTCGAATCAATTCGATGCGCGTTTGTCCTCGCTCGAAAACTTGTAGCTTAGCATGTGATAGCGGGAAAAGCAGACCAACACGTGGGAGGAATGCATTAAATGAGGAGTTTCAGCAACCGAGCGCGGTTAGAGAAACGAGAGTGTCACTCTCTCGCCTCGTGCGCTCTGAAAACGCCAACTTCGTGCCAGTGATTGATGTTTCCACTCTGAATATATCCCACTTTACATGCATATTTTTGTTATAGATCTTCTTTTTAGTTGGGATACATTGGAATCCCTATCACTTGTGTGAACATCGTGCTTGAAATCTCGAGGAGTATCAGGGCAACTGATATATCACGGGGGATGAAGCGTGCGTGAGGTTGAAAAACATTGATGACGTGAGCATATCTCCTCACACGACTCTTGTTATTCCACCCCTCTCCATTCCTGAATTCTTCGTACTATCATAGTTCGTAGGAAGAATTAATTTTCTACTGTGTTATAGTTGGTATAATTAAGTCTCTGGAAGCCAGAGCGTGTTTTATTAAATCGCTTTACGCTTTAGGAAGGGAACCGAATAGAGGCATATAGCCTGGCCAATGAACTTTCGAAGTGTTGAATACCTTATCACTCCCCGGTAGGGATGTGCAAACGATAACCGATATATCGGAATGGAGCAATTAGCTATGCGATATATCGAAATTCCGACTCAATTGCCAATTATATCGGATAAACTTTTAAATTATTATTGAAACTCATCCCGAAATTTTCTTGTGAAACAAAGGGAGACCGATTCCGATATATCGTAACGGCAAAAATGAGAGAAAAATATCGGGAAAATATCGTTATCGTTATCGTTTGGACAACTCTACTCCCCGGCACTATGCCGCATGAGAACCTAGAAATGGACTCTTTTGAAGGACCTGCGCTAATGTTCTCATCCGACCTAGTGAAATGGGATTGACTGGGAGTCACGCGCCACTCCCTCTCAACGCATTCCCAGCAACGGACAGTGGAGGCAGTGTGAAACTGGTAAAATATTCACGTTCATAAACAACTAGAGCTATTGTTAAATGAACCCCTCTCTTGAAATGAGAGGTAATTAAGGAGTGCGGAGATTTGCAACTAATTTTTTGGAAAGGAGTAGATGAGACATTCCATACAGTACTAAACCTCATCAATACCGACAGCTGAGAACTTAAACATATGCCCTATCGTACAAGTTTCTCTGAATACGTGTTTACAGTTGGGGCGGAGAGGGTCCTGGTTTCCCATCCGGTGGGTTATCACCCAACCTAGCCTTTCAGAGCTCTTCATGGGAGCAGACAGGTGGCGGTGAAAACAACTGGATCACCCGACTTCTTCCTCAGACGGTATTCTGTTTTCATTGTATTACAACTAAACCGGCCGAAGATTTTGGGCTCCTCTCTATATTTAGCAATAAAAAAAACTTATTGTATGCTTACATGCGGAAGCGGCGTTCAACCATTCCTGTTCAAACGATCATCAAAAATTATTGAGTAGCAACATTTTAGCCATCAAGGTATTTTTGGACATTCATTAACGAAATTATCCTCAGTACGGACCGGACGAGCACGTCCATCGGCTGCTAAAGGAATCTGTGAAGAAGCAGCAACATACTTCTCACCATCAACAGCTGCGCATCCATACTCCTCTAAATCTATCCGTCTCTAGATCGTGGAAAGGCAATGTAAAATTGATCAAACGCCTGTACTTTCTGCTTCGAGTGATTGTGATATGCGGAATGGTTTGGTAAATGTTTGTGCGCTCTCTAGGGTTCCCCTTCTGGGCGTTGTGAGCATTTTTCGTGGCATTTCCGGGTATGTTTCATGCTCTAAATAGTGCCCAAAAACCCAAAATAGCGAACCCTTGCGTACTCGCGATTGTTCACTAGATTGGATGAAAACTATGGAGGCATGCTTTTGACCTTTGAAATATCAAAGTCGACATGGTGTCATTGTTTTAATCCGGCATAGTGCCTCCCGATTGTTGCAGAATCGTGTTGCGCACTCCGATAGTTTTCCTTCTTCATCTGATGTAACTGCCGGCCTACATTCGAAAGCAGTCAGCGAAACTGTGGTTATAAATTTGTCTTGTACAAAAAATCAA
Source organism: Pristionchus mayeri (assembly GCA_036245805.1). NCBI lineage: Eukaryota > Metazoa > Nematoda > Chromadorea > Rhabditida > Neodiplogasteridae > Pristionchus > Pristionchus mayeri. The sequence goes on along the minus strand of BTRK01000003.1, from coordinate 992,559 downwards.
TCTTGATTGCGATTTGTGCACTGTTTGTGTATATTTATCAAAAGTTGACAAATTTCAATAATTAGCCACATCTATGTTACTTTAATTGAAGATTGGACTCCTGACAAGCGGATCGGAGTTTTCCGAAGCACTTCGCGACGAAGTAAAGATTCATTTTTGTCAGTTTTCAGACCCCAAAGTCCCATACTCCATACTTGTAATTCACACTGCTTACTCCATACTTGGGCGCCTTTTTGCTACATTTGTTGGTACCACGATTTGTAAATAGTGCCGACATATATCCCTGCTATTGTTCGTTGAGCATGTTACCTCAGTGCAAAATGTGCTATTCATTCATTTTAAGTGGCGAATTTGCGGGCTCAGATTGCCCGGAAAGATGAGGTAAGTAAAATGTTGTGATAGAAGTGCAGACGATTACTCTAACATATTGCGAATTTAGGGTCATCGTATATTCATTTTAAAATGCTTTCTTCTTGAACTATTTTCAACTAAATTAAATTTCCCGAACTTCGACCTGTATAAATCTTAAATGTCTGTCGGCTTAAAGATTGAGAAAATATTATTTTAGAAATAGTCAATAAATCGAAAAAACACCTAGGAACCCAAATTGACACAACACTCTTCATGTGTTACTCACACCACTCACATTAATTTGTTGCAGATTCTCAACCAAGTGATGGATTACCTTGAATTAACAGTCCGAAAAAACGGCAATATTCGGGGCGATCTCATCAACATCATCAATTGTGTCAAGCAAAACCGCTCTGTCCCACCTCCTCGTCGCGATCACTAGGACGTCCCAAAGTCAGACTCGTAATACCGAACAGCCACTTTACGCATACACAAATACGCTCGTCGAAAATATACCATCTTTGCAATCGTCTACAACAGTTAGCGATAGACACTCCTTTCACCACTCCTCTCTTCCTGATCAGTAGCTTCATGCAGAATCAGCATCGAAATACCCAACAATGCTTCAACCATAAACCATTTGTCCGACCTATAGTTAGTTCCGTTTCAATCAGCCTAGCACAGCAATCTCCATTTCCCTTTGCACTAGCTAGTTCAGAAAGATTAATCTCTAATAACGAGAGTAATTTCAATTAATGTCTCCCGGTTGTGTTGACTAATAATAAACTCCCTTGATTGTTTTCGCTTGACGGAATCAGATTTGTTATTACACATTCTAAGCATATTGGGCTCGCCGTAGGGATGGCTTGGCAAGAAACGGATTCTTCATACTACACACTCTCTCGCCGGTCTGATTGACGAGAGAGTGTGTAGTTTGAAGAGAGTCGTATCTTGCGAAGCCATCCATAGCTCGATGTATCCTTGCAAGGCACAGACAATTTTCTAATTGCTTCATAAACCAATATTACTCGCTGATAGATATTTTCCACATTTTGTTTCCGACTAAGCAAAGTAAAATCTACAGAATATCGAAATTATTCCTTGGTTTGCTATGTTTACTTCTGCCTATCAATAAAAAATCATATTTTATATGTTTCAGATAAACTTAGAATTCAATTCAATTAATTTATCATGCAGATGTCGAAATAAGTGACGAGAAAGAGAAGTAAGATGAAATAAGACTACATGAAATACGATGCATCATCTAGGATGCAAAGATAATAATATGGTATATTACAGATTGCCATAGTTAACAGGAAAGTGAATACGCGTTCTAACGAGAAAGAGTTCACAATTCCTAGAAAGTATTACATGATTGGGGATGGAATTCCACTGCGATACAATACGATTAGAGATAAAATTGTGATATAGATTAGATGAGGAACGATGCTTACGAAGTTGACAATTATTAGGTCTCCTTGCACGAGGAGGGGCAAAACATAGGAATTGAGGGCAGCCAATATCTACGTCGTTGTGCACAACACGATAGATGAATGATAGGTCAATCAATGAGCGACGGTATTCTAGGGGTTCCAAGTTGAGAAATTGAAGCCTGTCGGGGTATGTACGATATGCTAAGCCACATTTGAGAAACACCGACCTAGTGAATTTACGAAGGACGGACTCAATGTTGAGGCAGAGTTCTCTAGTCTGAGGGGACCACAGTTCGGAACAATATTCGAGGATGGGGCGAACGTAAGTAACGAATAGTTTAGAGTAGAGTAAGGGATTACGAGATACAAAAATGCGGAGGATATAGGAACAACGAGAGCGAGCTTTTGCTATCTTATCGCAAATGTGGCCTTTAAAGTCAAGAGAGTTAGAATAGGTAACGCCCAGATCACGAAAAGGTGAAACAACAGGAAGGAGTGAGCCCTTCATATAGAATTGCCACGGCGGGTGGCGTGGGCCAATAAGCATTGTTTCAGTCTTAGAGAGGGAGACAGTATGGCCCCACTTAATCGACCAATTAAAGAGGAGATCAAGTGCTGATTGGAGAGAATACGGGTCTGAGTAAGTCCAGAGCTTTACGTCATCGGCGTACATAACGCAGTGAACACCAGAAGGGAGAATGGAGGGTAGATCACTTATGAAGAGAGAGAATAATAGTGGCCCTAAGCAAGAGCTCATGCTAACGACACTCAATGTGGAAGATTTTTTTATCCCGTCTACTTCTCGTTTGTCGCATGATCAATGTGCATAATCGATTCGAATTGTATTAAAAACTGCACAATTTCGAGAAGAATAATCACAATATCGTTCCCACGCTGTCACCATTTCTGCATTCAGTCAATCGGGAATTGCATCATCATATAAAATGAAGATACTGTGCAGGCAACTATGCCAACCATGAAGCTCTTCCTTACTGTTCTGCTACTTCTCATATGCTGGCCAGCAGGTACGATAGCAACACGTATTAATAATATTTTAAATAATAATAATATTTTAAATAATAATAATATTATTAATAATAATAATATTATTAATAATAATAATAATTAATAATTAATAATTAATAATTAATAATTAATAATTAATAATTAATAATTAATAATTAATAATTAATAATTAATAATTAATAATTAATAATTAATAATATTAATATTAATAATAAGTGTATTATTGATTAGAGAAAATTGCATTTTTTCGGCGAACTCTGTGAGTGTTTTTTTCCTATAATTACCAACTCTAGCAATCACTACTTGTCAGCGAACTCCGGCAGATCGTGCCCACCTCATCGCGTACAAATGTGCACGGACCATGGACATGGTGTCGACAGCAAGACTTGTGTGAGCCCTGCCCTACTACTTCTTTAAGAGAATAAAAAAATGTGGTTTTGAGAAAATACACGCTTCAGACGTGTCTGGATCGTGGTAAATGCGGGGCACCAGAAATCGAACGCGACAATCATGGCGGAACAGGAAATGTTCAAACGACGGAAATTAATAATTACTAATTATTATACAAACGACAAATATATATTAACGTATTTACATTTATATTAAATACGAGCATACAGCTAAGCACAATACAATTGCAATCAGGCACGCGAATGATGACCATATTTGCTGCAGTGATTATGCAATTCAATTCGCATTTGGTTATATTTATCAAGCATTTGGCACTATTCAAGACGTATAAAGACGAATGCGAATCATGTATTTTCTTGTATCAGTTGATTGCGAAATCAATTACATTTTTGCTGATTGTCAAGCCATATGGCTTGCTGAGTAATTGTGTGTCGACGCAAGGGTACAAAATTGAGTAATTGTGTGTCGACGCAAGGGTACACACCGGATATTATTAGGTGCTTGCCGTCAATAGTAATCAATCAACGTCATCTTCAACATCATTAATCAATATTAGTGGATCACAGTTGATGTATTGATCACTAATTTGTATGACAATTCGTTGAAGCATTTTTATCATGTAAGTGGCGTTAAAGAAGGTGTAGCACGAATAAGAGATGAGAAGGTAATGCATTTTGATGAGCGTCGTCACTAAGAGCCTGAATTTACGCGCTTCAAATTCGGGCATCTCGGAAATGTGACACTGCCATTGGCGGAGGTGATGAATCTTTCCAATTTCCGGTCAATTTTAATCTGTAAATATCGGTCTTTAACAATATTTTGCATTGGTACTTCCTTTTTTTCCTTCAAAAGCGCATAATTAAACACGACTCCGAATAAAAATATATGTGTTAGTGAAACGGTTGTTCGTGAAAATGCATTTTGATTTATGTTTTTTTAGTGTTTTTAATATGCACACACTCTCCGATCCCAAAAATAGTCGAGTGAATTCGTATTTTTGAAGGGCGAGTTCAAGAGCTGGATAAATCTCAGGAAACAGTTCAATAGGTGTTATCTTGCTGTTTGCGTGGTCGATCACTCCGTACTTCGAATGCTGCAAGCACACCCATACAACAAAATCAAACCTAATGCGGTGTCAAATCCATCACAATGATGTTCTCTTTCGACCTTGTGCAAGTTAACTCTGCACAGTATGGCATATAAAATGAGCTCACGATGTACTGTTGAGCTGCTTCTTGATGGCTGGCAGTGTACCGAACTTGCTCATGTTGTCCAGTTTTTGAAAATATTTCAATAATTCCAGAGCTCGTGAAGAGATTGTTCAAAAAATGAAACAAAATTGAGCTGTCGTTAAGCTGCAAGAATTATTATTTGACACAATACACAATTAAATGATGTACCTGTTCAATTGCGAGATGTCGAAATTCGGTCTTTATGTATAGCCCTTTGATCTCATTGGGGTATTGAAAGAATCGCAAAACCCGTCTATCCACTACTCTGAGCGAATCCAGAGACTCGCTGAAGGAGAAATTTTGAAAATTATGGTGTTCCAAGGACATACTTATCGAGATATCCGCAAATCTTGCGTAGCACGTCCCCGTTGAGGTCCGCGAAGTAGTCCTGAAATCGGCCAACCCTTTAGTGTGACAAAGTTATTTAGCTCAAATCAAATTTCGTTCAATTGCCCAATATCCAAATGAGCTGCAAAGTTATTTTTAAAAACTATACTCGCCTTTCCTCTGTAGAGTCCGGCATTTCTCTTATCCTCCTTCTTCCCACACTCTGTGCACATTGTTTCGAAGGGTCGGCAATTTTTATAGTGGAGGAGGAGGTCCTTAGCGTATTCACAACCGTCACCTGTAGGGGTGTTTTCGAATGAAATAGTATCTTTAATCCTCAAACTCTCTGAGGAACGCACGGATAAGGAAGCACTATAAATAAATAAGCCAATTCATGTTGTTTATGGATAGGCCATATAAGGCACTAGGTCGGATGAGAACTATGACGTCATGCCGCATTTGATATATGAGAGGCGGCATGACGTCATAGTTCTCATCCGACCTAGTGTCGAATATCTACTCACGTTCGCAATCACTCTCTGAGCACTGCTTCAAATGCTGAATAAGCTCCTTAACCCAACCGCAATTCATCTCGCAGTATCGTACGCGATGGAAATTTAGGAACGTATACCGTGCAATTTCCAAAAATATCATGTTTCGTAGATTCTGGTGAATTTTTATTTTTACGACTTTTGCTTTTTTGCATTCTTTTTTAATATGCGTTTTCATAAAACGGATGGGTTTTTACACGGAAATTTGCCTAGAAATGCAATAAATGCTCGTGAAAAAACCATGAAATATTGACGAAATAGTGCTAAAACCCGGTTATGGCTATTTCGTCAATATTGCATAATTTTCTAGAGTCATCCACTCAAAATTTCAAAATTTTTCTAAAATTCTTTTATTATATGGGACGGGGTTATCGATGGTGCGGAAAGAGAATAGCGTCACTAGAATTATAATATATTTCATTTTCAATGAGTATGAGCCTATTTCTCTAAGCTCCGCCCATCGTGGTGTAGTGCAAGCTCTCCAGAGGTTTGCTGGGTCATGTCAGTTCAGCGGGACAATATTTCGAAATTTCACATTGAATATATCATGTTTTCTTTTATTGCATCACATAGAACTGTTAAATTTGGTAAATAATTGATCATGTTTTATATTCTGGGACGTATGTGCTTCCAATCATTGAGCTCGATTGATAATGGTATACTGTAGCTTCGTGCATCTCTGTGTGCTAAATTTAAATAAATTATTAATATACCTTTTGAATACATAGTATGTTCAATCGGGTGATATTCAATCGTATAAAATGAAAGAAAACATAAATATCGCTTAAATATTAGCTGCTGCGCCCTTCATCTTCAAAAACTTCAAGCTTGTATTGCAATGTTTCGCTGACATAAATTTTGCTAATTTTTCGTTGAATAAACTAATCAGGTACGTAGAGAATTCCAACTCAGATTTGGAGGGCGGCACCCCCTGAAACGATTTTCTAGCTAATTTAAACTGAATGTGGCGAAATACAAGTGCCTACAGAATTTTTTCGCTGACATATTTTTTCCTATTTTTTAAATATATTTTTCTCATGAATAACTCTTTATTCGTTGTAAAAATTGGAGAACGGCATCCCCTAGAATTCGGTAACTAATTTTTTAAAAAGATTTCTTCATAGATTTAAATTCGCGGTGCTTGGGAAACAGCGCTCCCTGCACAACCTTTTCCCGGTTTTAAGCTTTTTAATTTGCAGATGATTGTCCCTAATAATTTTCGCGAGCTTTTATTGCATTTCGAGCCATATTTCCGTGTAAAAACCCATCCGTTTTATGAAAACGCATATGAAAAAAAGAATGCAAAAAAGCAAAACTCGCAAAAATAAAAATTCACCATAATCCACGAAACATGATATTTTTGGAAATTGCACGGTATACGTTCCTAAATTTCCATCACGTACGATAGTACTGCAAAGACAGCGTTTTTAGGTTAAACATTATACTTGAAATTTCCATGATTTACCTTTTTAGTACACTCCATCAAGATCCCCATTCATAATTCGAACTGATATTGTGATCAACAATTCCCGACATCGATATCCCCGAGGAAAAATTGGCCGAATTTCATAAAAAAAGGGTCCTCACCCATCGACAGGTCCGGGCGTGTTGAATCTGCGCCATTCTCTTCATTCCCAGCCGCTCATCTTGCATGGAAGAGTGTTCCTCACGCTAAACTAGGCTGTTTCAGTAGGAAAAATTGTATTTGAAGCCCCGCTACCGTGACTTACCACCTCTGATATTATCGTAATCGTCCAACGGTCACCTAAATTAACCCCGACCCTCTGACTAAATGAATAACCCAACACGGAGACAGTATATTTTGAAATTCTTTGATAGATTTTAGAAATTATAGACTACCTTTGCCATCTTCCCTTTCTTCTCTTCGAGTAACAGGTAGTCAATGGTGTAATTGGACGAGCTTTTCCGTTTGCTTCCATGTGCTTCCATTCTGAAAGTTCTAAACTGAAGCACTTTGAAATTATTCTAATTCTTGAAAAACATAAATCAAATCACTTAGCGGTATAATGAGAAACGTCGGACAAACACTCATCGATAGTGAACCAAAATTTATCCTTCTCCATAATTTTTTACAACAGATTTCTCTAAGAAAATATACTGGAGATGGATAATTTGGCACGCATTGGTGGGTTGTACCGTAGCCTACAGAACTATCAAAAATGCTGGATCTGTGCAGCCTTAAATAGTCTGCCGTACTCCCTCTCCTCTCATCTCATGTTTATCTGTGCTCTCCTTAGTCTCCATACTATCTATCTCCTATGACCAATGAGAGATTTCTCTGCAGAGATAGAGAGGGGGCGGGGGCAGACAGGGGGGAGAGGGGAGGAGGAAGAGAGACAGGGCGCATGCATGAGAGGCTTATTATCCTTCTCCCACCCTCTCTCTAACCCTGCCTGGCCTCGAGAGATCGTGTGTTTGGAGGAGAGCAATTCCGCGCACCTCTGCTCTCCTCTCCCTCCACTCTCTTCTTGTCACTCCACATCATGTGTCTCTCCCTTACATCTCGTTATCTCTGACCTCCTAGATAGCGTGTGAGCGGGAGAGAGTGCCCTCCTCTCCTTCCATTCTCCTATTTTGGCTCGCAGCACTCCCGCCTGTGTACGCATTGTATCTCGCTCACTCTAACCTCACAGAGAGAGAGAGAGAGTGTGTGAGTGGGGGGAGAGCAGTGCCACCTCTCCACTCCTCTCCTCCTCCACTCATCTTTCTTCGCATCATTCTGCACGTCTCTATCCCTCATACTATCTCACTGTGTCTGACCACCTAGAGAGTTGTGAGTGGTGGAGAGTAGCGCCCCCTCTCCTCCTCGCTCCTCTCCCTTCTCACCCCACAAGAGCCGAGTCTCCCTTATATCTCGCTCTGTGTGACCTATTAGACAGTGTGTGTATGAAGAGAGTTAGATTATGATGTGTCACCTCTTTTCTCCCCCACCACTCTCTCCCCTTCTCCCCCAGACGGCACTCTTCTTTTCCCACAATCTCGTTTTCCCTGACCAATGAGAGTGTGCATAATGGAGGGAGCAGTTGTCCCTCCTCACCTTTCTCCACTTCATTTCCACTGTACCTTGAGAGGGTTCTTGCCAACACGAGAGTGTTGGCAATGAATAGAATAATACATCACCTTCAATTTGTTGTTCACATTATTTCATTGTCATTTGGTTACATAATTGCTAAACGGAAACATTTAATTGATGCAAATATGTCCCTACTTTCACACATTCACAAGTTCAACAAACCATCAATGTAATCAAGTCGAAAATAGAGCTTAACATAATATGAAGAAAGAATCCGAGATCAGCAAAGCAAGATGTCCTGAGGGGAATTGCAAGTAATGGGCTACTAATGGTATGACTGAGGATGAAGTATGTGTCCGAAAATATTGGGTAACGTCGTTAATTAGGATCAGGGTAAACGAATGGTAGATGAATGCAATAAGTTAAAAAAAAAACTATCTAACGGTTAAGCACTTCTTGACGGCTAGAAGATTGATATATCATAGCGTCGAAAGGTGTGCGGATTCTTAGGCATCGTTCTGTTCGGGAGGATTTAATGTCTCGGTAAGTGCATCGGTTAAATGCTGTTGGAGAAGCAGCACGGCCTGACTCTGCTGATCACTCGTTCCTCCCTGCTCAAGTGTGCGAATACTCATCTCTACATCTGAAGGATCATCCGAAGTCGCTTGCAACCGCCTCGTACGCGGCTCTTCCTTCTGAACAAGTGAGAGCTTCAAGTATGAGCAGACTCTAGAGAAGCGTTGAGCTTACATGCTTTTCACTACATCTCAATTAGCAATTGTGGATATTTCGCACACAAAAATTAGGCATCCAAATTTCAAACGCTAGTTTGAACCTGGTTTTCAGATGAGGTGTTGGCTTTCTTTGTGTGATCATGCGGATGACTCATCTGCAAAGAATTTCGTGTTGTTAATACATTTCAAGTCAAAAAAACGCCAAAAAATAGTTTCACTGTTTCTCCCTGACCCAACTGCTGCCTGGCTGGTCAGATGATCTTACAGCCTTCGGAGCCTCGAGAACGTGTTTGCATGAGAGGACGAGCTCCATTACTGGGTCTATTTTCTTGTATAATTCCTGCAATTAACTATACTATGTAAATTAACAATTTTTTAAATTATACCTTAAAATATCGATCCACTTTGTGCTTGTATTCTGGATGATCTTTTAGGATCGCAACAATGAGAGCAGCGCGAGCGTCATTATGGACATTTTGAATCTGAAAATGAGTGCCTTATTGTGTACAAGAACATGGGGCATTTAATAACTGGTATTCGAAGACATTCTAGCGTGGCTTGGCAATAAAATGTGAATAGTACTAGAGCAAACCTTGCGTTGTGACCACAACATATTTGGTGGCTGCACTGATGAAGAGGTTGTTGCAGCAGGAGACGAAGCCACTGCTCCGAGCAGACTGAGTTGTTCCACATTGTTGTAGTCGACAGCGGGCGGCTGCAGCAAAAGTATTTGACTAAATTCTTGAAAAAGAATATCAATGTACGGGAAAATAAAACTGAATTCAGGGTGTTCCGGACTCATTTCTACGATTTGGCGCATATTGTTTTGCGAATTATAACACAATTGCATCTACATGATATTGCGTGTTGTTTGCACTAATACCTGCGCTGCTCCCGAACTCGACGGCGTCTCTGCTCCTGCTGATGTCGACGTGCCAACTCCTTGACCCGTCAAATCCATTGAATTGAGGACACTGGAGGATGCGTCAGGATGTGCAAGCACCTGTAACCTCTGATTTACTTCTTCTTCTCGCGAATATTATTTCTTTTGCTAATATGCTCCGTTTTCGCATTGTTCCACTTTAAAAATAAAATAAAAGAATTGTTTGCCTAAATTGTTTGCCTAAAAATTATATATCTTTCAAAAAAAATATATCCTTTAAAAAAAGATTGTTTGCCTAAATATGCACGATATTCCATTGTTTACCCTATTGCATTGCTAAGCACATTAACTCTGTGAGATGCGCACCTGGGGATGCTGCTGGATGAACTGAATGAGTAGCGCCATTTGCTGTTGTGGAGTGAGTAGAAATGGCGCCGGATTTCCGCTCATTCTGAAACAGAGAAAAGGTGGTCGTCGCCTCAAATTTTTAGGGTGTCCTGGTGAGATATTTTTCCGGAACATGAGTTCTGGCACCTTTTTTCAGAACATTAATTTCATAACAATTCATATTGGAAACTTCGCGCTGGGAACCATTTTGCCTGGAACTTTACTTTCGGAACTTTTTTCTCGGAACTTTCATTTTGGAACTGTTCATCTCGGAACTTTTTCACTAAACCATTCCCAAACACGCTAATCGAAATGAGCGGTCGCTAACATCAATGAAAACTTAAAATAGAGGCCTCCAAATGACTATTCTATAGTTAGCAATAAAAATAACTCTGCGAAAACAGCCAAATTAGACTTGATAAAATCCAGGAAAAAGTTCCGAGATGAACGTTTCTGAAAAATAATTTCTCACTTGTCGAGTTCCCACTCTCTCATTCCGAGTTGCGAGTTCCCGCTTAGCGGTTACAAGCCGATTGATTCTGAGTCAGATGTTCCAAAAATAATGTTACAACATTTATTTTCCAAGATGAATGTTCCGAGAAAAAAGTTACATCTCACCAGGACACCATTTTTAGTTGCAAAGATACAACCACATGTATGGTCGTCATTCTAAAACGTTAAGTGACAGTTGAAAAATAAATTGTAATTCGTTATGAAAATAGACAATAACAACGAGTCGAGTGCAAATCTGGAAGGAGAGAACTACTCTTTGCCTCTCCTTTCCTCTCTCTTTTCCCTCAGATTTATGAACTTTTTGAAGTCAAATTGTAATATGGCGGGAGTAATGCGCATGTCCAATATGCGAAAAAGTCTAGGAAAATTAGGCATGTCGCTTAGGAGAGAAAAGCAGCGCTTCTCAATGCTAGACTGGAAGGATGGCACTACTCATTCCTTCCTCTCCCTCCTCCTCAGAATTCGCGCGAGATGTATCCAAGAGTCTAAACATCCATGTCGAGAGAGCAGAGGTTTAGAGGAAGAGGGTGCGAAGTGTGGAGTGTTATCTGTAAGCTTGTTTTGCCCATCTATACGATTACGCTACTGCCGAAGTGGGGAAATACGGATGACACATGATGGAAATGTGAGAGCTTGAGCAGTGAAACAAGCATCGGGCATTTTATCAATGTCGGAGAATTTTCGCAAATTAAGATACACCATACATTGACACCCCGATATGTGAATGTAGAATAATCAGGAATAATTTGACATAATTAAAATTTAAAAATAATTTAAATGACATAATTAAAATGCAAAAAATTACGAAGGATTCAGGAGATAAGGCAAGGCTTGGGGCAGTGATCCTTCGGCTTGCACGCTCCCTCGGGGCCCTTGCACCAGACGGACATCGTTGATTTCTCAAAACAATCGAATTATGCTAATATGTAAAAATTCAAAATTAGATTTCTTTGCCCAAGTGCCAGAAGCATTCGCTCCAATAGCAGCATTTGAGAGAACATGCACATTTACCGATTCATCATCATATACTTTCTCTTAATATCATCCAAACCCTGAGCACTTCCATGGACAACTTATGGCTCTACCTTCGAATCGGGGTCCCAAGAATTGCCCATGGGGAGGCATGGGACGCCGATTTTCAGATAGGATACCAATTTGAAAACATATCCCAACTTACTTCGAGCACTTCCTTCCTGCCTCCAAATTGTGGGCAAACCGTGGCGCATTACCATCGACGCATTCCGCGAAGGCTAAACATTAGTTTTCCCTAAGAACTGAAGGTTTCAAAACTAATGTTTTGACTCGTGTTTGTGTTTTTTTAAGCCCAAACGTTGTTAGGATTCTTAAGAATTACGGAGATTTTAAGGTGTACGATTTCCTAACAATACTTACTTCGCACCTGTGCGTCGTTCCCGTGCACTTGCAGCAGGAAGCTGAAGGTGTGCACGTCGTGAGGACTGGTCGACGACCTGCGTTATGCAGCTCATACGTATCTACTATGGCGACGGCAGAGGTTGGTGACCCAATGTTGGGGCACCGCGCAGCACCCCTCCCCTCATCATTAGCTTTGAACGCCTACTATTTAGCTGTTAACCCGGGATTAGAGTTTGAGACGCAGTATCACGGTCTCTTCATACCACACACTCTCTGTAGATCATTCGAGGGGCGAGTGAGTGCGTAGCATGACAAGACCGAAGTATCGAATTCTACTCGGTATCATCTTAGGATGTCAGACTATACTACTTACCGCCACCCGCTGGCTGGTTTTCCACAAAGCGACCATACGGAAGGTGACCTTGAAATATACATTGCCTAAAATCATGACAGAAACAAAGAAAAAATATTAAATATTATCTGACGTACCGACATAGCACTTGAGAGCAGCCGAAGCGGAAATTGTGAAAAGCAAGACGACTACAGACAGATGCATGTCTTGAATGACACAACTTGTATCAATAATGGCTTTTGTATCAGCTAGGCGATTCAATTTTCCGGAGAGTTATGAGCAATGTGTGAATTGAATTCTGGCAATGCAGAGCGTGTGAATAATCGAGCAGAAAAACCGTTCCAATTTCTTGAGTTCTTTGAAAGATATGCGAAATAAGGGAACACAGAGAGGTTCAGAAATATTTAAATATTTGAACAAACTTTCAGATTCTCAGGAAAGTAATTGTGGATTTTTAAATTTTTGATTCTGAAATCGTCAGTCGTGCGTTTTCCTGATTATCATGTTGATGTTTACACGCATTGAGTGCTTGGAAAATATTTGTAGTAGTTTTCGTATCCCTCTTTGCTTGTCCTCTCTCGTGTGTTATTCGATCTTTGCGTCGTGTATTATGCATTTTTGTTTTCTTATTTTTTTTTGTTTTTATCTTATTGTTTTTGTTTTTCTCTTATTGTTTTTGTTTTTCTCTTACTCTTATTTCTTTCATTCTTATTATGAGGCGAATCGCGAGAGAATCGACCATTTGAAGGGGGTCAGCGGCGGTAGGATTCAAGTTTGCTCGATTCCGCTATAATTTTGGTTATAAGTACTTCAAATGATGCTCTTTCAAACTGCGTCGTCAGAATTTTGATAAATGTCGTCATCGTCGGGATTCAGAAGCCCAAACTTGGCACTATCACTTTTCGACAGTTAAATCGCGCTCACTTAAATGATCATATTTCCATTTAAAATAAAGTTAGAAGGCCGTTCTTTGTTTCAAATGAAAGCTACCATCATGCTCTACAATCTTATCTAGACGATATCATTCCTGGTCTTCATCATGGTGCAGGGCGGTCGGGCGGACCAAAAGTGGCGTAACTTTGGAAATCAGAAAAAGATCATGGGTTATCATGCTTAAGTTGTAGAGCATACATGTGCCTCACTTCTCGCCAAAAATAAGGCAAATCGGAGTCGGAACAAAAAAAAGGGGCTCACTTTTGTACGGCGACCCCAAAATGTGTTCAGGACAAGAGTACTTCCGTAACTTCAATTGCCCTCATTTGGGCTCAAAATCGTTCAAAAACTTCCAAAACAACATTATAAGTGTCTTCCCCCCATATTATAACACTTCCATTGGTCGTAAATGGTCACCTGACCGAAAATTTGAAAATCGGTATTTTTACCAATTTCAGCATGCGCTATGGACCCAAACGCATAAAACCGATTCTATATAATGTAAATACATTCTTCGAAACAGCTCGAAGAAAAAGGGCTCCTGAAAAGAGGATATTTCGCCTGAAGAATCCTAGAAAAGACGCAAAACTGTGCCGCTGGTCAAAATAGACGTAGAGACTCGGCTCATGGAGAGAAATGTAGAACATGATGAGCTAAACATTTCATCTGAAGAAAGTGAATTTTTATCTTTTCGTTGAAGCATGTTACAGAGCCTGGAAGTTCGTCAGAAATAGGCAAGAATCCCCCGAGAGCGCGCGCTCTAACCGTCTGGCGCTCTCGCTCTCTGACCTTCCTCTCCCTCCCCTCTATTTAGCGCTCCCCCGCGGACGTCTCTCGTCGGTTTTGGCCAACTTCCAGGCTCTGTAGCACGCTTCACCGAAAAGATAAAGACTCACTTTCTTCAGATGAAATGTTTAGCTCATCGTGTTCTACATTTCTATCCATGAGCCGAGGCTCTACGTCTATTTTGACCAGCGACACAGTTTTGCGTCTTTCCTAGGATTTTCAGGCGAAATATCCTCTTTTCAGGAGCCCTTTTTCTTCGAGCTGTTTCGAAGAATGTATTTACATTATATAGAACCCGTTTTATGCGTTTGGGTCCATAGCGCATGCTGAAATTGGTAACAATACCGATTTTCAAATTTTCGGTCAGGTGACCATTTACGACCAATGGAAGTGTTATAATATGGGGGGAAGACACTTATAATGTTGTTTTGGAAGTTTTTGAACGATTTTGAGCCCAAATGAGGGCAATTGAAGTTACGGAAGTACTCTTGTCCTGAACACATTTTGGGGTCGCCGTACAAAAGTGAGCCCCTTTTTTTGTTCCAACTCCGATTTGCCTTATTTTTGGCGAGAAGTGAGGCACATGTATGCTCTACAACTTAAGCATGATAACCCATGATCTTTTTCTGATTTCCAAAGTTACGCCACTTTTGGTCCGCCCGACCGCCCTGCACCATGATGAAGACCAGGAATGATATCGTCTAGATAAGATTGTAGAGCATGATGGTAGCTTTCATTTGAAACAAAGAACGGCCTTCTAACTTTATTTTAAATGGAAATATGATCATTTAAGTGAGCGCGATTTAACTGTCGAAAAGTGATAGTGCCAAATTTGGCCTTCTGAATCCCGACAATGACGAAAGTTATCAAAATTCTGACGACGCAGTTTGAAAGCGCATCATTTTAAGTACTTATAACCAAAATTATAGGGGAATCGAGCAAACTTGAATCCTACCGCCGCGGCGTGGTCGATTCTCTCGCGATTCGCCTCTTATATTTTGTTCTAGTGACGCACTCAAAGCACCACATTTACCTGATACGAACATTCTTATCCGGATTAACAAAAAGATGTGAGCACTATCGTCTGGACTGTGGTACACAGTATTAACGTCATCAATAATTTGATCATTGTACCTTTCAATTGGCAAACAATTGCCCTTGAGCAGCTGAAATGTGTTATTTCGGTAAATAAGCTTGCCACATCATTCGAATATTGTTACACAGTTCACACCTCAAATTCTCAGATTCAAACTCTGACCGAGATGGATTAGGAGTAAAATCTACCGCTTATTTCCATTCTTTGACGCACCCTAAATCCCCTAAAATCCAGCTGATAAGCAAATCCATCTCTGAGTGCACAGTATAAAGACCGTAAAATCACCCTACAGTGAACGGTCTAGGAAATTTCTAACCATCCATGGCCTTATTTAAGCATATTCTTGGCTAATTCTGTTTTTTTAACAGTAGTTAGTATCAATTTCATAAAACTAGGTCACAATCACTAATTCACGTCAGGTTACTAGAGATGATTTCAACAACACACGCAATTGTTTGTGCAATAATTGCGCAAAGCGCGGGTGAGCTCTTGATTGATTATCCTGATTCATTTACCTGGGAAATTCAGTCGCAATCGTCCAATTTTACGACTCAGAGCTCTATGACGAGACGGATTTCGATGTTCCAGCGGTGAGTTTTTATTTGGGTGCGATAAGCTATGGGCAAACAAGTTCCTGTACTAGAGAATAGAGTTTGAGAAACGATACCACGTTCTCTTCATTCTATACACTCTCTCGCCGATCGATCGGTCTAGAGAGTGTGGGAAACGAAGAGAGCGTGGTATCGTTTCTCGAACTCTACTAGAGAAAGCACAAGAGTGGTTCGGGAACCTTTGAGCACCCACTGGTCCAAATCTCATCCGGTATTCAGCTGATTGTCGATAGCTATCAAGGCAGTCGAATCTATGTCTCAGTTCCGAAAGCATCAGAAGAAATCGCGAAGAATATTCTGGTATATGATTACGTCAATGAGGGACAGAGGTAAGAGATGTTTACTGTGTAGAATTTGAAATTTGGGGCTCCTTCCTCATTTCTCAACGTAGCCCTGTCGCATAGTGAGTGTATGCATAACATAAAGAAAGTGTAAAGAAAATATAGTTTATTGATCAATAATTTTCGTAAAATTTGCAGTTTGTACGAGATTTCACAATTAAAAGATGGTCCCAGAAAGGGCTGCCTTCTAATCGGGGCAAGTTGGCTTTGAGCATACGAAAATAATTAACAATCTAACTTCTCTTTTTTTATTGTTTTTTGAATGACTCTTCTCAATCCTTCTTCAATGCTTTCCAAAGCAAATATTTTATAACCAAATCAAGTTTCTGAACATGAATTCTGGCCATGCCACTGCGCCGATTGCGGTATGGATAGTGCGAGGATCCGCTAGTGAGTTTGTTTATGATTTTTTTTCGAGAATATTTTTTTTAAATTATATAATTTGTGGTCTGGAATTGTTGGAATTGGTAGTTAACAAGACTCATACTTTCGAAGATCGTGAAAATAATGAACATGATACAGTATACCTCTGTAACTGTAGAGCCCTGGACTGGCTGGGACATCGTGTACAATGCTGCCAATCTGAACATTCCTCCATCCGATCTGGATCTCATAACGATAATGAGCGCCGAGCCTTTCACTATGTACTCGAAAACGGAAGGAGTGAGCCTTTTGAATAGTTGGAATTGCATCTGCTCTGGATCTTCATTTGCATCTTTCTAGCGGGCAAATGACTTCCTGTCTGAGTTCTCCAACCTTGCGCTGCCGTCTCTAGATGACTATACACTTGAATTGAATTTAAACGCTGATCTGAGTTATGATACAAATACACAATTTTCAGAAGATGCGGGTAGTTGCGATTCTGACCGGGTTCGACGATATGTCAGCAGACGATGCGTGTACTTATGTTATTGATCAAATGTGAGGAAAGTTAAATGTTGAACTCTTGAAATATTATACACTGTACTCTGTACACTGTAGAGAACAAGAACGAAATCAACTTTTGAGAGGGCGATATATAGTAAATTGCCATTAAGGGACGCCAACGCACCCTCTGACATCCAAGCGCACGTTCAGAGCCCTCTGATCACGCTGTTCTATGATGATCTAGACTACATGAAGTCTAATACAAGTATTCGAGCTGATGTCGGGATAGGCAAGCGAACTTACTCGAGCATATTTGATCTTTGATCATTTGTGTCTCATTCGCCACATTCATTCATAAATAACAAAATTAATTGAATTCCCTAATTGAATTTATCTTGGTGAAGCCAAGTAGATCGAAACATCCTCTACCGGACGAGCAACGAGGGAGTTAATAGAATGAAGATATTCTTGAAACCATTCCTACTAATTCGCCTAATACAGTCCCTCAATCGAAAACACAAATGCATGTGTGTTCCTCAGACAATCCACTCGATTTCTCTGGAATTTCGTTCGCAGCCTCTCCCGGATACACCGGATGCAGGAATCGACAAGTAATTTTAATTTTGAAAGAGTAAATAAAATTAGCATTATTGTTTTAGTTTCAGACGTACCGCTCATCACTCTACGGCGAATCTTCATCATTCAGATACCTTAGCGATTCCAGGTGAAAACTGCCTGGTGCTAATCATCTCGAAAATGGCTCATGAAGTCCCATTATTGTGAAAAGTTTCACAAAAAAACAATTTACGAAAAGTATATTTTTATGAGTGTTGATGATGAAAATAATTGCATTCTGATTGATATTACATGTTGGTGAAGGCTACGTCGAGATCGTAAGAAATATTGGAAACAAACGAGTCAAGATTCACGATGCACCACAAAATTTTGAGATCGTACGATGTCGAACTCACTTCTTTCCTGAATACAGACGAAGGCCATCCAGTGATCGTCAAGGACAATACGAATAAGAAAGAGTTCGAGTGAGGTTTTGATTTAACAATGATGCAAGTTGAACCCGGGTATTGTGAGCTACGAAAACGATTGCAATGCATAATTGTTCATGTTTAGATGGTTCAGCATCTCTCCTGATAACACTTCCAGCATGAAAATAGTTATGAATCACACTAACGTAGGTTGAATCTTAAATCGTATTTTTTAGTTTTTTTTTTATCGCTAATGCAAGTATTGTCGTAGTAGAGGTAAGGTGAAGGAAGTTCTATTCAGAGAAACTCTAATGTGGTCGCAGAATTTTCTCTTCAACGATGAACAACATCATTTTGCTTGCTCATAATATGCAATACATTATTTATATCGTGCAGATATTGACACATATTTTTGTAAATATAGTTTATTAGTGACCAAAGTGCAATATAGCGAAATTATATTTAAAAACAACATATGTATATTGGTTAAAAAGCCTCGATCTTTTTTGATTGTCAAAGAGCTTGAGCTGTTCTTTCTTTTGCATGTTGATGACTAAGACTCACATGAACTTCGCTATACTATCAAATGCAATAATTATCGTAATTGATACTATAGAGAAGTTCATGTGAGTCTGAGCTCTTAGTCATCAACATACAAAAGATAGAACAGCTCAAGTTCTTTGACAATCAAAAAAGAACGAAACTTTTTAACCAATATTAATTGAGTTATGTCATTAAAACTTCAAAATTTGATTAGAGAGGCTGGTGCTGCCAGAGGGAGAGGGGGGCGTTTTGGTGGGGACCCCCTTTAAGAATCAGGGCACAATTGCGCAGAGCCAGTGGGCATTGATGGGGGCATAATACTGACTCAATGTTCGATATGACACCTCGCACTCTAGGTGCCGTCCATGTTTTCTCACTGACGCCAAAAAGCCATTCATAATATCTTCATTCACTTGCGTTTGTTGCTCGCATCCTGCCTCTCATTCGGTTACTTGAGATTAGTTATGCATTCATAAAATTTATTGTGTTCAGTTCATTCACACGTTTTTCTACTTCTTCTTCCAACATGGGAGCCAAAGCATCAAGATCGACGCCGTCTCCTGCTACTGATCAGACCACAGCCATGCCAATCTCATCAGCCACTGTCGTCAGCTTCACATTTCAGGAGGAAGTATACCAGCAGTGCAAAAGTGAAGGTATTTACTCTGTTCTAACTACTCTGTTCTCTCCTCTGGTAATATTCTTGCCTGATAGTCCGTAATTAGTTATTTAGAGGTTTCTACCACTTCATTTTTTACACTCTCAACAAATATCCTATATTGGTTCACTTATAGGAGCTAACGAAGACTCCAGCCAGGAAGTAATTACTGAAGATGAAGATGATGAAACATCGGATGATGACGAATATGCGACCGTTAAGATCCAGCATGGGATTGTGATCGGAATCGTGGAAGAGGTATGAAACTTTTTATATCGAACCGAATTTATATCGAACCGTATATTATCGAACCGCAAATATGTGTTTGCGTATTTGGACTTTTAAAACTTTCTCATCTAGCGTTGATTTCTCGTGAATTCTGCATAACTGATATGTGTAAATGTAACATTCATTTTGGTTTTACATTTACAGGTTCCGTACAATCCGTACCCAAAGAGAGATGAAGAAGAGGACATGGAAAAATGTGTGTTTATGGTAACTGGCACAGTAATACCGTGTGGCTTCGTATTTGGTTGTTTGTTGGTCACGGCAGTTCCCTTCGCAGCTAGTATCTTTACTGGGATATGCATGCTTACCGTGGTCTTGTGTGCATCCTTATAATTGTGTAACCTCAAGGAATATGTATTTCACCTGGACTACTAATCTCACTGCCTCCCTTTTTGTTTCACTCGTGTATTATTCCCACTGTTCTCAGTCGCATCAACATCGATAAAATGTATCATAGCGTTGGTGACACTGAATACTTGTAGGAGGCAAACGTACAATTGTCAAAGCATTTTAGTTCTTCAAATCTTGAAGCTGAAGATTGAATGAAATGTTTAAATCAAAATAAAGTTGAATTATATCGATGTTACACTCATCTCATTCATGGGCATGCCCCTCAATTTTTCTGAAGAATTGGGAAGTGTCAATCGGCATTGATTGGGACTACACAGGATGAGCACCGTCGGGTGAGAACCCACTGGATGAGAACAAAAAAATGGACACTTCTGTAGGACTTTCACGAAATCATTTTTGACACTTTGGGAACCTACTGTGAACATGCTGGAGAAGGGTAATTGTTTTGGTTCTCATCCGGCCCATGGATCGACATAATTCTGAAGCAATCAAATGAAACATAAAAACATCTAGACTATTTCTCTCCATATAAATCGTCTAGACACCGACATTGTTCGCACTATAAACGATAACTAACTGCAAATCTAGCCAGCTCAAACTGACAACACAGTTTAGAGACAATCGTCATCCGTAACACGTCTTCGAAATTCATATGTTTATATATCTGTTAGGAATCGAGTATGTTTGTTTTAGTCATTCAAAATTGACCCTGCCGCACTGGAAACGGAAGAGAAAGCACCCGTAAATGAGATTGCGCCCCTTCATTCGTCATTACCCGCGTCGACTCGAGCGATTCTGCTTTAATTTGTTTTATAACAAGAAGTTGAATCAATTGTATCTTATGTTTTATTCATGAATTGTTCATCATTAGCTGTTTTTCATTTTTAATTATGAAAAGCTCCGATACACACCGAACAATACTATTGACACAACGTGTAATGGAATTTCAAACAATGCATCCCACGCTACAAAAATGGCGGGAAAAGCTCCAGAACGTATGCAAAGGGATATATATTTGTGTGTTACTAAAGAGTTCGTATCTTTTAGCAAGCCTTCAGCTGAATGACGAAATCGATAGTTGATTTTCCAATCGAGCTACAGGAATCGATATTCAATTATGTGGAGCCGCGAGACCTCATGGCTTTAAGACAGGTAACCTAAAAGTAAAGTTCCAAAAAATGATACAGTTAACTCTGTTCACGAGCGTTCCTGTGAACATTTATAAATTTACTATCGTGTATCTTTTAGAATAATTCTACGAAAAGAGCCGTTGAAGTGTTCCTACGCAATCCAGAGAGGAAGATTGTGATTGACCGACTCGCAATGCGTCAAGATGTACTACTGTTTTTGGGTAGCGGACAAAACGGCAAATGAACGCCGTTCGCATGCGATTCAAGGTACCGGCATGGAAGTTGTTTCACTGTTACCAGTGTGTGCTCCCCTACATTTGCATATGCAAGTCCTGCTACCAGGCGATCTTGAGTTTCACTCCATATCTATGTATAGGGGTTCATGGTTCAATATTGGGAATTTGAAAGGAAAATTATGGTTAGATAAACACCAAATACCGTAAGCAATCGTTATTTCAGTACCTCAGTATCTACTGTAATCAAGTAATATATTTATCGATTGTTTACGGTATTTGGTGTTTATCTAACTATGATTTTCCTCTCAAATTCCCAATTTTGGACCATGAACATAGATATCCATAGATATGGAGTGAAACTCAAGATCGCCTGGTAGCAAGACTTACATATGCAAATGCAGGGGATCACACACTGGTAACAATGAAACAACTCCCAAGTCGCTACCTTGAATCGCAAGCGAACGGCGTGCATTTGCCGTTTTGTCCATTGCCGTTTTGTCCACTACCCCTGTTTTTCTACTTGATATAATTCCATTTCAATTTTTAATACTTTATAGTAGGGGTAACATAAAGAAATCGGTAAGCCGACTTAGAATAGTGCACAATGACGGCATTACCGTTATCCGAGTCATGTAGAAAGTGGCACGATGCCGGCATATATAGTACTTTTGTCATCACTAAAGTTGATGCAAGGTGTTTTCAGATCATCAAGGACATTTCGATAACTTTTTCATTCGAAAGACTCGATCAGCACACTCGCCAAGTGTCTAAGCTTTTCATGATATCTGCCATTTCTCAGCTTACAGTACCCTTTTACGAGTGCTCCCCGCAGGTACCGTTTTTTGTTGCTTTTTTTCAATTTGCTTTGATTGTCGTAATTGAACTTAACTCACAAAAAACTAAACTCAAAAAAAACTAGAATGATTTGATAAAATTGTCAGGTTCTGTTCACTACAATGACTTGGCCTGAGGCTGGAGCATTCATTGACAGCTGTGCCCCATTAATGGGCAATGTCGAGTACAATTCACTCAAACTCGTTCCCTCAACTCATGAGATGTTTCAACTAATTTCAGTATTATTCGAGATGAAAACTGTTCACGAACTTGATTTTCAACAGGGAAATTCACGTGATACAATGTATGGGAAAACATAAATTACTTGGCCGGAAGAACAATTTCAGCATGTTCCTTATGAAGTTAATCGACGAATTGCACATCACATCGCTTCGTTTGCACGTTGGATCAACTATTGAAGGTTATATCCGTTACTTTTAGAAACCCTTTTTTGCCATGAGTAGAGTAAGCAGATTTAGCAGATTAGAGTCACACATTGAATAATAACACAGAGCCGCAACGACCAATCACTGTTCCTATGCCAGTCAAATCATCCCTAATTTTATACATTTTCAGCGAAAATTCTTGTTCGCTTGGCCGATAAGCTTGATGCTATCGCTATATCAGCAGCTAACAAATTCTGGCTGGCAGACACTCCCGACATATAAGGTTTGGCAGCCATCATGCTTAGCAAGCGTTGTTCTTACCTGGATATGACCGAGGCTTTTCTTACCATGCCCGTATCCGAAGCCCGACAGCTAGCACAGGTAAAAATTAGGAACAACACGATCTTGCCATAGTAAGAACTACACTTTTTGATATACCAGATCTATCAACAACTCGAGTAAGATGAGCCCACGGAACCAATATAGCGTTATTTTGCTTACTCTAGTAAATGGATCATTTAAACACAATTTTCAGCAAATATCCGGTGGGAAACCAGTGTATTTCTCCTGCCGCACCTCTTCGAGTTGCTCTCGCGAAGGCACTCAGCAGTACATTATTGACGTCTCGTACGATGCAGACAACAACAAGAAGAACATTCTCGAGATCAGATATCCAATCATGATGCGTAAAAGCTGGTAAAATGCCAAGAACCGATCAATAATCGAATGTAATTCTCTCCTCACTCTCTCTCAGTAATCATAAAATTATCCCCCATAATTAAACGTATTAATCTTTCCCATGTAAGCACTAATATTTTTGTATTTTTGTTTTTGTCGTGATGAATTATTCGATCAATATCCATAAATAAATAATTCTTATTTTGTATTTTCTTTTGAAATTACAACTCAGAGTGGACTGGGCTAGTATCCGTTGAAGAGTCGCCGATCTTCTACGATCTCCGATCGAAACGAAACATCCATCAGACCCATGCACTAATTATTGATTAAATTCGTAATCTCTGAAGCCTTCTCGCCCCACTTTCGACGCTCGTCACTCCATCGAATGTCGTAAACTGCCGCTCGTAAAATGCACCAACCGGCTTATCAGTCGTAATTCAGGACTCACTGGCTATAGATCTAGTACAGCATGACGTCACACTTGAGAATTTCACGATTAATTTCAGAACAACTTTAGTTATCTTTTGAAACTTAGGAGTAGTTAACCTAATTGGTTACTGCATCATTAGCATACCCGTTTGACTCATTGTCATCCATCCGTTACTTCAAAAGTCGTAAACGGCAGCCTTATCACTTGGCTCTCATTCGGACGCGCCCATTTAACGACCTCAAGATACTCGCACCCTCTCACTTTCGCCTTATCTCTAGCTTTCACACGTCTGCTTTGAAGAGAGACTACGAAGGCTTGGCCGTAAATGGCTCTCATCATTCCTTGTACTTTCTCGTCTGTCAGAACGGCGAGATAGCACGTAGTTTGAAGAGAGTCGTGGAGAAGCATGGAAGTGAGATCTCATCATCACCATTGAGGCGACACGGGCTCCACTTTGAAGGCTGCGTGGCGCATTGATCGAGACTGTATATTTAGTCACCATATTTGTTTTACGAAATGCCATTTCACCGATTCTAGATCGTTTTGTTAGACAATTTTGTATGTTTGTAATGTTGTCCTCATCCAGTTTTGAATCAGCATTGCTGGATGACTTTTCAACAATTGCATGAGAACAATTTCGATTAATGAAAATTGCTCGTTTGCCTTTTCCTGAATTCATCTAGCCCATCTCTTTAGTTTGATTGGACATGTTAATTCTGCATAGGAATAAGTGCAAGACTCAATTGATTTTCGATACTCAAGAATGCGCTCACTTGAACATGTCATCGTCCCTCTGTTTAATCTTCATCGATGGACGAATGTTGGACTTTTTTGAGTAACAATTGTTCAGGGACTCGCATCACCCTACGCTTACTTTGTCCTCACTCTGACACATCTCAATAAGCAAACCCCTTCTTATTATGATTTTCGAAATTAATCTTTGTTTTGATTGAAATAATTCAGGATGCGCGCCACCCTCGTCCTTGCCGTGCTGGTCGCAGTCGCCGCGGGCATGCCGCACGACCTCAACCCATGCATCCTGCTCAAGTCCGCACTGGTCAGTGCTAGGGCTCTAAATTTGCATCGTCGCATAGTTTTGTACAGAAAATTAGTCGTAGCAGCGCTCTGCAAGATTACGACTGCGTTCATTTTTCAAATTTACGCTGTTGAGAATGGTTGCTCGATTCTGCCGAAACTCACGTCAGAATATCACGCGTGTTGCCTAAGGATAGATTAAACACTGGCACATTAGAAAAAAAAATCGAAAATCATGTAAACGTATTGTTCGATAGTTCATAGGGTCCCTC
Organism: Pristionchus mayeri; assembly: GCA_036245805.1. Lineage (NCBI taxonomy): Eukaryota > Metazoa > Nematoda > Chromadorea > Rhabditida > Neodiplogasteridae > Pristionchus > Pristionchus mayeri. Next base: position 967,493 of record BTRK01000003.1, on the reverse strand, counting down.
ACTAGATAGCGTCGAGCTTTTTGGCAAATTTTCATCTTCGACGATGTGAGACGCAGTCAACAAATTTCGATGCCGAAAAGTACCTACTTAGAAGGGGCATAATTCTGGAGTTAGAGATCAGTTCAAAGAAGCTCTAGACTCCAAATTTCAAAGAGAATCCACCTGTCTAAACGGCGGATACAAAAATGCGATAGTGTTTGGAAATTCCGTACTTAAATTTCTTCCGAACTTTAAAAAATTCCGTTCAACTTTAAAGACAACATTCGCCTCGGACATTGGCGCACCCGAGGACCTAGACTACACGGAGGCCGACCAGCTGCAGATCTACGTTAACAGAAAGATCCAGGGCGCCACCAGCACCAAGGACCTCGTCGCGCTCTGCGAGTGAGTACATTCGATATTCTACACATGTTAGCATCCTATGTTAGCAAATAAATGTTGGTTTGTGCCTACAAGGAAACACAAATTGAAAATAAAATGAGTTGAGGTGTAATGAATTAGGAAGATCCAGGGTGTCCAGTGAAATCCACTTCGGTAAACTCACGTAGTGCTTCGGAAATAAATACACATGTTAATAATTGTGATTAGACACACGAAACTTGTCTGAACAATTTCGAGCTCAAATTTCCATGCGCTCTGAATGTTTTGCTTCATCTTAGGAACCCAAAATAGATGTTAAGCGGAAGTCGCTCATGACTGCAAAAATGCCAACATTTGCTTTACAGCGCTCGCCAGACCTTCTACAACACTCTGGGCACCAAATACGAGAACTGCATCAACCGCTACACCATCTTCGGACTGGTACGTAATTTTCTCTCATTTTATTAATATTGCGAGAAATGGCCTGGTCGGTTCGAACATTTTACATAAAACGGTTGTATAGCAGATTACATGTATTTTGCACAAATCTCAATTGACGAGGTTTAAAAAGTTCGGTAGAGTTCGGAAAATTTACTCAGTATTTCATTACTCTACCGTCCTACATAGTGAGTATAATGAAGGGCGATGACCCGAATTACGAACTCTAAACGAACCTGTTGATGACTTTTAACTCGCTTAGCACATGACGTCATGGATTTTCGACAATATAATTTCGAAACTGCTCAGGGCGATGGAACCGTCAGCAACGCGCGTATCCTCGAGCACATGTTCCGTCAGCTCCAGTTCATGTGCTCGGCCGGATTTGACAGTAAGAATTTCAATTTCAATGTATTTATTCACCACGAAAGACTGGATAGCAGAGGGTAATCTTCGTGAGGTTTTGGCAGATATACAACGCATTGGAGAGTCTGTTTAGGGATAGGGGCATTATGCTTCAACCTGATCCAAGTCACAGTTCATAAGTAAATCTCGAATTACTTAGCCCGAATCACGTGATGATTCGGGAAGATTTTCATCTCAAATTTTGGAAAACTCAAAAGAAATGAAAACTTTAGTATCTCAGTCTGGTGCCGTCACACACAAAAATAACAAAAACAGCAAAACAACAGAAAAACAAAAACACCAAAAATAAACATTTTCAGTCTGGGCTGACAACCGCGACTGCATCACCGTTGCCGACAAGACATCCCAGTGCTTCAACACCTTCGACGGTCCCGTCCACACCAACAACCCCGTGAACCTATGCGGGTGAGTGAAGCATTATTTATAATTTATACAAAAATATGCGTTCACAATAATTCAGTGCAATTGTTGGTATTCGAAAAGTTCAAATGATTGGTCAGCAACGCATTTTTTCTCAAATTATTTTTCAAACATAATCATTTACGTTTAATGCAGTGACCATATTCATCGGATTTGAAACACGTTCGATTTGTAGTCCAATGTGTTTTAAAAAAATCCAAATTCTCCTCGGCGTACGAAATGACCCCAACTAATTACAGAACCAACACCCAGGACTACCTGAACTGCGTGCAGGCTGACTACAAGAAGTTCTGCGGCGGCAACCACATGGTGAGTTATTGTTGTTGTTGTTGTTGTTGTTGTTGTTGTTGTTTTCGTTTTTCTCTATTCAAGAGATAGATAAATTCATCAACACATGAGAATTCACATGCAACTGCATGACGATACAAACCGCTAAATTGTTATACACTGAACGGATAACAAGATGCTCGTCAATCCTTGAATCATCTCATCCTTCAAATCTCCAATTCCAGGCTGGCTGGTTCGGATGCGAGCGCGAGCGCGTCGGTTGGTCCAAGGACTGCGTCACCCTCGTGTGCGATGTTGTCAACTAAGATGACGTCAACTCGAATGACGTCATTGAAGTATTCGTCAACTAAAATGTGATATGTGATTATGCTCATCGTTATTATGTTTTGCTAATATGCTTGCTCCAAATTGTATTCAATAATAATAAAGATGTTATTGTATGGTCATGGGTTGCCATATTAACGGAGTTATTACGCCAGGTGTGGTCACTTTGATTCATGACTAATGATAGGGTCAAGGCTATCCAACACTATTACTATAATTTTCCCTACCCAGATCACTTATAGAGAATCCGAATTCTCTCGATTACAAGCAAACCTCGAACAGAAAGACATTTCACTACTACGCGTTTTGAGAAGATTTACCTTGCTCTCTATTTTTTGCATGTTTTCACACCATGCATATAAGTTGAGGTAGTGGGATGAACGAGGAGGCAACGATTGCATTTCACGAAAACGGGCGAAATCGCAGGATTATCGCCAATCAGTTTCTAACCGAACCGGCAAAAACGTGCGACGAGAAAGATGCAACAGAAATGGGTGTTTGTTGATCAGCTAATGTGCTGAATCATAACATACACCGATGCTAGAGCACATGAAATGGCGAGAGTGAGGGTCTTGTAGGGGATAATCTAGGCATACTGCGACATTTCCGCAATGGGCAGATAAAATCTTCGAGTTTGCCCGTTTTGCTTCAGTTTCACTAATGATTCTGCAGTGTTTTCTTCTCTTTGTGTTATCCTCAGGTATGTTCAATCTAATTTCTGCTCAAATTCCGGCTCTTTCAGCAATTGAGGCTGTTTGCCCGGGAGGACTGCCCGCGGCTGAGGTATTTTAGATAATTATGGAAATTAAAAATAATTATTGGAATATTTCAGGTGAAGGGCATACTGGAAAGTCACAACCGACTCCGATCGAATATATGGAGGGGAAAGTACTCCGCAAAGGGGAAGCTGATGCCCGCGGCAAAGAGAAAGATCCCTCCTCTAGTGAGCTAATTTTTTCTCTTATTTGTTTTAAATCACCATTTCGTGACATTTTCACTCTTAGAGTTCATCAGTTAACGGACGCACTGTTACATAGCAACATGTGAATCTCAGGAACGGTAACAGTTTCCAGAAATGGGATTGCACCCTCGAGAATGCCGCGCAGAATGTAACCAATCAGTGCATTTACGCGCACTCGACGAATAGGATAAATATTGGAGAGAACCTGTGGACTGCAGTCGGGATGGGCGGTTGGAAGGTCGGTCTGAATATGTGTGTCTCAATTCGCTATTCGATATTATAATTATCACCATTAGACTAAATGCTTCAGTAGGATGTATCCTTTCAGTTCAACTATGGAATCGCCGGATTTGGCAAGGAGGCTTCCAACTCATGGAAAGCCGAGTTCCAGGTGATTTATTCAACAAAAAATCGCTATTGGACACTTCACGAGTATTTACGATCGATACACAGTTCAAACTTAAATTTCGGCACTTGGTGGGATCAGAACTATGACGTCACGTCACCTTTGATTTATAAAATGCGGTATGACGTCATAGCTCTCATCCGACCTAGCGCCGTAATTTCGGGCCATAAAATGTGTTTGGCAGGATTACGGATGGCCCTCAATTATCTTCACTGAGGATGACGTCAAGCGTGGAATCTGGCATGCAACACAGGTCCGGGAATCATAATAATACTTACTATTCGCTATCATTAATTTGTCTTTGTTCTCGAGTTACTGGGTATTTTGAAGAATCAATATGCAGATGGCCTGGTCCAACACGACCAAGATCGGCTGTGGCGTCACCATTTGCGAAGAAGCAACTCGGGTTATAGTCGCATGTCATTATGATTTTGTGTGAGTTTAGGATTGATTTCAATCAATATTGTTAAGAAAACCTTGCACACTGTGCATCATTCTGCTAACAAATCGTTTCCCAAAAATATTTTTACAATTGTTTTCTAGTGAGCAATTTTAAAAATAATAACGAGAAGAACATTTTAGTGGAAACTGGAACGGTGCTCCTGTCTATGATGCGAAGTGAGTTTCGGAAGATGAGCGGATGGGGAGAGGGTGACTGAATGTAATAATCGGTAGCCATTGTATTTCATTGACATAACCAGTTATATTCAATCAGCAAATTGTATGTGTAATATTTCCGAATATTTCTGTATGATTACACGTTCTATCTAATTTCAATAGCTTCGATTTTTCTTCATATCATATGTACCTAAGCGGATCGCTCCCGAAACGCCCCCCTCTCCCCTCGACCATCCCGAAATGATCCCCTCCCATCTCCATCATGTCAGATTACTGAACGGTTCAAAACATCTCGAAAAAACAGTTGAAATAAAGAAACCAGAATTACATTTCAAGAAACACGAATTCTAGGGATAATCTCCATTCAGTTCCGAACTGAACTGGCAAAAACGTGTGAACGAGAAATGGAACTGATTTGGGTGTTTGTTGATCAGCTAGAATTAAGAATCACAATTTCTTCTGATTTTGTTTCCATACTCTCTGACACAAATCGACGAGAGAGCACGTGAAATGGAGAGGGTGAAGTGCGAGTAGGGGATAATCCATCCTTCTCGCGGGTTCCGCAATGGGCAGATATATCGTCGGTTTTACCCAGTTTGCATCAGTTAGAGTGATGATTCGGCAGTGCTTGCTTCTTGTCATGCTGTCTTCAGGTATTTTTAAACTGTATTTTAGCGCAATGTACTGTTCCGGAGGTTCTGGGATTAATATCGTCTTTAACCACTACCGTGGATAGGACTGGAGGGAGAGGGGGAAAGCCATGACGATACAATAGCTAAACTTTCAGTTGGCGAGGCAGCATGTCCGGACGGACTACCTGCGGCTGATGTATTTTTGTTTGCTTTTGTTAATAGAAAATAGCGATAACCGTCAGTATATCAGGTGAAAGGCATCTTAGAAAGCCACAATAGACTCCGGAATAACATTTCGAAGGGAACGTATATCGCTAAGGGCAAGAAGATGCCTGCGGCCAAGAAAACGATCCCCGCGCTGGTGAGTTAAATTCCATTCGTGGACTCTGGGCAGCGGCAATAGGTAGGATGAGAACCCACCGGATGAGAACCAAAAAAGTGCCCGTTTCCAGCATTCTTCACGGTAGGTCCCCAATGTGTCAAAAACGCTTCTGTAAGAGTCCTACATAAGGATCCATTTCTTGGTTCTCATCAGGTGGGTTCTCATCCGATGTAGTGCCTGGGAAGCTCGTCTTCTAAAGCACGTGCCTCCTCGCGCTTTCTGGCTGGTAATAGGGCGATATTTGAGTCAAGGTCTAGCCGCTTGAATGTTGCATTCAACTCAATCACTCATTTATCGAACTCTACTATTTCAGAAATGGGACTGTGCTCTGGAGAAATCGGCTCAGAACGTGAGCAAGCAGTGCATCTACGAGCACTCGACCAACAGACACGATATCGGAGAGAACCTGTGGAGGAACACTGGCTCGAGCCCGGTTGGTTTCAGAAATACTTTTTCTTAAAAATGATGTCAATTGGCGATCAGATGTACACGGGGATTTGTGTGTTTGAAGGCGTATTTTTTTCATCAATTCATATTTTTACTCGGTAGGAGTTATTTTTTACTCAAGTATTCAAATCGACGAACGCAACTATTGACAACATTGCAGTTCAAGAATATCGCCGGATTCGGCAGAATGGCCTCCAACTCATGGAAGAATGAGTTCCAGGTTAGGAATAACTTGGAAAGATAGGACTCGCTTCATTCTGAGTGCTATCTCGCATTTTAAGCGGACTTTGATGCATAATCATAATCGGCATTGTTAGCAAAGCCATCCCTATTCCAGATTACACTTTTGCTAACAATTTTTCCATAATTCAAATGAGGAAGCACAAAACAGTCCTTGTATAATTATACAAATTAAGGAATATGGCTGGCCGTCGACCGTTTTCACGTATGAAATTGCAGTGACTGGAGAACTTTTTCACGCTACGCAGGTTCATCGCTGATACTCCTCCGAAATAAAAAAAATAACAAATAATAATACAAAAGCACCTCCGGACTGAACTGGCCAATCTTAGACACTTCCCTATCAATGTAATCTGAGTGACTAGAAAATGGGAAAAGCGTTGCCTTTATCACAAACAATAACAAGAGAAAAAAACAATTCTTCAGATGGCCTGGGCCGAAACAAAGACCATCGGTTGTGGCATCACTCTGTGCAAAGGCGCGACTCAAGTCATTGTGGTCTGCCATTACAATAAGACGTGAGTAAAGTTGGAAAGGCGACCTGAAACAGAAATTAAAAATAAACTATCATGCACACTCTTCATTCCACTTAGCAGAAAAAGTGGACAATTTTTGGGCTAAATCGGGCTAAATATCCTGACATATCTATTCTATACCGAGAATATGTATACGTACAATTCAGTTGAAATTTGTTGATCTTTAGATCAATAATTTCAGCGGCAACTGGCTCGGCGCACCCATCTACGTACCAAAGTGATATGTTGAAAGACTACAGATCGAGCGGGACGATGGGATATGTGGATACTTGAATTGATAAACCATTGCACACCAGATCTGAGTTTGCGATTTCCAGCAGACAACATGACGTATCGAATTATAAAAAAATGACAGACGTTGAGAATCCAAACTTTTTATTTGCCAGTCACAATGGGTGATAGATTGCGGAAATAAACATAATCGTATGCTGCGAAAACAATGCAAGGGAAGAGTGACTGGATGACACGGAAGTAAGCGATACCTCTTCCGACACAAAACTGATCGGTATTAGCTTCACTAATCTCAAGTGTAATTGTTTTTCTCGACCGTGACTCCACAGCGTAATATGAAGAGATGACTCCATTATGGGTGTTCTCTCGAGCAATGATCTGACTCTCTTCAGTTTGCACGCTATCTCGCCGGTCAGAGAGACGAGAGAGCGCTCAAACTGAAGAGAATCAGACGATAGCTCGTTCTATCGCGTACCTGATTTGCTAGAGAGTAATGAAGACAGCCATTTCTTGAGAAGCTATCCCTGTATTGAAGCTCTGATTTCCCCTATACTATTGTCTTGTAATACAATGGGTATCTGCACTGTGTGTGTACACAAAAATCTCAAATTTCCACAAAACCAACTGCTAATCACTTCATCAACCTTCGATTAATCTCAACTGTAACTGTTTTTGCGCCGAGAATCAACTCAGCGTCTTAGTCAAAGTTATCTGCTTTGCTACTGTTCTCTAATCGCACCTCACCGACTAGAGTTCACACACAATCAAGAGACTAACATCCGAGGTCAGATAGCGATTGCAAGTTGCGCAAACAGATGCGCGGAGAACGGCACACGTTGTTGAGTGGTGGGAGGGAGGAAGGGGGAGAGGCGGTGGAGACAATAAGATGAGGAGGTGGAGGAGGGACGCATGGATGTATAGAGGTAGAGTACGTTGGGGTGGAGAGAATGAGGGGGAGAGAGGGAGGAAGGAGGAGAAGGGGGGGGGAGGGAGGTGAGACGGATGAGAGATATAGGGAGGGCAAAGTGAGAAGAGCGGGGGAGGTAGAGAGAGGGAGAGAGGAGGAGCGAGAGGGAGGAGCAAAGTGTGCACAGTTCAGCTGAACTACTCAAACCCGCGAGGAGGAGGCAGTACGAAATGCTGCTCGCTTCGCTTGTCACTCTGTCAGTCTTGTCACTCGGTGATGCCCTGCGATGCTATTTCGGTGAGTACTCTTTCTATTATTGGTAGTTTGTATCATCCACCCCATTTTCTCACACTGTTGTGCTAGTGGATTCATGTAGAAATTACATATTCATGTGGATATGTTGCACTCATTCCCTTTGCTTTTTACCCAAAACGTTTTTTTTAAAAATAAATAGACGATGTCATCTCATTTCAGGAGAAATCCCATGGGGCTACCGAGCGGGGGTGACAGAGGCTCCCGAGTTCTATCCCAATGGAATCGTCGTGCCAACACTAGTGGAGTGTCCTACTAGTGCGACCTGCTGCAGTAATATGGCGTGAGATTTTTGATTACGCACTCTTTCTTGCAAAAGTAGAGCTCAGCGATGGAGTCTTTGGCTGTCTGTCTGGCGAAGGAAATCCGCCAATAACGAAATATTCGAGAAGGAAAAAAAATATTTCTTTTATTTTGTATGATTTTTTCCATTGGCTCATGATGATTTAGAAAATGAGGGCAGTTGCAATATGTAAAACACGCACTCTATCAACTTATCTATATTAAAATTCACGTATTGAAATTGATTCCGATATTTCAAAAATGTGAACAAAGAGCTCGTTCTCTTCAATTTATTCCAATTCCAATATCCTCCTTTGTTCGGTGCGTTCATTCCAATATGTTTTGAAATTACAATAATAATGACAGTTCCAATAGGCGCCTGATTATTACTCGATATTGGAAAATGAGAGGGGGTGGATCGATGCCAATAACAATTTCAATCATAGAACTCTAATCTAAATGAGTTAAATAAATGATGTCACGGTACTTAAATTCTGCAAATTATATCGCAACTTTTCTGGTTTAGAGAGTGTGATAATGGAGAGTCTTTCAATGCGCCGCAACGAAATAAATTTCAAGTTTCTACGCAATGGTGATCAGGTCCTCTAACTACTGCTTTTGTAGCTACCTTGTCGGGCAGCGCTACAGCTGCGCGGAGGACTGTCCGAACTTCCACGGACGTCAGGAGATCTTCAAACGGGTCAGAATATTAACACTATTATCTCAAGGTTTTATCTCTTGTCAGTGTACGTCGTAATCCGGATTGTTCCAAATTATAAATATGCTTTTGAACTCTACAGGAAAGATAGTATCCAATAACTATCAATGACCTCTTAAATAAGAGCAGCACAATTGTTTCTTGTGCCAAAAAAGAGAAGATGAAATGTGATTAGTATTGTCACTCAGAGATATGACACTACTCGAAATCCTTCCGAACACAATTTCATCATAAAACGTATTCGACTGGTGATTTCCAATTCGAAAGATATGTATAAATAATCAAATGAAATCACGTATTTTTGAAATTATTTTTAAAAAATACTTTTAAGAGACCGGCTCGGTAAGATTCGAGGGTTTGCCTGTTGTGCCCGGACATCATGATCTCCGATCTGGACGAAACTTTTTTTCTGGATACCCCCATGGGTCCTCATCCCTAAATGAAGTATTATTTGGGGCATGCTGTTGAAACATAGAAATGTCGGTTAACCAAATTTTTCAAACTCGAAATTCAGCAAAAATAAATTATGAGATCTAGGTCCGAAGTTAATGTGGTTTATTAACATACTACCCTAGATGACAAAAACGCGATATATTGCGATCCTGTAATTCAATCGCAAACTGATTTTTCATGTTTGAAATTTTTTTTTGTTTTATTTTTTTATAAATTTTAAATAAAAAATCCGCAAACAAACGAATATGCCATGTTGTAGAGCATAAAATTCTACGTCGAATAGGCCTAAAAAGCTAGAAAAATTTTGGGGCATGTTTTGAGATAATTAGCCTCGAAGGTAGATCAAAATTAAACATTTGTCGGAATCACCTCAACATTATGCTCATTTTGTAGAGCTCGTCGAACTAATCAAAGTTGATGTTTACCATTTTTCATGCTTTTTTGTTCCTGATGAGTTATGAACTCTAGAAAACACGAAAAAAGAGCCATTTTCCGCATTTCTTTCTACAGCAAAAATAGGGCGTTTTTTCTTGTTTTCTAGAGTTCATAACTCATCAGGAACAAAAAGGCATGAAAAATGGTAAACATCAACTTTGATCAGTTCGACGAGCTCTACAAATGAGCATAATTCTGAGGTGATTCCGACAAATTTTTAATTTTGATCTACATTCGAGGCTAATTATCTCAAAACATGCCAGAAAATTTTCTAGCTTTTTAGGTCTATTCGACGCAGAATTTTATGCTCTACAACATGGCATATTCGTTTGTTTACGGATTTTTTATTTAAAATTTATAAAAAAATAAAACTGATTTTTCAAACATGAAAAATCAGTTTGCGATTGAATTACAGGATCGCAATATATCGCGTTTTTGTCATCTGGGGTAGTATGTTAACAACTTCGGACCTAGATCTCATAATTTATTTTTGTTGAACTTCGAGTTTGAAAAATTTGGTAACCCGGCATTTCTATGTTTCAACAGCATGACCCAAATAATACTTCATTTAGTGATGAGGACACATGGGGGTATCCGGAAAAAAAGTTTGGTCCAAGTCGGAGATCATGATGTCCGGCCTGTGCTGGAATCTTACCGAGCCGGTCTCTTAAATTTGAGAACCAGTTTCAGTTCCCCACCGACGGCGGCATTACCTACTGTCGTGCGCCCGAGGGTTCCTGCAAGTTCCTGCTGCAATTGACCTGATAAATCATATTCCCACGATTAATTCAAGTACATGTTGCTTCGTATACAAACTACATTGACATTACACCACAAGCTTTAAATGTTTTCGATACATATTACAGTATGATCTCTCAACCAATGGGTCCTTCTAGCCATTTCTATAAAGTCATTTATTTCTGTTTTGTATTTTTTGCAAAGTAATATCGCTCGATACGTATCATTTTCACCAAAAACTATTGATGATATCACACTCTCATTTATTTGCAAATTCCATGCAAATTTGAGCTCCCACGGTGCTTTTCTTTCCAAGTTTTGCAATCTACGTGAGCATCGTGGGACCGTAGATGCTATATAACACGGATCTTTTTCCAAGATGGGGAAGCAGATCATGCATTGCTGTGTGTTCTTCCTCTTCTCTCACAGTGCTACAGTGGTCAGTTGTTCAGTTGTATGTAGATCACACCTTTATTTCAAACGCCGACTTGGGAATATTAACACTATGATGACATGAATTTCGAAATTTCCTTGTCAGGCTGGGTGCCCTGGGGCTACGATGTGAATGCACCGGAGGGTAGTGCGGGCAAGCCGCTTGAAACCGGCCCGCTCAATCCCGTGCCCACGCGTCATCCCGTCTTGGCGACCTGTGCGCCAACACACGGCTGCTGCAGCTACGTTGGATCGAACCTGGGAAAGATGTGAGTATCGACTGTTCATTCTAAGAATCAGTTCGGAAAAAAATCACACTTCATTTCGCGTGATCTTTCACCTGAATGGCGAGGGATAAATCAAAATTGTTCCCGTCTGCTCACTAGGGTTCCCGAATTGGGCGTAATTGGGCACCCTTTGAATCATTTTCAGATATGTTTCATGTGCCCTATATATGCATACTATATATTATACGTGAAACATATCACGCCTCTCATGAGAAAATCGGGACGATCCGGCCCACTCAGTTGACATTTTATTTTTCGGATTTCCAATAATTTATATTTCTATTCAGTATTTGCCGTATGTAATATGAAAACGAAGTTTCAGAATATTACCACTTGCTGCAGCTGCAGCAGGCTGCTGCAAAGTTAAGGGCATGACCATTGATTTATAAGGTTTTCGCATATAAATATCACAATTTTTGTCCACGAATGTTTTTTTACTGGCAAAAGAATCATTTTCACATATTTTGTGAATTTTTCACTTTTGCAGCCGCTGCAGCACAAGCATCCTGGGCAGGTTTTTGATTTTTAATTCAAAAATAGATTTTTACATCCTCACCAAAATTTCACAGTTTGTAGAGCTTGAAATTCTGTACATATCATATTTTTTGCAGAATTTTAAACGGGGGTCCTGGTAGTCTGCCAAAGAACCGAAAATTCCATAATGGGCTGCAAGATTCGGTCACGAAACATTTGGAATCCGAAGGTCGCAAGTTCGAATCCGGACAAGGGAAAAACTGTTTTTGCCAAATTTACACGTGTAAAGTAGATAGTTTTCATCACAATTTATCAAAATGAAGCACATTTAAATGCGCTCTGGACACGCCGGGTAAAGGTCCATTTTCTCTAGACATGCGATATTAGAGAATGACTGATAAAGACGCATGGAACAAAGTAATTAATGATAAAAACTTGTAAAAAATGATGGCAAAATAGTTGGTTAACACTGGTATTCGAACCTGCGACATTCGGATTCCAGACCGAATCTTGCAGCCCATTATGGAATTTTCGGTTCTTTGGCAGACTACCAGGACCCCCGTTTAAAATTCTGCAAAAATTATGATATGTACAGAATTTCAACAAACTGTGAAATTTTGGTGAGGATGTAAAAATCTATTTTTGAATTAAACATCAAAAACCTGCCCAGGATGCTTGTGCTGCAGCGGCTGCAAAAGTGAAAAATTCACAAAATATGTGAAAATGATTCTTTTGCCAGTAAAGAAACATTCGTGGACAAAAATTGTGATATTTAACAAAAATTGTGATTTTTTTTTGTGATAAACCTTATAAATCAATGGTCATGCCGTCAACTTTGCAGCAGCCTGCTGTAGCTGCGACATCCGATATTGTCGAAATAAACTAGGAGGGTCTTCTACGACCAAACCTCAAACTAAAAATATAAAGAATTTAATTATTTTTATTTTCAATGTCAACTCGTCGTCCCGATTTTCTCATGAGAGGCGTGATATCTGAAAGTGATTTAAAAGATGCCCAATTACGCCCAATTCCGGAACCCTACTCCTCACACGAGGACATCCTAGTTCATTCCTCTGCTAAAATATATATATAGAAGTCGGCTAAATAAGTTTCACTGGACATCCAGCAACCTATTCCTGATCTAAATAACATCATATATTTTAGAAGCCACCATTTCAGCGAATTTTAGGTACCACAAGGGCCGCAAGTGGTCTTGTTCGGACAATTGCGGAGCTTTGGTTCTGCCCGAAAACCGAAGGAAGAACGAGATAGAGGTTATCTTCATATATTATGTGATAATTTAAACTAAATATTTCAGTATCTGCCTGGAATCTACTTCTGCAGAGGCCCAACAGGATCGTGCAAGCCGCGTTGAGCATCCGTTTTGATAAATATGAATAAATTATAGTGCATTTTCGGCGTTGTTATATCGATAACCATGAAAACATTTCCGGTACGATTGATCATATTGATCTTGAGAGGCATAATGCTCTAAATACTAAATATATGAGAGACTTTCTGAGAGAACTGAGCTATATCCCCTATAGGCCGTACAGCGAAAAATGAAGTGTTGATTCTAAGATCTCCCTAGGGGTAACTTTTCGCGTAGAGTTTGAAAATCGACCTTAGAAGGTATATCTTATCCCTCATTTCGTGTGTTGCGCTGCAAATGGGTGCCCGTTTTTTGTAATATTTGAACGGCTCATCCAAACCTCAGACATATCACGTGTATCACGAGTCAGTGGATGAAAAACAGGCCCCTCGGGAACATTTTCAAAAAAATTGTCGCCATTCTCGCCTATGTTGTGATGGTAGAATACCCAGGAGAGATGAATTCGAAAAATATAGGTCATTGGTCCCAGAACCGGCTTTTAGGAATTTTCCGGTTTTTCACCTGGCTATGATGTATCACAGCTTTCAGACAAGCTACAGAGGTGGCAAAGCGCTCAAAATGTGCGGAAAATTATTTTCAGTAACTTTTATGTTGAATACTTTTCACAGGAACAACAAATAAAAATTATATTCCCGGAAAACCGAATTCAAAATCATAAAATAATTGTTTTCACCATCACGCAGGAAACTTGCAATGGATTTTTATTTCATAATATGAAAGAACAATCACTCATATATGTAGGAAAAATATAGGCGAAGGAATTATCCGCCGCCCAAAACCCGATATTCCGCGACAAACGCTGTCATATGATAAATTTTCAGAATGTATTCATTCCATTACGTCTTAATTTGCTTAATAGTGCCAAATATGTGTTATTTGAGAAGTTTCTGAGACAGATGACGTAGTTTCTGTTGAAAAAGCCATACTTCGACTAAGTTGAAAAAATCGATTTTCACACCCTCAATTTCTCCCAAGTTTGTCCAATTATCAGTTCGTGCATTAACAACTACATGTGGAATGAAAAGGTATTATTCGTAGTATATACCGAGTAGAGTTGATATATGATAAACTTGACACATCAATGACTTTGAATCTCTTGTAATCTTCACTCAAAAATGCGTTCCCGGGAGCGTCAAAACTAATAAAATTATGTTTTCAACTGAAATTGTGATGTTATTGATCAGATTTGTGCATCTAAAATCACGAAAAAATCGCCTTAATCAGAAATCTCCTTCATAAAATAATTTGTTTAGGCATTGATTTTTTTTCGGATTTAAAATTTTCGATATGTTTTAAAACAAAAAAGTTTGATGATTTCACGTAGTTTTCTGATTAAGGCGATTTTTTCGTGATTTTAGATGCACAAATCTGATCAATAACATCACAATTTCAGTTGAACACATAATTTTATTAGTTTTGAAGCTCCCGGGAACGCATTTTTGAGTGAAGATTACAAAAGATCCAAAGCCATTGATCTGTCAAGTTTATCATATATTAACTCTACTCGGTATATACTACGAATAATACCTTTTCATTCCACATGTAGTTATTAATGCACGAACTGATAATTGGTCAAACTTGGGAGAAATTGAGGGTGTGAAAATCGATTTTTTCAACTTAGTCGAAGTATGGCTTTTTTTACAGGCTTTTTCATCTGTCACAGAAACTTCTCAAATAACACATATTTGGCACTATTAAGCAAATTAAGACGTAATGGAATGAATACATTCTGAAAATTTATCATATGTCAGCGTTTGTCGCGGAATATCGGGTTTTGGGCGGCGGATAATTCCTTCGCCTATATTTTTCCTACATATACGAGTGATTGTTCTTTCATATTATGAAATAAAAATCCATTGCAAGTTTCCTGCGTGATGGTGAAAACAATTATTTTATGATTTTGAATTCGGTTTTCCGGGAATATAATTTTTATTTGTTGTTCCTGTGAAAAGTATTCGACATAAAAGTTACTGAAAATAATTTTCCGCACATTTTGAGCGCTTTGCCACCTCTGTAGCTTGTCTGAAAGCTGTGATACATCATAGCAAGGTGAAAAACCGGAAAATTCCTAAAAGCCGGTTCTGGGACCAATGACCTATATTTTTCGAATTCATTTCTCCTGGGTATTCTACCATCACAACATAGGCGAGAACGGCGACAATTTTTTGGAAAATGTTCCCGGGCACCTCCACTGACTCGTGATACATGTGATATATGGTAAGTCTTTTTTTATAACTTTTGAACGGCTCATCCAGACCTCATACATATATAGTAATTCTGAAAGATCTCGACGAGATAAGCATTTTTCAAGTTGGAAGTGAAATGCTAGCTGACTTGTAAAAAACTTATGGTGATTTGATGACAATTTCAAATCTCAAAAATGACGCCCTGAAAAAATTTTTGCCGCGTACCGTAAAATAAATGTTTCCAAAAGATTCCTCATGAAAAATTACCCCTAGAAATGCTTATTTCATTTCGAAAGGCGTGCCTGTTTCGGTAGTTCTGATTAGCCGAATAGTCAGAGCTCAGGATTCCTCAATATTTCAAGTCGTCTGTCTGCGAAAGTAGAGTTCAGAATTTACTCCCAGCGCCTGAAATATTTCATAAACACATCATTTGGAATGTTTCGACTCAGAAATACGTCATACCGACTGGCCAAAACCAATCATGGTGGCCCTGTAGACACTTTTTTTCGTAAGAGCTTTGTGACGCACTTTGACGATATGTTTTGACAATGATATTGCAATAACAAAAGGTGCGACATCTAATATATCGCAAATATGTAATAGCTAATATATATTAAACAATAATAATTTGTTTGAGGACCACTCTTACATTTTTCAAGTATGCAGTAGTCCGATATTTGCAAATTTAGTGCGCCTGTATCATGAATCACGAACGACAGTAGCCTAAAACATAACTTTTATGCGTTCTAATGAGAAAGAAAATTCGGTTTCTACGAGTGAAAATACACTAGAAAATATATTCATGAAGTAAAATTTATGAAAAAAATATTTTTTTTATTTTTGCCCCCTGGAACAGTAGGGACTGAAAATGTCTATATGTCGGAAACATGTGAAATCAGGTGTATTATCACTATTAGAATCTGAATTTTCGAATTAGAACGCTCAAAAATTATGTTTGAGGCTGCTGTCGTTCTGGATTCATGTTACAGGGGCACGAAATTTACAAATATCGGATTGTTGGATACTTGAAACGTGTAGGAGTGATCCTTAAACAAATTATTATTGTTTAATATAACATTGTTATTACATGTTTTCGATCTATTAGCTGTCGCACCTTTTGTTATTGCGATATCCTTGTCAAAACATATCGTCAAAGTGCGTAACAAAGCTCTTACGGAAAAAAGTGTCTACAGGGCGACCATGATTGGTTTTGGCCAGTCGGTATGACGTATTTCTGAGTAGAAACGTTCCAAATAATGTGTTTATGAAATATTTCAGGCGCTGGGAGTACATTCTGAACTCTACTTTCGCAGACAGACGACTTGAAATATTGAAGAAACCTTAGCTCTGACTATTCGGCTAATGAGAACTACCGAAACAGGCACGCCTTTCGAAATGAAATAAGCATTTCTAAGGGTAATTTTTCATGAGGAATCTTTTGGAAACATTTATTTTACGGTACGTGGCAAAAATTTTTTCAGGGCGTCATTTTTGAGATTTGAAATTGTCATCAAATCACCATAAGTTTTTTCACAAGTCAGCTAGCATTTCACTTCCAACATGACAAATGCTTATCTCGTCGAGATCTTTCAGAATTACTATATATGTATGAGGTCTGGATGAGCCGTTCAAAAGTTATAAAAAAAGACCACCCATTTGCAGCGCAACACACGAAATGAGGGTTAAGAGATACGGCTTTCAAAGGTCGATTTTCGAACTCTACGCGAAAAGTTACCCCTAGGGAGATCTTAAAATCAACACTTCATTTTTCGCTGTACGGCCTATGGTGAACCCTCTCAGACAGTCTCTCATATCACATGGCGGATAAGTAAATTCAACATATCTGAAATACAGGATGTTGCACGGATTGGTTAGCGCATCATGTGATATGCCAATTTCATTCAATTTAACTCGTTTGTAGCAGATTTCGTGAAGTGGTTTCAAATAAAACACAACGAGTTTATTTTTTGACACTTTGCCTCCTCGTGAATTAGGGAATAATTAACGCACGATCTAACCTACGACTGCGCAAGTGAACCAGACGCTTCTATTGAAAAAAACAAAAGTTTGTAGATGTAGATTCTCTAGAGACCGGATTAGGGTGCCCTTGGCTAATTTGTGCCCAACTCCAGCGCCATTCTCACTACGGTACGACCGTCATAGACCAACTCCGAAATAACCTGCTCGTCGATGTTCAGGAGGAGTACAACTGTAAATATGTGCTTAGAATCAGGCAGGTAAAGTATATTTTATGTTTTGAATATTCGCAATTAGTCGTAGCGACGTACTGTAAATGTGCAGTATGTACAATATGATAAGGCCAAGCAACAATTCAAAAATTTTACTGGTAATCGTATTTTTGTTTGTAGTTTGGCGGACTCCTCTGGCCCCGTGGACTGGTCGACGAGAGGGATATCTTATCCCATCTTTGGCAGTATCTGTGTCGCAATCTGCTGCATTGGCATCATTCCCTATATCCCGTGTATATCGATCATCTGGGATATGAGAAGATTCGCTTGCTACAAGGTTCGTATAGTCTATTCATAGTCGACAGAACACAGGGGTCGCTCTCTTCATTGATCGCGTTATGTGATTGGTTGTCCAGAGAGCTTGGGAATAAAGAGGATGAGCATTCGTAGACTGTGAAACCATAATTTACGTCTATTCATGCGATACTCATTTCAGTTGATGTTCTTTTTGGCTATCGCGGATATCTGTGCTCTATTGGGCAACATTCACATGGGCGTCGCTTTGATATACGGCGAAATGTATTGTCATCACATTACAAGCAACTTCATCATTAGCATGTTCGCCGTGGGTGAGATCGATTCTACCGAAAAAATGGATCATAGAAAAAAAATAATATCTAGTCTTCCATACTGAGCTTGTCGGTAGGACTGCCATATCAGGGCCAATGTTTGCGGACTCCGTCTAGAGGAAAAACAACTCATATATATGAGACGAATCGCGAGAGAATTGCCTATTTTAGAGGGGTCAGCGGCGGTAGGAATAAAAATCGTCGTATGCCGAAGAAACTTTAACATTTCAAGTGATGCTCTTTCAAACTGCGTTGTCAGAATTTTGATAACTGTCGTTATCTTCGAGATTCAGAAGTCCAAACACGATACACACAATATTTAGGGATCAAATCGAGCCCACTTAAACGATCATAAATCCGTTTAGAATGATGATAGAAACTCGTTCTTTGCACTGAAAGAAAGCTGAAAACATTCGTCACAACTTTTATGTTGAACATGTCATTCCCTGTGCGGGGTGGTCGGGTGAACCAAAAACTACCGAATTCTGGAAATCGGAAAAAGTGATTAAAGCCCCTATGAGCGATCGATGGTGCCTATGGGTGACTAACTATACGCAAAAAATCAAAGAAATCGGAGGTGGTAAAAAAATCGGAGCTGTTTTTTGTCCGGTGGCCCCAAAAGTGGGTAAACCACCTACACGGTTTCAACACTTCAAAGACCTCTATTAACAGCTAATGAGGTCAAATAACTCGAAAGTCAATCAAAACAAGATTTGCAATTGTTTCCCGACTAGTGGTACCACTTTCATTGGTCAAAAACTACAGAATGACCGAAAATTTAAAAATCATCATTTGACCCTTCTCAACTTTTGGCGTGGGCGCAATTGAATTATAATGGTTCCAAATAGTGTAGATACATTCCACGGAATAACTCAAAGAAAGGGCGCATCCACAAATACCATATTTCGGCAGAGGAAACCAAGGAAAGGCGCTAAACTGTACTCCAGGTAAACATAGTAATAGAGACCCGACTTATGTCAAGAAATGTAGAGCTCGATGAGCTGAACATTTTATCTGTTGAAAGTGAGTCTCTATCTTTTCATTCAAGCATGCTACAGAGCCTGGAATTTAGGCAGAAATGGCCGCGGAGGCGCCCGGGAGAGCGCTAATTGGAGGGGAGGGAGAGGGAGGTCAGGCGGAGAGAGCGCCAGACGGTTAGAGTGCGCGCTCTCGGGGGATTTTAGCCTATTTCTGCCTAAATTCCAGGCTCTGTAGCATGCTTGAATGAAAAGATAGAGACTCACTTTCAACAGATAAAATGTTCAGCTCATCGAGCTCTACATTTCTTGACATAAGTCGGGTCTCTATTACTATGTTTACCTGGAGTACAGTTTAGCGCCTTTCCTTGGTTTCCTCTGCCGAAATATGGTATTTGTGGATGCGCCCTTTCTTTGAGTTATTCCGTGGAATGTATCTACACTATTTGGAACCATTATAATTCAATTGCGCCCACGCCAAAAGTTGAGAAGGGTCAAATGATGATTTTTAAATTTTCGGTCATTCTGTAGTTTTTGACCAATGAAAGTGGTACCACTAGTCGGGAAACAATTGCAAATCTTGTTTTGATTGACTTTCGAGTTATTTGACCTCATTAGCTGTTAATAGAGGTCTTTGAAGTGTTGAAACCGTGTAGGTGGTTTACCCACTTTTGGGGCCACCGGACAAAAAACAGCTCCGATTTTTTTACCACCTCCGATTTCTTTGATTTTTTGCGTATAGTTAGTCACCCATAGGCACCATCGATCGCTCATAGGGGCTTTAATCACTTTTTCCGATTTCCAGAATTCGGTAGTTTTTGGTTCACCCGACCACCCCGCACAGGGAATGACATGTTCAACATAAAAGTTGTGTGTTTTCAGCTTTCTTTCAGTGCAAAGAACGAGTTTCTATCATCATTCTAAACGGATTTATGATCGTTTAAGTGAGCTCGATTTGATCCCTAAATAGTGAGTGTATCGTATTTGGACTTCTGAATCTCGAAGATAACGACAGTTATCAAAATTCTGACAATGCAGTTTGAAAGAGCATCACTTGAAATACTTTGTGTTAAAGTTTATTCTGGATACGACGATTTTGATTCCTACCGCCGCGGAGTAGGCAATTCTCTCGCGATTCCTCTCATATGGTTCTTGAATAAAATAGTCATGACTTCCAACTATCATAATGTCATACAACAGCCTCCTTCTACTGCTCCTGCTGTACTTGTTTCATGATCGCGCTAAATCGGCTGGTCGAGATATTGAATATACAATCGTTACTGCGGCAATTGTATGTTGACCTGACTGAGAAAAGTCGTACTCATAATCTGTTTGTTTAATTCACATACGAATCTCACGTCACAATCGAACTAATATAGCTTGGGAGTAGAAAATCAACAAATGGGTTTTTAGCAGACCTCACTGTTTTCAGCTTCACAATTTCTTAATGCATATCAACATTCTATGTATTAGTCTGGACCCAATTGAATGATATAGAAATGTAAATTGCAAATGAAATTATGCATAAAATAATTTGCACGGTATGTGTTTGCGCAGTCGACATGCTAATCGTGGGAGCTCACTGCAAGCGCAAATTCGCATTTCACCCCAGAAAATCACATTCACATTCATGAAGTCAACACTCGTCGTACTCATCATCTTCATTTCTTCAGCCTCCGCGCTCAAGTGCTTCGTTGGTAAGCTAGTTTATCCTAGTAATGACTTTCCTAGACATGAATCTTTGCTGACTTTTTGAAATGATTATGAGTATAAAGAAAACACTGAAATATGAAAGTCATTTATTGCAACGCCGCTTGTAGTGCATTCTTCATCATACATTAGTAGAGAAAGGGTTGATTTCAAGACTTTTTTTTTCAAGGAAACGTGCCCTGGGGCTACAATGTGAACGAGAATTTACCGAAATGGGATCCAAACTCAAAGGACTCACTCAATCCCGTGCCGATTGTCAAGCCTACCCTGAAAAACTGCCCGGCACATTCCAGATGCTGTAGTTTCTTCGGGACAACTAGGAGGTACGACTTATTGCTTGACCTATTGTTGTTAGGAGGTACGACTTATTGCTTGGTCTATTGTTGTTTTACCTCAATATAGGACTAATAATTTGATGACATGCATCGCGGAAATTATCTAGACTTTAAATAACAGTCACACTGATTTCGAAGGTACCTGGAACACCGCCGATGGGAATGCGCAACAAAATGTCCGTTCTTCGGAGACACTAGCGAAGTGAAGCAAGTTTGTGATCTGATATTTTGAGATTGTGTATGTTTAAATTATTTGTGGTGTTTTTAGCAGTTCACAACGTTTTGCAAAGGACCCGAGGGCTCATGCGTACCACAATGCTCGCCGAAGTGCACAATTCTTCTGTAATTAAAACCATGATTACAATAATAAATAAAAAAAACAGCGTTCAAACGTTTTTCTTTTACTACCGCCTAGTGAACTGTTTTGGTGGCTGTGACCAAATTATGTATCCACGTAAATATTTGCAAGATATTGCTTACTTGACTTTCAGGAATTTCGCCCATGAGCTTTTCCTTTATTTGTTTGTTTGTTCCTAAGAGTTTCTGAATCATGCAAACGCGCCCTTATTTTCGCGTTTGCTCTTCTAGAAACCCTATGAATCAAACCTCCTTTCCTTTTCCTTCCCTCACGGAGCACTTTGGATTTTCATCTCCATTTTCGCGTCTTTGCTCCAAATGGATCACATATTCGCAACTTCGTTAGTTTTCCTCCATTTCTCAAGAATTTCCTGATTGTTGCAGACATTTTCGAAATCTTTCTCCTTGGCTCGAGGTGGATGAGCAAGTACGAATTGCTGAATTACTCGATGGCAACACTGAGGTCAGATTGCTAGTATATCATAGGTTTTTCATTTCTCTCTGGTAGTGCTTTACTGCTCGACTACAACACACGATGAAGATATTCGTTGCTTACGAAGTTGTCCTTCCCTAGTAACTGAAGGCCTGCTTTATACATCTGGACATATGTGCAAGTGTATTTCAGGTTGTTGCATCTGGAACATCAGAACTCGTTCAGTTCAACTGCTCAAAGTGGGAGACTATAGCTAGCGGCGTTGCGTGTTTTGTGAAAGTTCGTTGTTTTTCGTGTAATGCATACAACTATGCACGTGACACATCAACCAAACGATCCTTCAGAATCACGCGAAAGCAGTTCAACGGAAGTCACTTGTCATACTTGATGTAACGAAGGACACAGCGGAACTTCTGAAAGAGATCGAAAGGTGCAGGTTGTAATCAACTGAAGGAAGAGCGAATCTGAATCAATTGCAGGGCATCCATGAACAAGATATTACTTATCAATGAACATCTGATATCGTTCACGAGCAATCGGCAAATGGTGATGATTAGCAACAAAATTGAAATAGAAGAATATAAAGGCTTTGTCCTGAATTCGTATCCCAGAAATTGTCATTCGTGTTATGTCATTTTTGGATGAGATTGCGCATCCGCTCTGCTCCGGAGGCCGTTGACTTTTATCGAGCGATGGTATACGGATCAGTTGCGGTAAAATCACAACCAAATTATGAGGAAATACCTTAACTACTTTCAGGTCGAATCGCTCGAATTGGCTCAGAAGAGGCACGATATGAGAAGCCGAATTAGAAGAAGAACAAAGGAAATAGTCACCTCTCCAGTAGCGAATAATGACTTGAAGAAAGGCAAAGGAGTGATATATGAGCAGAATGACGCCGAAATAAGTTGGCCAAAACCTAATATTTCATTCAAAAAAAGTATAATATTCAGAATCGAGGCATCTACGAGGACTGAGAGTCTACGATAGCATTTCGTCGCAATAGCGAGGCTATCACATTTGATGATTAGATACAAATCGTAAATGTACATGTGAGTTATTGTATAAATCATATACTAGAGTTCTTTATACGATGTAATGACGAGACTCAGATGATTGTATTCTGCAATCGTCTGACTCTCTTCCTTCCACACGCTCTCTCGTCGGCCAATGTGATCGATAGAGTGTGTAACATATGAGGCCGTTTGCCTAAGAATCGAACAGAGGCTGGCACAGCAAAATTTTTCAATTTTCTGATTTCATGTGATTTGAGGTTATCAAAGGTGCTGAAGACGATGGGGATATTCATTTTGCACGAGGAGGTTCCGTTGCCTCCAGACGACGTTGCGTTGATATCAGATTTATTTACAAATCTCGCACACCAATGGTGCTAAAATTAACAGAATTTTATTCCTGGTGCAGAATAATATGGAGAACACGCCTGTCTAATTCATTTATCATAATTTTCAAAAATAATTTTTTAATGAGCTAAAAAAATAAAACTTTTCGCTGCGTAGGAATAGAGTATCAAGAAATACATGGATCTGAACGGCTTGGTGAGACGAGTACAAATCTAAATTTATAGTCAATTTCCTCATAGACATTTTGAAAAAACATTAATAGAGTGAAGCATTTCTATGAGAAAAGCTTGTTGACGCTCTTCCCATC
This sequence comes from Pristionchus mayeri, assembly GCA_036245805.1. Lineage (NCBI taxonomy): Eukaryota > Metazoa > Nematoda > Chromadorea > Rhabditida > Neodiplogasteridae > Pristionchus > Pristionchus mayeri. The sequence continues at coordinate 943,869 of BTRK01000003.1, read as the reverse complement.
AGCCTCTCCCTCGCCCTCCACACTACTTTCTCTATTTCACATGATCTCTCTCCTCAGCCAGGGGGGAGGCAGCGCTCGAGAGGGGAGAATTGCCTCTTTTACTGTCAAAGTTCTTCACTTTATTAATGTTTTCTCAAAATGTCTATACGGAAATTTGCTATAAATTTAGATTTGGACACCTCTCACCAAGCCGGCCAGATCTATGTATATCTTGATACTCTATCTCTACTCCGCGCAAAGTTTCTATTTTAAGCTCATTAAAAAATTATTTTTGAAAATTATGATAAATGAATTAGACAGTTGTGTTCTCCATATTATTATGCACCAGGGAACATTTTCTGTTAATTTTAGCACAATTGGTGTGCGAGATTTGTAAATAAATCTGATCTCAACGAAACGTCGTCTGAAGCCAATGGGGCCTCCTCCTGCAAAATGAATATCCCCATCGTCTTCAGCACCTTTGACAACCTCAAAACACATGGAATCAGAAAATGGAAAAATTTTGCTGTGCCAAACCTCTTCAGATCTGCTCGATTCTTAGGCATATGGCCTCATATATGTCCACGCCGCCGGCGCAGGGGTCGCCGCCAGTGCTGGACAGTTACAGTGGGGAACGATGAGAGCGAGACCATTGCTCTCGAAGGCGTATTTCAATCATTGTGAGAGTTTTCTATACCTGAAGGACAATCACCCACTCGTGTGAAGTTCACACTGTGAAGCTTGTGCGGAGATGGTTAGTACTCAATCGATCAACGCTATGAATTATTATCAGGAGCATAAAAATTGGGAATAATAAATTTATTTTTAAAAAAAATTAGCAAATGGAAAATAGTATCACGATATAGAATAATTTCACAAGCAACTAGTCGTGTTTATTACCTTCAGGTCTCCGTAGCGACTAATAATGAATATTGTGCAGAAACATATGATGCCGAATTTCAACGGAAGATAGTCATCAGGGAATTGTTGTTCGGCTCAGGAGTTTTTGAGAACATACGTTTGTGGGAACATACAGTGAAGTATCTCTGTTCGTTTTTTTTATTCCTCCAGATTCAACAGTCTTTAATTATATAGTCATTTATTCATAAAATCGAAAACAGACTATGATTACAGAATGCACTAAATATATGTAGGCATTTCAGTTGATTTATCGAGTATCTTGGTGATTAAACACTGGCTAGATGATAACGATGAATACACAAATAGAGATATTATGGGGGAGGATAGATACTATAATGAAATGACTAATCGAAATGAACGAGTATTGAAGTGATGGCACTTCTTCGATATTTTTTTCCCACCCCCTTCCATTTCTCATTCCATCTCCATCGCAGAGTGCCGCAAGTCAGGGAGAGATACCTAGAAATGAGTGGGGTAGAGGAGGAAAGGGAGGGGGTGGGCCAAATATCAAAGAAGTGCCAAAGTGATCTCTGATCGATTCAGATGCGATATAAGAAGAACACTAATGAGAATAGCTGACAAAGTAAAGGATAATTCACAATTATACACATACGAGAAGTAAGTAAGCTGATCTATCTGAGAATCTATCTGTGGGGAAATGGGGAGAATAATACACGGACAGCATTATTTCACAAGCATGCACAGTAATTGGTGGGAATCCATCTGTCACGAAGTAATCGTTGTTTCTAATCCCTTGCAGATCGCCGCAGCTACTAATTACAAATTTTCTGTAGGAAAATGTGTATCTCGAATTTCGCAATCTATGCGGCATTCGCACGCGAGTTATTGTTGTTAGTGTTCCTGCTGGCGACGGAGCTGTTGACAACGGAAGTTGTGGGAACAGACAGCGAGGTTTCTCTATCCGACTTCTTCTTCCTCCAGACAGCGTTCATCAGGCCTTTCCTGATATATGGTTAGTTTAGAATCTATGACTTATTAATTAATCCCTATAGTCTTAGGCGGCGTTAAGCAAGTCCTTAACATGGCCTTAGACTTACCAGTAATCCGGCATCAGAACGATGACGATCATTGCATCCCAGGCAGGGAAGCACGAGGTGAGCAGCATGCAGGCATCATCCCAGAAGAAGACGGGAAGGTTCATGAAGGGCAGATTCAGCACGCAGAGGTAGGGGATATACACGAAGAAGAGAGGGATGGCGGTCTGAATAATTATCGTTTACTATTATCATTTTCATATTTTTTTGTATCAGGGTGATCGAAAGTTTGAGTATATTTCTTTTTTTGCCGTGAGTGAAGTCTTCCCTCATCTCGCCAATCTAATCGCGTGTGCGGTTTCTCTGCATGATATGTGTGGCATTGAAAGCTTCGGTTAGTAGGGGTAACAATATGATGCGTTACATTTGCTTTGTGTTTAGTGCTTTGATCTGTTCAATTGCTCGAAGATCTATGAAAATGTACAAAGTGAGTCACGTACCTGAGCGCAGACGGATATGAACAGCTTCCTCTGCATTGCCATGGCATGCGGTGATAGGGTGTTGCTGCCAAGCACGTAGATGTGGTAGTAACTGAAAGGCAATCAATGAGTAATCGGCTGACTCTCTCCAAACCACACGTTCTCTCGTCGATGAGAGTGGGCGAGAGAGTGTTTGATATAGATAGAGCGAGAACATTGCTCCAACCAATGATCTATTATCTATTTGATCAAGCTAGTCTTTGTGTTCACTAGTCCTATATCGTTCTCACAAACGAGTTGTGATCAAATGATTGAGTGCATATCCATATCACTACATAATCACATTATTTGGAAATTTATGGAAATTTCACATTAAATAAGTATTGCATTTGGTAATTTCTGACGACCCAATAGTATCGTAGTTCATTCCCAATTCACAACATCCTCGCAGTATTCGAAGAAAAGACGGGACAAATAAACTTGAATATACTCACGTCAGACTGCCCAGAGTGATAGCGATCGAGAAGCAGCCGATCATAATCGTGTTGAAGATCATCAACGCACCGAAGACGCGCCAGTTAATCTCGTCGTTTTCCTGAAATATGACATCACTTTCGTTATTTTTAAAGTTAATCACTCCTTTTTAATTACATTTTTTATTGATTGTCTTCAATAAATTTGGAAAAAAATGATTCTTACCCAATAGTTCATCACAAGCCATCCCTCCATCATGGGCTTCCCCAGTCTCCTAGCAGACTCCTCCTGCAGCAGCGTCTTGCCAATTTCCGGTCCTTGCCCAGTGAGGATCTCAGTGCACGTGAAGTACCTGCAGATCAGACATTGGACTGATTTCGCTATTGTACTTTAGGTTGTGCCGATAACGACCAAAGATCATGATAAGAGTGTTTGTCGTTACTCATCATACTACGTACTCCAGCGTACGTACTAAACAATTTGTATAGTGCTCGATGAAGGGGCCTATTCACCCTTGAACTGTAAGACTACTGCTAAGCCTCAGTTCATATGTATTCTTCAAGATTAGGGATCAACAAAAATGTTGTGACTCACCATACTATGTACTCCAGCGTCGGCAGGAATATGAGCAGGGCGATGAACTTGATGTTCGTGAAGAGACTGATAAGATGAGGGCGGGCGATGCTCCTGGATTAAGGCATTTATGAACTATCTCTGGGTTGTAGTTGTGTAGTATATTTAGGAGCTGAAATCGGGATGTACCAGGTTTATGAGCTCATTTTCGAGCTGGGCATTTCCGAACGATACTTCACTAATAAGTCTGGCATAGCAGTGCTCTCCCGCGAGCCCAGTCTCGAAGACGGGATGTACCTTTACCTTTACTTCACTAATATGGTAGCCCTCTCCGTACTCAATAAATATTTTGTGTTGTTGTTTTGCTGAACACAACTCCTCACCAGTAGCGGTAGAGGAAGTCAATAATCATCAGGACGAAAGGCACGGTGTTGCACGAGCAGTAGAAGGTGGTTATGTACTGAACTTGTATCTTTTCAGTAACTGCCAATGTGAGAATGTATGTTTTCCACACTATTTCCACATGAATCCGCATATTCTAATTAATGCGAATATCGTTAATGAGATTTAGTTAATTAGCAATCATGCTAATTAATTAGTGCTTATTAGCTCACTCTGTTGTCCCAGTCAGCAGCGACGCCGAAGATCGTCGTTTCCACCACCATCACTCGCTGGAAAATAATTTCAGTAAACACACTATTTCTCGCAGGGTAAATTTAAGCATCGTCATATCCGAGAATAGGCTAGTAACTGAGTCATATATCAGTAGTGTAATGAAAAAATCCTCAACGGACAGTGCTTTTTTCTAACTGCACTATCGCTTCCGTTACCGGAAACGCTACCGATGAATGGTTTACATCGTGAAACTCACTATAATGCAACAGTTTATTTTAGAGACTACATTGAGCTGATTAGCTACATTGTTCCGTTATGGTGCTCTTGCTCACTTAGTGAATTCATTGAACTTTTTGGGAAGGACGCAACTCAGCCGGTCGAGAAACATACTCTTACAGGTCGCCGCGCACGACTTATTGCGAATTTTCTATAGCAAAAGTGATGGGGAGAATAATTACCGGTTTGAGGAAGAAGTGAAGGGCGACCAGGAAGAAGTCGTAGCAGGCGAAGATCATCTGCAGCTGCTTGTACGTGCCCAGCGACTTCCGGGTGTACTTAATGAAGCAGTAATTAGCATAATTAGTTATCCAATCAAAGCATGTTGGGCTATGGATCAGACACAGAAAGTAGTGTAGCGTTCTTATTAATGATCGATTTGTAATTAGTGATTACCTTTATGATGGCGAAGAGTAGCAGGAAGTTGGAGATGAGACCGTAGACTGCAAATTATTGCTTAACTAATTTTGAAATTCAAAATCCCCCAAAAATTAAGAAAAAACTAATATTATCCACTTACTAATATGCGAGTCCTCAATAACATGGTAGTATGGGATGGCCATGATGCGTACCAAGCAAGTCGAAGACGATGTTCACTCTACAAATATATGAGATCTCAAGGGAGGACAGGTTGCTTGTCGTACTTAGGGTGCGAGAAAACAATGAGGGGAAATTAGATTTTGGAAATTCGGCGGTGAGGAAGTGGATAGTTATGAAGATAATGTGGTATCGTTTGGGGAACTATATAGTGGAGTCAATCGGGGGAGGGGGGGGGGGGTGGGGGGAGGTTGTCTAGAAATAAGTGGCCTCTCCGGAAGAGCTGCTGATCGGCTACGGGAGCGAACTAACTACTTATATACCGATCTGGAAGGCTGTGGGAGAATCAGAGTAATCTATGCATTGTAATGAGTTCAAGGGAAAATTGGAACATATTCCCAGGCGATCTTTGAACAAGAATTGGTTCTGGAGTAGAGTTCGCGATAGATACCGTGGTTTCATTTCTCGAACTCTAATGTGGAGAGAAAATCAGGCGGTGAACAGCAAAGTCCCACGTGTGAAAACAGGATAGCAATGGTCTGACTCTCATCATATTACACACACTCTCACCGGTTAGAGACAGCGAGAGATCATGCAATTTTGAGAGTCAGACCATTACTCGTATAGTTATACTAATCAGTAATGAGTTCGCGAGAATACTGTAACTATCCCACGCGCGATAGGAGCGATCAAACTTGAATATCGCACTGTAAGGAAACAAAGGCAAAAAGATCAGGGGAAATGAATTCTCCCATTGCAATGATCAGTAGATACGGTAATGATTACATGAACTTCTCAGTTAGTATTGGACTACTGATATTAAAGATCAGTTCGATGGGAAAGTTAGTGGAAATTTTGATTTTTGCTGGTGAGATTTCCTAGTGCTACTTATCCAGTGTGGACAATGTCGGGCGCCGCTCCTTCGTTCCTTATTTTTTCCCTATTTAGCTTCTTGGAACATCAGGGATAAGTAGTACTAGCAGCAGACAGCCTCGCCATTCAGCACCACCTAGAGTGCTCGTATCTTGACTATTGCACAACCGGTTAACGCACCTTTTCTTGCCCAGCAACGACACCTACGCTTAGTCCCGAAGGATTCTAACTAAAAAGGGTGAAAACAATACTCAGTATCGTCACGTGAAAAAGTGAATGAACTTTTTTGAACACTTGTAAAATCAAACAAGACAATTGATAAGTATCGGCTTCTCGTGTTTCGAATACTGTACATTCAGAAATAAATGAACTTCTCGGTCCGTGCTAGAGTATTGGTTGAAAATTGCTGCCCGGTCGCTTAATTTCAATCACTATTGTAATTGAACCAGAACGCTGATCTTTTAGGCATGCGATACAAAAGCAGTTCCAGTAAATTTGATTGGAAAGTCTGTGAAAATTTGCAAGACCTTCTAATGAGATTGAAGGTAGTACCAAGGCACCACTCCCACGCGAACTCACGGGATAGTCTAGCCAATATTGTGCAAAATTCGAAATTGTATCTTGATCCCCCTACTCTTTCATTACTCAACCAGACAAGTCTGTGAACAATTGCAAGGAAAGTCTGTGAAAATTTGCGAGTATTGATAATGAGATTGGACAGTGGTAGAGCCAACAACCGCTCCCACGCGAACTCTAGGGTACGAGAAAAGAGTCGATTGTCTTTTCAATCTATACTCACTCAATGCGCTAACTCGTCATTCGACCAGACGAGAGAGTGAGGAAAATGAAGAAGAGTTGATCCAAATTTCGAACTCTGGCGAGTATCGGAAGTCTTGGAAATATTGTCTAGGGAGTATTGTGCAAAATTCGTGCATTTTCATCTATGTTCCCGTACATTCCCGCCATGCGAACATACAAGAGAGTTTACATTTCAAAGACGATTAGCAGAATTTCGATGTAAGATGAAAAGTACTGATCATTTCAAATTTTCGGAATTTTTTCTTAGTTGTCTTTACAGTGCAGAATCTCCCAGGTGAGAATTACAGAAAACAACCGGATAACAATCTACGTATTTGGTTTAAAAAAATGATCAGGTACAGATCACCACGAAATCTCGGGGTCTCAGAAACCGTTGCCCCGTTTCGAAAACAGCACCCATGTAATTTGTAAAAAAAGCATACCACTTCCCGCACGCTTTCCTTGTTTTGAAGCACTGTCTTTTTCTCACTGAGTGAGAGCCGATGAAATAACTGAAATAGAAGTCTATAAGCATGCATCCATAGAGCAGCGACAGGCAGTGGTAGAGAGCAAAGAATGTGTCTCCTTTGTCAACTCATTATCTTTTATATAAGAAACACGACTCAATTAGTTCTACCTGCATGATTTCATATTACGATGGTAATCAGATAATGATGTTCGCAAATCTAGAAATTATCCAAATTATACCTAAATTATACAAGTCAATGCGCTCAACAAGTATACAGGCTAGAGTTCGAGAAACCATAGCAAGATATTTTCCTTTTCTACATGTTATCAACACTCGCCCTGGCAAAAGAGAGTGTAGAATGGAAACATTGCGGTATAGTTTCTCGCCCTCTAGTACACGCGCGCGAAGCACGGGTCTCAAATATGATGTTTTCCCATCTTTTAAGCAGATGTGCTGTAGATGTATGTTGTGCGTCTGACATTCATATCACGTTGATAACATCTGAGTCAGTGATGACGTCATAGCTGGAAGACAGCGCTGTCTAGGACCTTCCATGATTCGAAATGACTTCATACGAAACTACTTTTGCGTGCTATCTCAACGGTTAGACTGGCGATAGAACACGAAGAGTGAAGAGATTCAGAGATCCTTAAACAGAGACGTCTAGGACCTTCCATAATTTGGGACGACTTCGCACGAACTGACTCATCAATGTTATCTCTCAGACTAGTGAGATAGCATGCGGAATGAAGAGAGTCATTTTTCGCGAAGTCAAATCACGGTCGACTTCACAGTCTACTACTCCCAGTGCAAGCTCTCTAAACGGTTCTACTAGCGAGAGATTGCACATAAGGATGAGAGGCAGACATCCTGTCTAAGACTTTCCATGATTCGGGACGACATCACAAGCAACTACTTTTGCCTACTCTCTCACCGGTCAGACTGACGAGAAAGAACACAGACTGAAGAGAGTCAGACACTCTTAAACACAGTTATCTAGGACCATCCATGATCATAGATGGCTTCGCAAGATATGAGTCACTTCATCTTTTGTGTTCTTTCTCAATGATCAGATTGGTAAGATCTCGCGCAGAGAGAGGACAATTAGTTCATACGAATTCAAATAACTGCTGTCTAGGATCTTCCATGATTAGAGACAAGATATGAGTCACTTTATATTGTGATCAGATTGGTGAGCTCGAGCAGAATGAATAGGTGTACGCTTCTTCTTGGCCTCTATCTTTTCGGGGACAGTAGGGGACATATGGAGAGTGCGAATCAAATTACAGTAGTCTAGGATCGTGATTCACACGTATACATCAACGTAACGGAAGCGGAAATTACGTATTTACGAGGAAGTGAATGATGGTGGGGTGTAACGGCAACGGATTTGCGAGACTCCGGAAGCCAAGCTAGAAACACCTGTGAATACTTATGAATACTTAGCCTGCAGAAAAATTAATTGTTACATGAAGTTGTTCGCATAAGCATTAAACATTGATCGGCAGAACCAAAAATTTAGATGGTTTGATGCTCTCTGATTCGAGGTTTTGGAAAGTGCTGACAACGGTGGGCGAGTACACCCACTTTGCACCCAAAGAATTTGTTTGCTCCAGACGGTGTCACTTTGAAAACAGGCCAATGCTTATTTCTGTTATCTCGAAGTCGCCAATTTGGGTGAGTAAGCGTTCCGGGAGGGGGGATATGTTATTTATGATGCAACGATATTTCACATTACGCAAATTGCAAAAACATTTTTGAAAAAGAAAATGTAACTCTCTCAAATCGTGCAAATCATGTGGCTCCGAGCGGCACAACAATATTCTTAATAAATATGTTCAGGTAATTTATTGGCATTAATTTCGGTTTGTTATATGATCACATATCAAAATAGGAATATTTGTTTTCACATTCCACATTCCATAATTTACCCAACTTCTGTGAGCTGCTTCTCGGAAAATAATTAGGAAACTAATTAGTAACCTTGCACATGGATAGAAATTTGTGGAATTTGACAGGCCTCATCATTAGCATTGTAATTGGAACGTAACGTAATGAGGTTATTACGCATTCCACGATGTTTCGATGTTGTCCATCAATCTATGACGCTTCTTGTTATGATCAGCCACATTTGTATCAGGGATCAGTGTACCATCTGCATTCTATGATGAATCTGTCTGAGGAGGGTTTGTTAAAGCGTACTCAATAGTTTACAGTCAAAAATATATGTAATCCGAAATATTGGTCAAAGAATATCTGACGTGACCCAACAATGTACTTGAGCAAGCAAATCAGCGAGCCAAACAGGGTCTAAGCGCATTGCAGGCCTCGTGTTTCATTCTACAACGAAACGTTTGATGTTAATCTGATGTAATGAACCCATATTTCGAAAGATTATTGTTTTATCTAATTATGAGAAGCGGGAACCATGAATTTGCAAGGAAGTGAATCTCGAGAAACGAACTTTTGCATCTCTCACAATTGAAGGCCGTTACAAGGAAGACATGGTGACAAAACATGGCGAGTAGGGTTCTCTTATTGGAAAATTTTTGTATCATTTTCAGATATGTTTCACGTGCACTATACATATAACCTATATAGCCGCATGAAACATATCTGAAAATGATACAAAAATTTTCCAATAAGAGAACCCTAATGGCGAGACATGACATTGAGAGCTACTTTGAGAGCACATACAGTCCGAGTAATCTCAAAAGTTGAACTACTAGCACATGAATATTACACTGGTCGTTCGAATGCACTGCTTATGGTGCTTAAGCAAAGGAAATGCATATATGCAGGGAAATATGTGCCTATAAATACGGAATCATTCATCCATTCATTCCACCTGCGTACTGTTCACAAACCACAGTTTTTCCGCAAGGCAACGATTTTGCATCCTGACACCATTAAGGTCTCTTTGAAAATGACGTTTTCGTTATTGATATCGGTCGAAAAGTCGTATGTATGATTGGAATGTGTAACACTGATGAAGAATGTCATCATAGTGTCATTATTTTGCATTCAATGCTGTTTTGCTTTCTTGTGGAACCTATCTGATCTCTGTAATATATCGTGTTCGGGGAAACTCTTCTTTCGGGAATGAATCTCTGGGGTCTGGGGGGGGGGGAGTTTGTTAGTATGAACTCAGTAGGTTACTGTCCAATATGTGTGAAGCGAAATGTCGGACAGAGAACAGATGTTGTGACTCAATGATGCTCATCAGACATCATGCAGCAAAGGAATACTATGAATGGTAGACGAGCTTCTTTCATTCATCAAATAAATTGTTGATTTGCGTCTGATGAAATGAACCCATGTTGCAGGAAATATCATGGAAATCTGTACAGATTCAGCTAATATAATTTCATTAGCATATCAGAAATTGCCATTCTTAAAACACTTGTTTCATAACGGTTCAAGTACGACAGACAATGTCGAACATTCAGCTGATCTAGAAAACGCTATGATACGGGAAGTTTGTGAACTATCCTATTATACTTTGTCTTCAATATGGTGTCGAATTACTCGAACACAATTTTCGTTCTATTAAAACGAAATATTCCTACAGGAGATCTTATATTTATATTTGAAATCTGTGCTATATTTTTCACTTCCTTGCCTCTTCTCCATTACTCGATTCCTTTCAGAAAAATAAATTTGTGTGAAAACTTGTCCCAATTGATTATGCCATATCCTCAGCGGCCGATCATTATGTATACACAGTTTATCTATGCCCGAGAAGCGACGTAAAAAACAAATGATTAATGATTAAGGAGAGTGGACTCTCCTGGGTTGAGGCAGATGTCAGGAGCGATTAGATAGATCTGTTACATTTGGCTTCAGAGCAAAATGTTCAATCCCTCAAATGAAGCATTTTTAGTGATTATACCAGTCTATTTTTGATTATCAATTGCCAGTGAGGGCAACGAACGCTGTGGGATTCCATGAGGGAAAGTCGCATTTTAAACATCACAAATCGCCCTCATTATACAAACCACAAATTTTTAGCTAAATATAAATTGCTCACATTCTGATCGAAATCACAGTGGTGTATATTTATTTACCGGTTATTTTTTTCTAACGATCTCCAAGATAACGATCTCCAAATACAATATTTGAAATTTGAAATTTCTGTTAATTTGTAAGCTAGAACTTCGCATATTTTCAACTTTGAAATTAGGATAATATTGAAATTCAAAAGTCTAAATTCGCAACAGCGAAATGCCTTCACAATCACACAATTCCAAAATTGTTTCATAAATATCCACACATGATCTCCAACGAGGATTTTGTTAGAGGTCCTTTATATTTTCGATTTGATTTGGCAATTCCGAACGAGTGCAGAAAATACTTGGGATATAGATCTTCTGTAATGATCAACTGCCCTCATCAGAAAAAAAAGTCTAACTATATTTCCATTTAAAATAACATGGCCACAATCTGATCGAAATAACTCTAATTAATCTGTGATGTATTGTTCGTTAATGTGCTATTTCGAAAAATAATTGAAGAATTGAGTTGTACTCAAATGAAATCAGAATTGATTCTTGCGTATCAATCAATACATACGATATTTCATCACTTCTTACACCACGACCAAGCAAATATAATTAACATACATATTTGTTTAAAAATAAGTTAATCAATTAATGTAAGCATCAATTAATGTAAGCTCCGCTCGTCAAATGCTGTAAGGGCCTAGAAAGTTAGGAAAAGTCCCTCAATATGACTGATATTTATCAGATCTCCCGATTACTTGAAAAAAACTCAGAACCTATTTTGTTGTGTTATGAAAACATCTTTCCTAATTAATGGTTTCCATCATTAGCTAATTGAGTTTTATTATAAATATTGCACCAACCGTAAAATTTCAGCCACCCACTTCCACATCATTCACGCTACATTAGCGTGGTTAGCTATTATAATAAGTATGACCTATCATGTTTTGAGGATAGCTACTGTGAGTTTTGCATGCAACACAAGATGAATTGAGAAGATTGATTGTTTTGATGATATTTGCATTAAAAATATTCCCATCAGAGACTTACAGTGAACTTCGAATTTTGTTTGCCAAGTAGTATTTTGGTAGTCTAGACCATTTCTCTGGGGATAAAAAGAGTTGTTCAATACGAAAATTAGGGAGAGGAGATCCGTTCACTTTCAGTTCGTATTTCGTTGCAGTTTCGTGAAATAGAAGCGAAATAGACCTCGTTTTTCCACGCAGTTGTGTTATTTATGCAAAAATTATTTTGCAAATGAAATAATTATACTAATCATCTCTTATCAACATTACTCATGCATTATACTGCATATATTGTCTAGTTTTTGGCTCCCTGGCAGTGGTGGAAAACCGTGCTTAATGGGTATTATTCATAATTCAATTGGTGCTTGTGTGCTCAAAATGCACGCATGACACATGCGATTATGGATGAAAGATGATACACTAAGAGCAAGGAAACCCCACAATCTGTTCAAATTGCTACTCACTCCGTCATGTATGCACACTAGAGTATTTTCATTTTGCACACTCTCTACGCCGGTTTAGTAGCTAGAGAGTGTATAGAATGAAGAGATTGTGGCATTGCTTCGCAAACTCGGAGCGTCGTACATGCTCAGTCATCCTACAAAAAACTACAAGCTAGATTCTAAGCTGATTCCGATGTGTATTGTGTTCAGTCTGTCGTATAGCATTGTGAATATGCCAAGCGTGTAATGCCAAACACACTACGATGATTGGAGATTGGTATTAGATTACGATAAGTTGTGTACCCCAATGCCATTCGTTACTCAGCCGCACGCCCCGAATATCATTACATGCATTATTCGACATTCAATGCATGGTACTGTATTTATTAGTAATAATTTACTTGTAGATAATGTTACATGCTTTGCGTAGATCATGCGCACTAGAAGTACCCACAATAGGGCATCGGATTTCTGAACAAGACCTTTCCCTCACTTGCTTTCGTCCCGTGTTTTCGCCCGAGTTCAAGCTTGCCTGGGAAAACGTGTGGGATTGCCCAGATCTACTGTACTCGATAACCTCATTATAAATTTCATGCAATATTCCCATCATCTTATGCGCTATAAGATCACTTTTCCGACGCTATTATACCTGCTCAATCATCATTGCATCACATCCTACGCAGCAGTCTCACAGACTAATCGAATTCGTGCATCTTATAAACGAGCTTCCCCCCCACGATGTAACACGTCTTCAATTTCTTCAGGGTCGACGTTATCCAACGTCGTGAAGAGTAGAATTCTATCCTCAACGCCCCCGACGACGTCTCGAATCTCTCGAATCCCTCCCGAATCTTCGAAGATAAAAAAAAATAGAACCATGATGTCCCTATACGATATAATCGAGGATTCTCACATAGGTTTGAAATGCTATTGAGTATTTGCAAAAATCCAGTTTTTCAGTGTATGGCCTGATTACGAACAGCCTCCTCCTCTTCGCGATCCTTCGTTTCACGAGGAAATCGCTCGGAGCTTACAAGCATCTGCAGCTGATTTTCGCTGCTTACGATCTGTTTCTGGTCACGCTTCACGCTGTCCTAAAACCGGTAAGAACTTGCTCGTTTTGGCAATAGCAGATAACAAATTCATAATTACAGAGAGTGATGGTGGTCGAAACAACGATTTTCGGAGTAGCTGCAGACTGGGACAACAGAGTGAGTAGTTTATCAAATAGTGGCAGGCCAAAGTGTGTGTGTTCAGTACATCACCGCCTTCTACTGCTCCTGCAATACGGTACCATTCGTCCTGATGATTATCGATTTTCTCTACCGTTACTGGAGCATTGCAAAGCCTCATCAACTGGGCCTTTTTCATAATGGGAAATTCATCATGATGCTCAATATCATTCCACTCATTGAGTACATCATATGGTGAGTTGTTTTTGTTGTTTTTTTTAAGCTGTTATTTTTAATTGCATTGTAAAAAACAAATACGCTTCAGGTTCGTTGTCTGCACTGAGGTCCTGACTGGAAAGGGGGACGAAATCGGCAAAACGCTGCTACAACAGGAATCGGGCAGGCGACTAGCCAAGCCTATGATGGAGGGATGGCTCGTCATGAATTACTGGGTAAACTTCGAAATTGATGCGGAAAAAATACTAAATTTTCAGGAAAATGGCGAGCTCAACGTGCCCATTTTATGCGCGCTGATGGTCTTCAATGTAATTATGTTCGGTTGCTTTGCAAGTAAGGATAAATTGTCCGTGATATGTTCAATGTGCCTGTTCCAGTCGCTGTTTGTCTGGGAAGCATGACTTACTATCACATCTACGTACTGGGGAGTACGGCTAACATCTCCGCTCATGCTCTGCATATGCAGCGGAAGCTGTTCGTCTCAGTGTGTGTACAGGTAATACAATTATCTTTCAACAAGCAGGTTTCCGAAAATCAGACGCTCCAGACTCTACTCACAGTAGCTAAAGAAGGATTGACAATTTTGTTTTGGGGATGATTCCAGTGAGGTTTTGGTGAGCCACAAAACTGCCTTCTCGGATATTAAGAGCTAACTGTGCTGATAGTCCTTCTTTAAGCACGAATATTCTATTTCAGACTGCCATCCCTCTCGTATTCGTGTACATTCCCTACATTGCCGTTCTGAATCTGCCCGTGCTCAATTTTCCTGTTTACTTCTGGGACGACGCATGCATGCTGCTCACTTCTTGCTTCCCGGCTTGGGACGGATTCATCGTGATAGTGCTTATGCCGGATTATTGGTGAGGAGGCTTATGATATGCTAAGCATTGATTTCTAGAACAACCGGGTTTGGATGATATACAAAAAATATTTTTCAGGAAGGGATTGGTTGGAATTATCAAGAGGAAACCGAAGGAAAACACTTCTGCGCCCACGTACTCCACACGTTAAAACGATATATTCAATAACGATTACCATGCATCAATAGCTTCTACGAAAAGTCTGTTCTCGAATTCGGAAACTACAACCTAAGTCTTACCCCACACAGGGGACTCATTAGAATGCGTACGTTTTCGTTTGCTACATCATTTTACAACTTTTTGTACAACTATCTTATACTAAATTATTTCTAAGTTATTTTATGCGAAGTCGAATGTATACTATTTCATGAATATTTTTATTAAATAAAACAATCCAATATTTGTAATAGTAACGTAACATATTACTTCTCACAGAAACGCTAATCAATTGAATAATGTGAGAACCCAGACAAGGAAATGAAAGAATCAAACACGTGGGGAACATGAATCATTCCGTTGGCAATGTTAATAGTGGGCGAGTAGGAACCGGAAGCGAAACTACGCTGTCTATGAGGGAAAGGATACGCATTGTCTACTAGAGTTCGATAAATGGTCCTTCGTCTCTTCATTCCCAGTATTTTTTTCTGGAGCCACTTCAAGCGATTTTACAGTCGTCGATAGGCGATTACGCTAGGTGGTGTAGTGCGGTGAGGCCGAATACTGTTTGGACTACGTATCCCTGCTGTCCAAGGTGCTTCTAGGGAACGATACATTTCGCGACCTGGGTCACTGCCAATTTACCGACCCCGGAGGGATAGAGGGCTTGGTCTGCCTCGGCGGGGGATCGAATTCAGGTCCCTTGTATAGCGAGTGGCGCCTCACACCACTGCGCCACCACGCCGGTATTCCCAGTATTCCCAGTATTACCGCTCGTCTATAGTGTTTGAATTGCAGATACGAATACCCGTTTATCTAACTGTGGTATTGTATTCCTTCTGGGGGAGCATATGAGAAGATGGCGGCATCGGGTAGAGCTAGTAATTCAACAAAATAGCACAGATTACCAATATGCATGAAACTATAGCCCGTTATCTGGCCGACCTGACAATGAGAGTTTGGTAACGTTGATACTTTTCGAAATTCAACTAACACGCGATACCTGTTCTTTGGGTATTCACGCTCTCTGAAGAATAATGTACTCGCCTTAGCTAGTTCAAAGATTCAGCACCTTCTCTCACAAATTTTCTAACATTTGCTACATCCTTATCCTCTGTGTTGGTCTTTCGTTTTGTTGACCGCTGCCATTTACATATCACAATCATGTGTTATCACCATTAGCATTATTTCATTGGCAGAATGCTTCGCATTTCTCGACCGGAAAATGTGATCGTCTATTCAAGCGTGGGCACGTTCACAAGATCCTCCTGGTTTATGCTCTCGGTTTTGACAGAACAAAATCAACAATCGCTTACGTTCTATCTAGACTGGACACGTTGAAAACATCGCTAGGCCAATGATCATGTCGCAAGACTGTGAGTCATGATGTCTGAGCTCGCGGGCGGATTGAACACGCCAGACTTGCGTCGCGCTACACTATCATATCATCTGATCAAAGTCGCGATATGATTCATGAAGTTCCTACGTACCCAGCCTACATCGAACATCAAAGCCGAAAGATGGAGTGTGATTCATTCGGCTTTGATGATTAGGAACGAGTTGCGTCCTACATATTAGAGGTGCATTCACCATGTCCTCATTTTGCGTTCACTCTCGTCAGTCAAACCGGCGAGAGTTTACGCTGAATGAAGAGCGTAAGTTCTTGCGGATTCATCACGTCTCGAAAAAAACTCAGTCGAAGAACACGATGAAGTGTGAAATCAGATCGTATTATGATGTTGTGATGTGTGGATGCAACGCAACGCTCAATATGACGTTACGGATTTCGACTGAGTCACGCGCATGAAGCTCATCAAAGAGATGCCCGGAAGACAATTTCCGCTCATTAATGTGACGGTTTGCTGCATATAAAGGTCGTTTGATGCTTCCAGTCTGTTCTAAGCAGACTAGAGTCTACCCTTTCGCGTTCTCAACATGTGAGATGTTGAGCGAAATTAATAGAATCGCGCGACGTCCCTTTGAAGTTTACTCCGCACCCACAAACATCATTCAGCACCCTCGCGAATATGTTCTCCGTACACAGGAAGCGAGATAATGCATGCGATTTGAAATAGCGTTGACATTTCTCACGCTGATACAAATCGCGCTGTTTATCCCGCCAGATGGACTAAATTGCGAACAAATCATGCATGAAATGCTCGTTATTTTGCAAAACATACGTTTTACCCGATGCAAATTTTCCCGCAGTGTCACGTTTTCCACATCTTCTTGAATTCAGAATACGTCGCTCTGATTAATATACGCGCTTAAGTTGTGTGCTATCGTAGATACTCTTCCCATCTCCTTGCCGTTCCCTATCTCGTGCGTTAGATCAGTGATCGAAGCCTGGGATAGGCATGGCTAAGAACACCATAGCTCTCTTCATTTTACCCACTCTATCAGCGGTGTGACTGTCGCGAGAGTTAGCCTGGGAAAATGTGTGGGATCATAGTCTACGGTTCAGCACTCGTTGACCTCATTATAACGTATTGATTATGTAACTGTTCTCCCACACCCTAATCTGGCATAATTATATAAAGGCGAATGATTGGGCTTTTAGTATACGCTCATCGTCTTCGGCAACGAGAGGAGGAGCTCGAGCCCCTCCCCTGCTTCTTCTCACCATCATCCCATCATTTAATCTAACACGTCAACGAACTCATTACAATGGTATCCATCTACGACATCATCGAGGATTCTCATATCGGTGAGTGAAAACAAGCTGCATCTAATCGCCGATCTTTCCACATCTCCGAGACTAAAATCTGACCAATTAATAATAATAAAAATAATAAAAATAATAATAATAATAATAATAATAAAAATAATAAAAATAATAATAATAATAATAATAATAACAATAATAATAATAATAATAATAATAATAATAATAATAATAATAATAATAATAATAATAATAATAATAATAATAATAATAATAATAATAATAATAATAATAATAATAATAATAATAATAATAATAATAATAATAATAATAATAATAATAATAATAATAATAATAATAATAATAATAATAATAATAATAATAATAATATTAATAATAATAATAATAATAATAATATATTAATAATAATAATAATAATAATAATATATTAATAATAATAATAATAATAATAATAATAATAATAATAATAATAATAATAATAATATATTTCAGTATACGGCCTGATCACCAACAGCCTTCTCCTCTTCGCGATTCTTCGCTTCACGAGGAAATCCCTGGGCGCTTACAAGCATCTCCAGCTAATCTTCGGATTCTACGACCTCTTCCTCGTTTCACTTCATGCAGTTCTGAAACCGGTGAGAAGAGTGCGAAGGTTTCGTTATTGTCTCGATAGGGTACTTGAAATTCGTACCAAAATGATAGGATTGCAATGAGATTATGTCGTTTCAGCGAGTCATGGTCGTCGAGACGACTATATTCGGGGTCGCGGCGGACAAGGATAATCGGGTGAGTAAATCGCAATTCATGTTTATCCAGTTTATGAGGGGAACATGGTAGATAACTATTGAATCTCGAGCTTTTTTTTAAGATATGAAAAATGACGCATTTCAGTACATCACCGCATTCTACTGCTCCTGCAATACCGTACCCTTCGTCCTGATGATCATCGATTTCCTCTACCGCTACTGGAGTATTGCGAAGCCGCACAAAATCTCTCTCTTCCACAACATACCCTTCATCATTATGCTGAACATCATCCCTCTGATCGAGTACATCATCTGGTGAGTTGTTTTTGTTTGGTTTTTTAGCCAGATTTCAAAACAAGCAACAACATTAATATAGGTTCTTCGTCTGTACTGAGGTCCTGACCGGGCAGGGACCGGAGATCGGCAAGACCCTGCTGCAGCAGGAATCTGCAAGGCGACTAGGAAAGCCGATGATGGAGGGATGGCTAGTAATGAACTACTGGGTGAGATTTTTTTTTTGTTTTTCATTTAAGCCAAGTGCAGTGCTTCAGTGCCTATGAAATAATGTGAAATTATGTAACCTGTCTAATGAGTATGGCTGTGATAATTGACAATTTGAACTAATTTATAACTCACAAATTCAGGAAAACGGCGAAATCAACATGCGCATTTTCGGCGCGCTCATGGTGTTCGATACTATCATGATCGGGTGTTTCTCCGTCGCTCTGGTGCTGGGTTCTCTGACGTGAGTTGAACTATCAGAAGTCAGAGCTTAGAGTAATTACTAGTCATTTTATCGTGTGATATTCAGTGGCTGTATGAAACATAACGCTCCTTTATAATACCAACCAGATTGAAAACCGTCGGTACAATTCAGAAATACGGAAAAGTAGTCTGAAATAGCATTGCACGAATAGCATTGCTCGATGACGACAGATGGACTAAACGAGTGATGGAATGGACTCCCTATGATCGAGTCCGTCCAATTGGAAGACCACGGACGAGATGGAGGGACGAATTCGTGCAACAACTGGGACCGAACTGGGATAGCGTGTGTAGAAGAGATCCCGTTGCTTGGAAGAATAGCATTTTCCACCAGGCCCAGACCTTGATCTTGGATAAATAATGATAATGATAATGAGTCTGAAATATGTAATTAGTGTTCTTCAGATACTACCATATCTACGTGCTTGGCAACACTTCCATTTCCGCCCATGCCCTTCACATGCAAAGAAAGCTGTTCGTTTCAGTGTGTGTCCAGGTCAGATAATTTTTAAAAAAATCATAAATTCATTTCCATGTTTCAGACCGCAATTCCACTGGTATTCGTGTACATCCCCTACATTTGCGTGCTGAATCTTCCCATTCTGAAGCTGCCAGTCTTCTTCTGGGACGATGCTTGCATGTTGCTCACGTCATGCTTCCCGGCTTGGGACGGATTCATCGTCATCGTTCTGATGCCGGATTACTGGTGAGTAGTTGCGTGTTCTCGAGGCTGGGCTAGCCTAAGTCAGCGACTTGGGATGATTTAGCATGTTATTTGGCGTGGAAAAAACACTATTTTCGAAGCTCAATCACAAACGTCTAGATGGATGAACACAACCAAACCATATGTGATCTCTATGAAAATGTTCTAATTTCAGGAAGGGTCTGGTCGGCATGGTCTTCAAGAAGAAGAAGGTTCACAGATCCGAAACCAACTCTGTGCCCACTCTCCCCACGGTAACTGGAACACTCACCTCGAGATCTGCCCGCTAAATCTTAGAATAGTAACCCAGTACTTACATAAGTGCACACTTAACCATATGCTTTACATGACATAATACTAACCTCGCAATATTCTTTGATACCCTATTGTAAAGTAAAAGGATAACCCACCCAGTAATAACGAACACTTATCCTTAACATTGAGTAAGGCTTACACAACCAAGTATTTACCTAGTCATATCATACAAATAGGATATATCGCATAGATTTCGACGTACTTTGCAACATTCATCATATTTTTTTTGTAATAGTTTTTATTCATTTACATTTTATTTGTGTTACACTGCCAGCAGTAGTTATCGAATTTAGTTGTATATTGAAATAAATTGTATTTTCAAATTATTAAAATGAACCTCATTCAATATTATCAAATTTATTAGATAACTTCACCAGCTATCAATTATACGGGGCTATTCGCTTGATACTTGGTTCTTCCTTCAGTTCATTGAATCCGATCTAAAAATCGAATGTCTTCACTGAGTATATATATGAAGTTAATGTGTTTGTGGTCACGATTATAGACTAACGAATCATCGAAATGTTCAACATTCATTTTCTGATCTGTCACTTCCTCACCTTCTGCTCTGCCCACTCTTCCGGCTCAGCTTTAGTGAAAATCACGAAAAATATGTTCGTCGTGACTAGAACAGCGATGAAACTGGAATTTTAGTATACATTTACTATTTTAGTTTTAGTGTTTTAGTATTTTATTATTAATTTTAGTATTTTAGTATTTTAGTATACATTTTCTTTCGTAATGCATGTTTTGTTGTTTTCTCCGATACCCTCCTGCATACGCTAATGCGGGTTCGGGTTCAATTCTGGGTTCTCAAGTGTGTGGCGAGCGGTTGAGTGCGATTTCGTCTCTCCGTCTCCGGTTCCATCCGCCCGGATTCCCTCTCCCAGACGCGTTGGCACGCGGGAGTAGTACGCCGCCACGATGGGTCGCCACTTCTACATCGGCACCATCAACGCCAGGACGCTCGGCCCAAGGGAGAAGCAGTCGGAGATGGAACTCGCCCTCGACAAGATCAAGTGGGACGTGGTTGCAGTGCAGGAAGCCAGGATTGTGGGTTGTGCCTCGTTCAATCTTACATCCTCAGGCACTGTAGTCTACCACTCGGGCGGGCCCACTGCTTCCCATGGCGTGGCATTTTTGCTTCGACCGCAACTCGCGCGCGGAGCTGTGTTCAATGGCCTCTCCCCTCGTTTGGCCACTCTGCTCCTTCCCGACCTACGGCTCTTCCTGGTCTGCGCTTACGCCCCTACGTCTTCCTACGATGACGACGCGTATGAAGACTTCCTAGACCAGGTTGAGACCGCCCTGCGGAGTGCCCCAAAAGGCCATATGCCAGTTCTGGTTGGTGACTTCAACTGTCGAGTGGCGAGGGAACCTGGCAATGAAAGATTTGTCGGTAACTTTGCCTCTCCCACACCGAACTCACGCGGACGCTGCTTCACTGAGCTCTGCGTGAGGAACAGACTGCGCATCCTGAACACGTTCCCCAAGAGACGGCACGGTCGAATCTGGACCTGGCGATCCCCAAACGGCTCCGCATTCCACCAAATTGACTACGTTGCAGCGCCCGCCACAGCGAGAGTAGTCAACTGTGGAGTAGTTGGTCGGTTTGAGTTTGACTCCGACCATCGCCTTGTTCAGATGTGCCTCTCCTTCCCTGGCAAGGCGAGGCAGAAAAGATGCAGGGAG
The DNA here is from genome assembly GCA_036245805.1 of Pristionchus mayeri. Lineage (NCBI taxonomy): Eukaryota > Metazoa > Nematoda > Chromadorea > Rhabditida > Neodiplogasteridae > Pristionchus > Pristionchus mayeri. The sequence continues at coordinate 922,079 of BTRK01000003.1, read as the reverse complement.
CGGCTAGATTTCGATCGAACCGCTTTTACTGTCAACGCAAACCTTCTCGCGTCACTGCCCCTTTCCCGCCTCAGTTCTGCCGCCGACGCCTATACTACGGTAAAGGCTTTCACGGAGACCGCGGCAACGAACTGCTGGAGGAAGCGCCAATCCCCTTCTTGGATCTCGAGTGGAACGCGGAAGCTGCGCCATGAATTGCAATCCAACTCCCAACAAGCTGTCGCCTACTCAGCTGCCTGCAAAGCTGCCCGGACGAGTTTCGTCGATGACATCAGGAAGCGAAAGGAGGCGCAAGCACGGCAAGCAGCAACCATGGGAAGGAGCATCGTGAAGAGCATGCTGAGTCTGCAAACCTCAAAGAAGCGCCTTCTAGTTCCCGACCCTGTAACTGGTGCTCTCTCTCAAGCAGCTACCAAGACAGTGGTCCAGAGCTTCTTTGACGGTCTCTACACCCCTGCAGTTCCGTGTCCACTCCCAGTCCCTCCTCAGCCTCTGGATCCCCTTCCTCCCTTCCTACCCGATGAGGTCAGCAAAGCGATGTATCAACTCAAGTGTGGTCACTCACCCGGTTCGGATGGCATTCTCCCTGATATGCTATACCACTCTCGAAACCACCTTGCTCCCGTTGTCGCTGATCTACTCAACTATCTGGTAGATGGAGAGGCTGTTCCAAGCGACCTGACCGAAGCAATTGTCACTCTTCTGCACAAGAAAGGAGACCCTACCAACATTGGGAACTTCCGTCCCATCTCCCTCCTCACCGTTTCCCTGAAGACAATGACCAAAGTCATTCTTCAGAGACTCGAAACTGTGCTTGAAGAAACAGAGTCCTCGACCCAAACCGGCTTCCGGCGCGGCTACAGTACTCTCGACAACCTGCATGCCATCAAGCAGGTCGCTGAACGAACCTCCGAGTACGGTATCCCAATCTACTTGGCGTTCGTCGACTTCAAGAAGGCGTTCGACTGTGTGGAGTGGAATGCCTGCTGGCAAGCCCTCTTTTCGTTCGGAGCCCATCCCTCCATCGTCCACGTGTTGCGCCGTCTCTACGAGTCCTCCTCTACACTCATTCGAGTTAATGAGGATCTCGTTCCCGTGACTGTGCGTCGAGGAGTCCGCCAAGGGGATACCCTCTCCCCTCGTCTCTTCAACGCAGTGCTACGATCAGCCATGGACAACATTGACTGGGAGTCGGATGGAATTAGAATCGACGGAAGGAACCTTTGCCACTTGGAGTATGCCGATGACGTGGCTATCGTTGCCAAATCTCGACCCGAGCTGGAACGAATGCTGAAGAAGCTGATGGACGCGTGCAGCCGAGTTGGTCTCGAAGTGAATGCAAGCAAGACCAACCTCCTCACCTCCTGCACCTCCACCCGCAATCCAATAATCATCGACAATCTGCGATTCGAATTCGTCGATAGCGCCACCTATCTCGGAGGGAGAATAGCTCTTCCCTTGGATCATTCCGACGAAATAGAACACCGGATTCGATTAGGGTGGCTGGCCTGGAGTAAGCTCTCGCACCTCCTATCTTCTCGAATTCTGTCCATCAAGATCAGGAGGAGAGTCTTCGAGAGCTGCATCACGGATACAGTTCTCTATGGGTGTGAAGTATGGGCTCTGAGATCTAGCGAGAAGGAGAGGCTGAGAGTCACCCAGAGGAAGATGGAAAGAAAGATGCTTGGAGTCACGCTGAGGGATAGATGGAGGAATGACCGCGTGAGAGGGATTACCAAGCTGAGAGACTGGAATGAGGAAGGATTGAAACGGAAAGCGCGCTGGGCCCTCAAGATCAGAAGAATGGGAGTGGAACAGTGGAGCCGTGCGACAACTGTCTGGACTCCATTCAATAGGACTCGTCCCCCCGGAAAGCCTCGCGCGCGATGGAGAGACGACCTATCCCGAGCTATTGGCAGCCATTGGTGGAGTGCAACTTATGAAGACTACCGACCTATCATCTTCTGAGCGTTTCCGCCTGATAAGATAAATTGATTGATTGATACGCTAATGCAAATCAAATATCTGTAAATCTAAAACTAACATAATAAACACTATCCTCCACTGTTCGAATGTGTTCTCGGGCGTGAGGAGTGGAATGATGAATGTGCTCGTGATTAGAGCGAGCATTGAGAAGATCTACAAGGGATGTTATTATTTTGCGCCTGACTGTATATTGATTCATGATATCATCACCGTACATATTTGTTATTGAAACTTTTTTTCAAGAACCATCACTATTGTTTTCTCTTTGCAAGGTGATTTACCAATGTGTGTAATTTAACAATGATCATTTACCAATGCACAATTAGTGTAATGAACATGGTTTGCAAAACTTCAAAACGTTTACTCCCAATGATTGTTGTTTCGATATCATAGCCAAAAATATGCATAATATTTGTGGTTATGATAATCAATAATAGGGCCGCAAAAGGTTAATGTTTAGTGGAAGACACTCACATGCACAATACTGTAGACGAATGCCGAGTGTTGCCGTGAAATCATCACCGCTGATTTGTGAAATCCGCCCGTCGTAAAGCCGGCGAGTAGAATGAAGGGAATCACTGCAAAGTGTATCAATCTAGAATTATATTTGAACAACCATCATCGATCAGTGATCCCGAATGATGAATGGAAGCATTGCAAATAGTCAATTTAAATGCAGGTCATTTTGAACGATTGATCTACATGGAATCGGCATATAATCGGCATATTACAACCTCAATTCTAAGATTTTCTGAAACTCATTCGATATGTTTATTTTGTACTGACAAGAGGAGCATTATTGCAGTAGCCGCACAATCTTGACATAAACATTATACAGTTCTTACTTATCAGTGCTGTCGCTGCAGGGGAATTCGTCGACGGCGGCACCAGAATTACGACCACGAAGAAGGCTGCACCGAGGAAGCAGGCGAGCGAGTTGAACAAGCGGAGCTTAGTAACCTGAAATAGGAAGAGGTGAATGATAATAAAGTGCAACGTTGAATTGAACATAATTCTACTACATCACCAATAAAACAACCGAAGCTTCGTCACCTTGAATTGAAAAATTGGATTCCTCTGATTGTGATTAGGTACTTTTGAGATATTTCATATTTCGAAAATAATAAGAATGGTCTAGTGATTATGAAAAAAACATAGTGTAGGAGTCACCACGGATGTTCGATGAATATCGAGACCTTTGTATCGATTGTATAATTTTCAGAAGAAATTGTGATCAGCGTCCATCTGACTCCATATATTCTATTTTTGTCGGGCACATCATGTGGCTCATGACAATGGTGTTCCTAGATCAACTCACCTCTCCAATGGTCGTTATCTTATCCGAAAACACTCCGGTGATCGCTTTCAGTGGCAGCAGGGCGACTGTGGGAATGATAGTCAGGGAGCCAGCGATGGTAGGCGAATAGCCGAGTACGGCTGTGAAGTACCTACAGAGATCAAGGCAGTGATATTTTGCAAAGATGTTATACTTCACAAGAAATGCTGTTTCTCATTTACGCCCCATCATTGCTCTAACGAAAGGTTTCTTTACAAATCTACAAATCAATCCTCTCTATTGGTGGATAAATAAGTTGAATTGAGCTGATCCAGCGAGAGAAACCACTTTGAAGAAATTAATTTTTTTTGCTCGGCTAACGTTAAACAATGCTAAAAATACTGCGAACTCACTGAGGACTGAAGACGTCCATGAATTGGCCGACGAAGATCGTCCCTATAGCGGAGATGAGCACTGCCCACACTGCTAGTGAGGTGAAGATGGCCCGATAGGGTGGCTAAGAAATATCGATGAATTCGTCAGTAATCATCTCTTTATTTTGCGACTTACCATCGATGAAGAGCACCCAAAATACGCTAAATTTTTAAACTATAATTTCTAACATTTCTCGCATCCGTTTCCCTGTTCTTGCCACTTTTGATCGCATCCGCCTCTTCAAGTGTGATCAAGGGATGTTTGGAAGGGTCATCTCTGAAGAAAGTTGGTATGTACAGAAAATTTCAATCTTTCCAGGCAATTAATCTTTGATCAGAAATCTAGGAAGGTACTAGTGAACCTAGAAAAGTTCGAGTTAAAAAAGAAACGTACCGGAAAAGGTATAGCCAAGCAACTGTAAAGAAAAGGTTGACAAGCGCTTGCACGTAGAAGACTGTGGGCCAGTTTACTGCAAACAATTTGATTTTCATTGAATCACTAGATCTAGGAATTACAAGAGATGACTTCCTTCAAACTGCATCCTCTCTATCCCCTATAACAGATTCGAGAAAACGAGGAATTTAAAGACTTCAAGCGAAGCGATCCCTAACTTACTTTTCTCAGCGATCAGCGAGCCGACGGGAGGTGTGAACAGCGTGTCCAATTCGACGAACGCAGATAGGATGGCGACGAAAACTCCCTTAACTTGCATAATTAAAATACACACAGATTTGAAATTAATACAGTTATTATATGATTTTCATTATAACCTCGCTCCCCGAGTTACTATTGATCGAGCATTGCGAACATTCATTTGAAAGACTTATGCAATTCAACAGAATTCCTTAACAACACATACGCCTACACGCATAACGAACACCATCACTATCGTTAATTGACGGATTTGACTTTTCATGTTATCAACCACTATTTGCCTAAGATTTAGTTAATTAAATTAATTAATTATCATCGCACCTTCTCGTGCATGGGCGCCCACTCTTCGACGATCGTGCCAACGACGGGGAAAATCGGTGCAGTGATGAAGCCCTGAATATTATATTTATTATTTTAAATATGTATATCAATGTAACCGTGTTCGATATTGCAAATTTTCGGGCATAATTGAATTTAAAATGCGGGTGAAACTCAACTATTTTAAAATATCGGTCTAAAATTGTTTCGACACTATGTCAAAACGAATCTGTAAAAAAGTAGAGTTTCACTCCCAGTTCAAGACAGATTTCTTCCACTCTTATCTAACATAGAAAAAAAACAATTTGAATTTCGGAACAGGGAAGATTTTTCTCACATGGAACAAATCGAATGTAGAGAAATAACCTATCGATGAAAAAATCAAGTAATGAGTCAACTACAACTGCGATAAAATCTCACCGACAGAAATCGAATCGCCACGAACAACTCAAACGAAGCAGCAATCGCCAGCGGAGTCAGGGCACACAGTGCGGAGGCCGCCACGCCGACGACAAACATCGTCTGAAAAGTAAAACAATGCAACATAATATTCAAATTATAATATTGCTTCTGTTTCTAACACTTGATTCATTCGTGATAATTTCAATGTGAATTCGAATATTTCAATCTATACCTCAAATATGGATTGAAATATCCCAATTCCTCAAGAAAATTGAACAAACTTTAATTTATGTTTGCTGAAAATATGACAACAAACTTGATGAGCTCCGACGCGCCTCAGCACGTACAGCATGGGGAAAGTGCCGAGGAGACCGCCCGCGAAGGAACCTGGAAGTTGAAGATTGAAGATCAATCATTGTACTAAACAGATATAGTTTTATGAAGAGAGTGATATTGCTTGCCGTTTTATGTGTTCAAAGAAGATAACAATGGCCAGAAAATACTAAAATACCAGCAAACGTGAAGCTCCGCTGCACCGCATCGAGTGGGAATCGCTGCAGAGAGAGCGGGAGGTAGTTGGGTGCCCAGTCGAAGGAACTCTGAGTTGTGAAATATTGTTAAAACATATCTTTTAATTTGTTCCAGAAAATTATTTCTAAGCGGAAAAATTCATTGAAATGTGCATTTTCACAGGGATTACGTCTCTCGTTGAAAGAGCTCTGGAACAAAGTTTCGAAATACGAAAAAATACAACTTCACCTTCAATTCTGGGGCCTTCAATTAAAATGCGAGTCAAATCGATCGGGGGGGGGGGTGACAAAACCGCAACCGACAAAACCGCAACGGAGCGCCGTTCGCTGGGGTGTCGGACGTGTTACTTTAGAGTTGTTTCATTGTAACAAGTATGTGCTCCTCTACACCATCCGGTTTAGATCATCTTACAATTCTATCTTGAGTTTCGCTCTCTATCGCCGTATGTCTCTCTCTATCTATCGGGTTCATGGTCCAAAATTGAGAATTTTAATAGGAAATCATGGTTCGATGAAGACAAAGCTCTGTAGCCGATCGATATTATAGTAACCCAGGAACTACTGTAACCGAGTAACATGGATATATATTGGTGACAGCATTGGCTGTTTATCTAACCATGGTTTTGCACTAAAATTCTGAAATTTTTACCATGAACCCCTATACAATCATAGATCAAAACTCAAGATCGAATTGTAAGATGATCTAAACTGGGAGGTGTAGAGGAGCACATACTTGATACAATGAAACAACTCACAAGTAACAAGATCAACTCACCAGCAAACGGTGCATCGTTGCGGTTTTGTCGGTTGCGGTTTTGTCACTCCCCCCAATCGATCTTAAGATAACGCAAACGAGAACAATAATCCGGCTCACTTCTAGCGCATGTATAGTCGCTCCCAATTTGTAATTTCCGTAGAGTGGTGAGGTCGTCTCGTTAGCAAGAACAACGTAGGCGGTGTTGAAGGACATCACACTGACAATAGAAACTTTTTCGCCAATTCGTAAAGCCAATATTTCGATTTTCGAATCCGTTTCAATTGATATTGTTATCTCGGATAGTAAGAACGAGATCTGGCGTTGTTTTCGAAAATATGAACCTCGATTGGAGAAACGCCAGGTAGAACACGGATACGATCAGGACAACGAAGCGAATGTAGCGGAAGCCTCCTGAATTTGCATTCGACAATACGAAAAAAATGGAAAAAAACACGTTTACGTCCGCTTCCGGAAGATGTCGTCATTATCGCAGGGTGTGTAAATCTGAGAAATTGTTTTGTCGAAATGTGTCATTGGGCGAAATGAAGTTCGACTGAGGTAATATTGCCGTACAATCAGCTCGAATTGAGAATTGAAAATTTTGCGGATGAGCAACACTAGTCTTTCGCGAGCACTCTGGGTTACCGTGCACTACCGCATAGAGCGAGGGACAACAGTCGATTGTTGCTAGTGTGGACAATGTGACTCTCCTGGGTTTACGTGCTCTCTTGCCAGTCTGATCGGTACGAGAAATGAAGAGGCGATAGTTGCGTGCACGTGTGCAGAGGAATGGAGGAATCGTCTGTCTCTCTCCAAATCTCTCGTCGATCATAGTGAGCGAGAGAGTGAATGATATGGAGAGAGCGGGACCATTGCTCGGTGAATGAGTGCAAACACTCGGGGAGGGAGGCCATACAGTTCATCAAGCACGGTAATTGTTTATTAGATTCCTCATGCTATTCTAAAAAGTAACTGCAATCAAACGGAACCACAGCATAATATTGCATCAAATAAATATCTGAATACACTGAATTTGATCGAACCATCGATATCATCAAGCACAGCGAGGAGTACCGCAGAGGGATGATGCCATATTTGCATAGCTTGCCAACCCTCTCCCCTACATGACAGTAGTGACCGTGTAAACAAACACGGAGTGCTCGTGAGCCAAAGGCTCAGAAAGGGGAAAAAGGGAAGAGGGAAAACTTGAGGAGAGTTGTACGCTCCTCGACTCTTCGGCTTACGCACTTTATCAGTTCAAATGGGTGGCTTAATGAATGGTTTATACATGAAATATGAGAGAACGAGACGCATGGTCAGTCAGGAATATTTCAGAAGTAGTGCAGCCGTTACTTTCTAAACGGATGAGTAAATTTGAAATTAACACCGCCAAAAGGCACTTCTCCGTGATTGGTTATGCCGACATTCGCGCCGCCGCTGCGGGTATTTCCGTTGTCGAACCTGAAATGTTCGTAACTGTTCTAGGTTAACTTCGCAATATAATACATTATCACGTGTATCACGAGTCAGTGAATGAAAAACGGGCCTCTCGGGAACATTTTCCAAAAACTTGTCTTCGTTCTCGCCTATTTTTGGGTGGGAGAATACCCAGGAGAGATGTTTTCGAAAAATATAGGTCATTGGTCCCAGAGCCGGCTTTTAGGAAATTTCCGGTTTTGCACCTGGCTATGCTGTATTTCAGCTTCCAGACAAGCTACGGATATGGTAAAGAGCTCAAAATGTGCGAAAAATTATTTCCTGCAGCTTTTATGTTGAAAACTTTTCACGGGAACTCCAACTGAAAATGCTATTTCCGCGAAACCAAAAAATTCGAAATTGGAAAATAATTGTTTTCACCATCCGGAAGGGGGCTTGTAATGGGTTTTTGTTGCATAATATGAGAGAACATTCATTCATATGTATATGAAAAATATTGGCGAAGAAATAAAGTGAGCATTCAGCCTCGATATTTCGTGACAAACGTGGCCATGTGGTAAATATTCAGAATTTATTCAGCACAGTGCGCGCCGTAATTCGCTTTATAATGGTAAATGTGTGTGATTTGAGATGTTTCTGAAGCAGATAATTCAGTTTCTACTGAAAAACCCAGAGTTTGACAAAGTTCAAAAAATCGATTTTCACAACATCAATTTCTCCCATGTTTGTGCAATTATAAGTTCGCGTATTAACAACTACATGCCGAATACGAAGGTATCATTCGTAGTAGATACCGAATAGAGTTGAAATATAATAAACTTGATAGATTCATGGCGTTGAATCTCGTGTAATTTTCAGTAATAAAAATAAGTTTTCAGCTGAAATTATGTTGTTACTTATCAGATTTATGTCTCTAAAATCAAGAAATAATTGCCTTAGTCAGAAAACGCCGATAAATCATCAAATCTATTCGAATGCAAACATATCGAAAATTTCAAAACGAAAAAAATCAAATTTTTGTATGCCCTTACAAATTATTGTATGACAATGTTTTCTGACTAAGGCAGTTATTTCTTGATTTTAGAGACACAAATCTGATAAGTAACAACATAATTTCAGCTGAAAACTTATTTTTATTAGTTTTTACGCTCCTGGGATTGCATTTTTGACTGAAAAATACACGAGATTCAACGCCATGAATCTATCAAGTTTATTATATTTCAACTCTATTCGGTATCTACTACGAATCATACCTTCGTATTCGGCATGTAGTTGTTAATACGCGAACTTATAATTGCACAAACATGGGAGAAATTGATGTCGTGAAAATCGATTTTTTGAACTTTGTCAAACTCTGAGTTGTTCAGTAGAAACTGAATTATCTGCTTCAGAAACATCTCAAATCACACACATTTACCATTATAAAGCGAATTACGGCGCACTGTGCTGAATAAATTCTGAATATTTACCACATGGCCACGTTTGTCACGAAATATCGAGGCTGAATGCTCACTTTATTTCTTCGCCAATATTTTTCATATACATATGAATGAATGTTCTCTCATATTATGCAACAAAAACCCATTACAAGTCCCCTTCCGGATGGTGAAAACAATTATTTTCTAATTTCGAATTCGGTTTCGCGGAAATAGCATTTACAGATGGAGTTCCCGTGAAAAGATTTCAACATAAAAGTTGCAGGAAATAATTTTCCGCACATTTTGAGCTCTTTACCATCTCCGTAGCTTGCCTGGGAGTTGAAATACAGCATAGCCAGGTGCAAAACCGGAACCAATGACCTATATTTTTCGAAAACATCTCTCTTGAGTATTCTCCCATCCAAATATAGGCGAGAACGGAGACATGTTTTTGGAAAATGTTCCCGCACACCTCCGCTGACTCGTGATACCTATGTTATACAGTTCTTTATGAATATTCAGTACGCTCTTTAAAGGTCCGCGAGAAAGCGCACAGTGTAGATATTGTTATCTTAAGGGTAAGTCCGTATTTTTTTCACAATTAATATAAAGCTTATTCATTACTAATAGGTTTATTAAAATTAGATTTATTGTTGCTTAAAATAAAGTCGCCTACGTTTTCGAGAGTTCACCGTTCAACGTAGTCAGTCCATTGTGTAAATCCGTGATGTGGCCCACCTCTCCAGTGAATACAGTTTTCCCGTCACTAAAGAGTATTTTCTGAAACTTTGTCGAAGCAAAACAAGTCCACTGAGGTTGAATAGCGAAATGTTCAACGTTTGACTAACGTGGATGGTACGAACCACTGTGGGGGCCGTTTGGTCCTTAAGCGCCCTTAACGTCCCGCCATGCAAAGGGGGGCATCTTGAGCTCTGGTAGTTGCGGCTTGAACTCCGGTAGCTTGTTCCAGGGATCTTTTGTAAATGTTGGTCTTCCGGCGAAGAGGTTGTCATAGTTGGGTAGCGCTCCGAAGTCAAGGCCCTGCATGAATGGGATCAAAAAATATGATATTAATTGCTTAGCTGTTGGCAGATAGAAAGTAGTCCTCAAAGTGAGCATTCCCATGGCGCATAGCGAAATCAGAAGTAAACATCGCACCATAACTGCCAATGTCGTTGAAAAATCATGCAGTTTGGCCCTGACAACAATCCCACAACATGCAAAGAACAGTATAACTACAAAAAAATTGGAAGGTGGACATCGAGAAAAGTAGATCCATTATTCATTGGACAGATCCGTTCGCCTTTATACGGGACTTTATTATTGTGAATGTCTATTTAGTCGAGATTGATTTCAAAATGTCTTTCAAAATGCTAGGCATAAATCGTTCGTAATGCTTAGGATATGATATGATTAGAGATACACGAGTAAAGAATAGCGAGTAAATATGTGTTGTTGTTGTTTCACATTCACATGGATTATGCTCCCTGTCGAAGTATTTCTGGTGGCAATTAGGGTTGGCAATCCGAGGGCAGGCAGCGAACCCATTACGCCTCACCCTCCTCGGAATGCGAAATAAGGGGAGGAGAGGAGTAACGGACTCGCTACATCGGATTGCCGACCCTAGTGACAATGTGGCTTGAAAAAAAATACACTATATCTTGGCTGTTCCTGCTGAGTTGTTCTCAGTGACTTGCACCCACTTCACCAACGACTGAAGGCATTGTTCACAAGTTTTATATACTACGTCAGATTTGTGGCCAGCTTTTCAAGCAAAAAAAGGAGATGGTAGAATCTGGTCAACGAGTGGCGATTGTGAAACTGGATTCACTTGTTCGGAAAAATGGGTTGTATTAAAATGGATTGTATTATATGTTGGGCGGACATATTGCATGCACATGGACTTTTGGAAGAAATGTTCTTCAGCATTAGCATACATATTGTCAATTTGAGGCAGGTGCATGTATGGGAAATGTTACTTGTGGAAATAGCAATTACAATTAACAAATGTACTAATCACTATCGGATGAATCAGATGAATCAGAAGAATTAGATGAATCAGAAGAAGAGGAGTCATCAGATGGGTCATAAATTCTGAAAAAAAAAAAATTTAGCAAAGTGATAGCACTGTTGCATCTAAAGTTCGGGTCGCCGTATCTTCATTTCCACACTCTAACACTCTATCGACCATTCGATTGATGAGAGCGTGTGCACAATTAATAGGCAATTTGTTGCTGCAAAACTCAGAGGGGCCACTGTCTTCATTTCCCAAACTCTCTGACCAGTCGTCCGGCCGAGAGAGTTCGGAAAATGAAGAGCCGTCAGCTCCCCTCAGCTTTTGCGACAGGAAAAGGCCGATCTGATTGGAATCGTTTCTCGAACCCTTGTTGCATCAAACTCACTCACTTCTTATTCTCGTAGTCAATCTCGAAATACCTGAAAGTTTAGGAGATTAAGGAATTTTTTGAAACTCAAATGTACCTGGCCTGAATAGCGGATCGAAACGAGTCATCAGAGAGCGATTCAAGTGCTTTCCGATCTGGGACAATCGATCGAATCATTTTAGTAGTTGACAGTCCTCCGAGAACTATCTGAATTCAACAAATGCGAAAAGCCGATAAGAGCCTAAGAGAATCTCCCACCGCTTTTGCAAATTCCAGATTGTATTTGTCGGCGAGAGCAATGATATTCTTGTGGTAGGGGAACTGTTTCCCCTTATCGCCGTCAGTTTTGCCACTATTGACGAGGAAATATTCGCACTTACGAGTCAGCTGTAAAGATAGTTATCTTAAGTATGCCACTGTTTTAGTTTCTATTCAATACATTGTCCGGGGGGGGGGGGCGGACATTTCGGCAACGGACATTTCGGCAACGGAGTGTCATTAGCTGGAGATTCGACACAGCCCCTTGGGTGTTGTGTCATTGTAACCAGTATGTGCTACCCTACATTTGTATATATAATTCTTGTTACCAGCCGAACGTGAGTTTCACTCCATATCTATGTATAGGGGTTCATGGTAAAAAATTGAGAATTTGAGAAGAAAATCATGGTTAGATAAACACCAAATATCGTAACCAATTCATATTCCAGTATCGCAGTATCTACTGGTACCCGTTAACATGGCTATCGATTGGTTACGATAGTTGGCGTTTATCAAACAATGATTTTCCACTCAAATTCTCAATTTAGACCATGAACATAGATATGGAGTGAAACTCACCTTCGCCTGGTAACAAGAATTATACATGCAAATGTAGAGTCGCACACACTAGTTACAATGACACAACTCCCAAGGAGCTACGTCGAATCTCCAGTGAAGGGCGCTCCGTTGCCGAAATGTCCGTTGCCGAAATTGTCCTAGTCCCAGTCACTTTGACAAATTTTGGATGTGTGCCAGCTCCCTCCTATCACCACTCCCTCATACAAGGTAAGTTTCACAAACAATAAAATAAACGTCATAAATTTGCTTACCGCTGGCATTATAAAACGATCAGCCAATTTGAGCAGAATTTCTACGTTGTCAGTTGTGATCGATTTTGATGACGGATTGATCACGTCGAGCAACTCCCGAAATTCGTCGGCTGTGCAATCCTGGGGAAAATTAATTGTTTAAATAAAAATATAACTGTGTATGATTTAAAAATATGCACCTTAATGGGATATTTGCCTTCTATCTTCTCCCTCATTGAGGATGCGAGGTAGGCCCGTAGAAATTCGGACCATCGAGAAATGTATGGACTGTCCACATCGAATTCCTGAAGAACAACAATCATATGACGAGTTTGTGAGATCAAACGAATACAGGATATAGGGAACTGTCTCTTTCATCATTTACCACTCCGTTCTACTATTTTAGATGATCATATGGTGAGGAAAAGCCAAGGAGACGAGGAAATATCTGAGTTCCCACAATTACGTTTCTCGGTTCCCTGTGGACGTAACGGACATAAAATGGGTATGGGGTGAAATAACTTACACACATCATACTTCAAATTTCAAGCTTTTCGCCCTTATTGGAGCTGAGATTCGGAATTGTGTTTAATCCGATATTTTCGTCTCCTTGACTTTGTACACGCCAAAAGAAGCTCAAGGATAAGGCTTAAATATCTCGACACTGACCTGATCTTCAACAACAAAAACTGCTTTCTTCGATTGACACTCATCGTTCCCATTATCAGGTGAGACGTAACGAAATAGTTTGATATTTACAAGTATATTGAGTTCCGAGCCGGTTTGGAATGTCTAAACATTGGGAATTTAGCACAACTCACAACATAATTTCCACGACATGAACAAATACAACTATTGTTATTTTCTTAACAAATATTTGGGAAAATTCACTTGATTCAGCTTCATCTTTGTTGCAAAGGAAACTTTCCCGCTTGTCAAAAATATAATGTCTGCTGTCGATGTAGTGCTGCGCTCTTTTGAATAATTTGCTGAGAACGAATATTGATTACGGGCTGTACGAGCGTTATCTCACCCGTCTTCGTTATAAGCTTAGCCTCACAGATGATCGTAACGTATTCAGAGGTGTCCGATTTCAGCCCCACAGAGCTGAAACGATCAAATAAATTATATTAAAAACCAGTCGGCTGTAAACGAAGCATTTGAACATTTTTGGGGTGAACTTTGGGGGAAATTTGCTTCCTTTCACTAAGTCCAACTGAATGATCGCATCCACTCCAGCTAACTGTAATAATTTATCTCTTTGGAAATTGTTTTGTATCATTTTTCGGATATGTTTCATATACGTTATATATTCCATATATATAGTGCATGTGAAGCATATCTGAAAATGATACAAAAACTTTCCAATAAGATAACCCTAGTAATGACACTATTACAATTCCCATCACTCACATTGACATGCCTTTTGTTCGCGATAAAGGCGCCATTTTTGCCGATAACCCCGGCGAATGTTGCCTCGTGTTCACCTACAAGGGTTCACTTATTAGACAATTTCCGTTGAATGTTCGGTTAAGTTTCAGATGCACTAAATAAACAAACACTCATCAGCTGTATAGAATCCTTGAAACGACATACATTTTTCAATTAGAGTACATTATCACCTATTGATGCTCTACTTTCCACCTTCACAGCCTTGGCTTTTGCGAGGGTTTCTCGAGTGTGCCACAGTATGCTGCTCTCTTGCTCCAGGTCGGCGACTCGCTCGCGGAGTCTGCAATTTTAAAGTTTTAACTTTAAAAATTTTGAGTTGATATTTTAAAAATAATTTAATATATTTATTTTTAATTTTAACATTAAAATGACGTGGAAAAAGGTCTAGCATACGGGGCGAAGAGGAAATATAAAAAATACGCGCAATTCCATATCACGGCTGATCGCCGAGCTATTATGTACTTGAAAATTGGAACCTGTGGTGAAAAAAAAGTAAAAGAAAAACACCCAAACACTAGATTTCGACTGGTTTGCTCTACTGGAAGCTGAGATACGAAATTGTAGAAATTATCAACCGAATTAATGGACTACTCATTCCTCACTCTCCTACTCAGCATGCACTGCATTTTCTCGCACATTTTGCGGCACATTTTCAGTTCGATAAGTAAATATAGGGTCAAATAATGAAAACATGCCTCACTCACCTTGCGAGCTCGTCACCATCACCCACGTCCTTGGTCGGAACTGCAAACAAAAATGTATCCATTTGCGCATAAAATGACAACCTAAAATGATTAAAGAATTCCCAAAATGCGCGAAACAGGAAACTAACAATAATAAGAATTCAATTACCTCCACTCTCCCGCTTACGCTTGGCCATTGCGAGCACTTGCGATCGATGCGTGTTGTCCGTTAGAGTGATGGCAGAATGCTGAGAGTTGACAGACACGAGAGAGAGAGAGAGAGAGAGAGAGAGAGAGAGAGAGAGAGGGAGAGGGACGCATGTTTCGCGCTATTTATCTTCTTTCTCTTACCCTCTCTCTTTCTCTCTGGCATTCCTGCCGTTACTCATTAGCGTGGTGGTATGCGTCGCGTTCTTGTCACACGCAATCGACCGCGCGATTAATATGAGAGTTTATAAAATGGAGAGGTTGTGGTAGAGGTTGTGGGCTCATCGGATGTGATGTGGGCAAGTGAAGACCTTCTGAGATGCAAAAAACAACAACAGCATTGATTTGTACTATGCACACAGAAATTCGAGAATCAAATTCCACTTTTGTGGTGGCTCGAGGCCTAATAATTAACAACAGTTACGATGTGGAAATGCGTGTAGGTTTGGATGCATGCACCCCAAATGTTTGATGTTTGGGGATGAAGCCAAGGTTCTATTGTAATCCATCTATTGAATATTACATACGTTAGATTCCTGCAAAAGATTGTTCCTTATTATTCAAGCGTGAGAATATTTGCTGCAAATCTTCAGCAAATCTACTTTGTAAAATGGGCTATAAAAACACTGAGCATGATTGTGGTCCCATTCCGTCTTCGAGGTCCGCCATGGTTAAGGCATTCTTCATCGTTGCTCTGATCTTCCTTGCATCGATTGCAGCGTCGATTGCTAGGCAAGTGCAATTTATTTTTGAATGCACATTTAGATTCGAAAATCCAGTATTCATATATCTTTATAACGCACACTTTCACCTCTGTGCGGTAGAGATAACGTGTGTATGGAATGTTGAGGGCCTAACTCTTGCAGAGTGCCGCAAATACGAATTTGCGAATTTGTTTTTAAAAAAACACTGAGATGTGAATTTCGATCTGCAGACCTCCTCCTGGGTTCGATGATGATGATATCGAGATGACCGTCTTCTCCATTGACGAAATGTGCATTGAGGCTGTCGAAGATGTGGTGAGCTACTTCCGTTGTGCAATTTCAATATCAATATTTGTCGTTCTCCGTTAAATAATTGTATTTTAAGAGTTTTATTTATGAATTTAAAGAATGCTTCAGGACCGGACTGGAGACAGAAATGCGAATCCTGGAGTGAGGCAGATCAGGGACGAGTGCCTGAGGCGATTCAATAGAGCATATGTAAGGCATTTATTTCGAAAGAATTGATGACATGTAGATTGCGTACTGCCTGATCTGTTAATATATTTTTTGCATTCTTTAGAGCTGCTGAATTGTTTAATATACAGTCAGTAACATGTTTCTCCGACTCTGCTGATCAATTTCTAGCTCCGCAAAAAGGCAGCGACCATCAGGAGAAATGCTAGCACGCTGAAGTCGAGAATCGCTGCTGCTGTTAAGAGACTCAAGAAGATTCCCGGCGCAATGAATGACGCCATCGTAGCATTCTTTGTGAACAGATACGAGAGATTCGAGTGAATCTGAGATTATCAGTAACATTTCTTGATATGACGCAATAAAGATTTTGTATGATCAGATTTATCAATATACATCGTCACTAGGTAATTATTCGAACACATGGAACATCAGCATTGACACTCCCTCGCATAGAGGGATATCCGGGAAGCAGTGAATTTGCATGTCCTTTTTACTCGCTGACTGAATTTGCGTATATTTGCGTATGGTCTCTCTCTCTGAATTCAAAGTTCGCATTACACAGCTCATTTCACATTTTCTCAGATTCGAATGCACAATTTATCATATTTCTTTTGCATTTATCCACCTGGACGCACGTGATGGTGGACGAGATGTAAGCGATCCTTGAAGGATACCCAGTTTTCTCGTGGCGATTGGAATCAGGACCAATCGCAACTTTTTTTATGGTGACGCGCGGCCTAATTTACAGCACATTGTGGTGATAGTGGAGCTTAGCATTCATTTACCCCAAACTATTTGTGTTTGAGGAGTCAAGACTATCCCTCTATTGAAAGCTGCATGATAATTTAGATATAATTTTATGCAAACACTTCAATCCTGCAAAACTCATTCCTTATCACTGAAGCGTGAGAATATTATCTACGTATAATGTGGTATAAAAGCGCTGATAAATGGAGTGAAGCCACTCCATCTTCGCCTTCCGCTATGGTTAAGGCTATCTTCATCATCGCTCTGATCTTCCTCGCATCGATCGCTGTAACGATTGGGAGGTTAGCGAATTTTCGACTCATAGTAAGCATTAATCAATTGATTATATTGCGTGTACAAACGACACAACCAGAATTGTTGTGAGGTTGGCGCAAACTCTACATTGCGCGCTGAAACTGACATCCTCGAGGGCGGGATTATCATGTAACTTCAGGCTAGGGTCGTCGTCGAATATCCAAGTCGACTTGCGATATCGCTATTCCCACCCCTCACATATTGCGAAATACGAGGAGGGGGAGGCGATTGCGAATTCCCATCCGCCTTCGAATTCCCAACCGTACTTCAGAGCTCCGCCTCCTGGGGAATACGTGGATATCGACCTTGGCAGCGACGATGATGTTGTCATCTACACAAAGGAGATTTGTCCCCCCGTTGTCGCAGAAGTGGTGAGCAGACTTAATTAATTAAACTAATAAATTAATATAATTAATTAATTAATTAAGGCGAGGACATAAGGCGAGGATGAGCGATATGTAGTGAATACTTTATTACAGGATCAGGCAGAGAGCAAGGCGCCTCCTAAGCTGAAGCAGATCAGAGATGAGTGTCTGAGTAGATTCAACAGAGCATATGTAAGATCAACTGAGCAACAATGCGAAGAATTACGAAAACTAACATTTCTTATTAGGATGTGTAAGCATTTGGTTGTACAGGATTGATGAGCAATCGTCTGACTCTCTTCAGTTTGAGATCATGCAAACTGAAGAGGGTCAGACCATTGCTCAGAAGATGCATCGATAATCATTGCTTGAACGGGAGTGAAAGTGGCACTCGTTTAGCTACGCAAGAAGGCCGAGGAAATCCGGGCAGGCGGAAGCAAGCTGAAGGCGAGAATCTCGGCTGCAGTTAGAAGAATCAGAAAGATCCCTGGCGCACTCAATGACATCATCGTGGCACAATTCATGAAGAGATACGAGAGATTCGATTGATTGCAAAACTCTTGCCCCTTACTGCCCGAAATAAACATCTTATGGATGTTATGCATTTATTTACTTTCATATGATACAGGGTGCATTCACAATCATTTGATAACATTGAATACAAATTCATTGCCACTGTACACGTCGAGGAGGCGGTAGATTTGCATGTCCTCTTTCAATCGCTGGATGGCTGACTGAAATTATTTTTATCTCTCTCTCTCGTTAACTCTATAGGTAGAGACCACAAGGCGTTCTGTCAAAATCTTCACACGAGGCAATTTGTGTGCCTAATGTAACCCTAATAGTCTGAATAAGGCAACGCTTTTTGATTTAGGGCGACATCTTAACTTTGATCCGAATTATAATCCAAAAACCTCAATCTCACTCTCAACGGGAGAATGCTCGAAATCGGGATCGTGGGAAAAACGCACAAGGCGGTAAGAAAATACACAACTCCTTATCGCGAGTTAGCATCAACACGCTTGGTGTGGTGGTAGAGATCTAGGTCTTGTGCCGTAACTCCGTGGTTCGAGTCCCCTCCGTTGTATTTTTTTTTTTTTTTTGCAATTTTTTTTCGAAATTTTCTAAACGTTCCGACAGTTCAGAAAAACATCCTCCTGTTTTCCAATTTTGTACGATTTATCTTACTGATGGGAACTACAAAATACGAGTGGAGCAGCTATACACGATCAAAATGACCCATTTTACCCCTATTCCTGATCTTAATTAGCGTATGCTGACCTAAGTAGAGTAGCCCGATCAGGCTGCTCCAGTGGTCATTTGTGAAGGATCCTAAGAGCTACCGAAATCTGTTTTACTCATTCGATTTGGCCAAGAACGCGAACTGTCGGAGCTCTTGCGGATTTTGAGCGAACTCGGTATTCCCGAAAGTGGGCGTGGCTTGTGGTCTCTATCTATAGGAGTTTGCAACACTACAATGTATCATCATCTAGAAACATTTTCCCGTTCAATAATTTGGCAGGTACCATATTCACATATCAGCACATTTCACATTATATCAGCTTCGAACAGAACTAGTTATTATAGACCTACTAGAAGCATTAGTCAACTGTGGCGATGTTTCTATAACTCTATGTATGCTAACACAATAAGAAATATCGTAAAAAATACACCACCTGGACGCACATGAGGATAGATGAGATGTAAGCGATCCTAGAAGGGTACTCGGTTTGCCCCGATTTCCTGAAAATTCATATCTTCGATAGAGGGAATTTGCTTCCTGAAAGAGTACAAGCCGCAATCTCTTCCATTGTGCCTGATGTCTCGAAGGATTGAGAGGGTGTGCAAAACGTGTAGTTTATCAATGCCTTGAAAGTCGTTCTCTCACCTGTAATGTGCATGGAGCTCTTGGAAGATGCGCAAATGGTACGTGTAGCTGATTTCCCTCACTCGATTAGAGGAGTTCGACAGATCTAGCAAACATGATTTATATTATTTCACTTAAAAAAATTAAAACATAGAATCAGAAAAGATGGGGAGTCGGACAAAGTGGAAACTTGGCCCAACAAATGCACATTTTTTGAATAAGTCTAAATTTCCACATAAAATGCATTCAAGTAATATAGTTTCATCCTTATCTAGTGATCTCCGGAAAAAGTGAAATCACAATTATTAATTGAAAACTTACAGGATGGCCAGCATAATAATCCGTAGATTGCGGCTGATTCGACCTCGTCTAACGATGCCTGTTTATATTGGATTATCAATAATTAGCAACTTCATTTTAAGTTGTATCTCGCAGCTTTGATCGGATGTCAAGCAAAATGAAACAGTATCTGTCACGTTATAACTCGCACAGTGAGCCGCCAACGACTAATTGTTAATTTGTTATACAAAACAATCCGTGCCCCACCTGCTTGAGGAGTGGACCGAGCCACTCGGAAGTGCACTTTGACGTCATCGTTCGCATCATACTGAAGAGTTCGCAATTCGGGCCATTTTTTCTTCACATCACACTGCATTTTGACTGGTTTTTTTCAACGCTCCTAGTCGCACTTCTAATCATGACTGATTGATTAACGCAGTCAAATCTCTTATCAGTCTAAGCAGTCACAAAACCGTATGTGCAAATTGCAAGTGCACAATTTTTTCACATGATTCGCGAAGAGCTGTCCCTCTTAATGAGCAATGGTATCGCTCTCTCCAAACCACACACTCTCTCATCGGGTAGAGAGACGAGATAACATGCAAATCGAGGAGAGTCAGTCCAATACTCCTCTTCGTTATGTGTGCTCTCGTCAGTATTACATGCGAGATGGTACAGTGCACTAGGTCGGATGATCGCAGTCGGATGATAACCAACAAATGAACTTTCACAGAATAATTGTTGACTCGTTGGGATCCTACTCTGAAAGTTCGACAGAAGAGTCCATTTTTTGGTTATCTTCCAGTAAGTTATCGTCCGGCGGTGACCGATCTCATGCCTGGTGCAGAGAACGAAGCGATTCAGGCACACCAACATTTACAGTGCGCAGGTTCTGTACAAAATTATTAGGTGCCTACTTTACGGAAAGCTGCTTATCGTACGGAGCTGCGAGGTCGACGATGTATTGCTCGATTTTGTCGATCTCGATGAAGGTGAGAAATGAGACCATAAATCTGCAGAAAAGTTGATAATGCTCAGGGCCTCTTTTAATCGTAAATTCCCATAAACATTATGGATACTGTCAATAAGAACAATATTTTCACACATGTTATCATCGCCCTGGAAGTACTTCTGCGCTCGGTAGACGCCGTCAAAGATGAAGCGAGACACCATGAAGTTCTTGAGCACCATCCACTGCAAAGATTTCAAAATAAGACCGTTTTCATCAAATCTGCCCCCCTTCTGCATCATATCTTGCACAATTAACTTATTAACGAAAAAAAGATAATTGCCTTCTAAATGTCCTCATTTCGAATTGGTTTATGATAATCCATAAATGTACGCTCAATAAAACACTTCAAACTCGCCTTCTCCTCATTGTCGAAGGTGGAAATCTCGGGAAATGCAGTCGTCGCGAATCCAATCACAGATGGAAGGGACGCGCGGACGCACTGGTTCTGCAGCCCGATCCTGCCCGGGACAAAGCCATTCTGCAATTATTGTTGCTACATAGACTTGTAGACTCGATATCAAATTTCGAAACTTTGAAATGAATTTTGAATAATTGTCACCAAGAACAATGGTCTCTATTGTTTGAAATTTTCAGAGATGTCAACACCTAGTAATTTAGATTCTATATTCCGACCCTGCCCGGGTGAAATCCATTATGAGGTGATGTTTGGTTTTGTTTGATTGTTAGGGGCCTCATAGTTTCACGCGTTATATTTTGAGGAGATGTAAACACCCAGGAATTATCTTCTCATGTGATCTATGGTTTCAGGTATAAAATACGTACGCCAAGTGTCTCTGATCTATTGCTCGAGAAACGGCCTCTTCATTTCTTGTGCTCCCTCGACTCTCAACATGAGATAGGGAGTAGAGTTCTCTTATTGGAATCTTATTGGAATGAATTGCATCATTTTCGTATATGTTTCACATGCACTATATATATGGTCTATATAATGCACGTGAAACATATGTGAAAATTATGCAATTCATTCCAATAAGATTCCAATAAGAGAACTCTAATAGTGAGCATGCATAATGAAGAGGTGACAACCCAAATTTCGAACTATTTTACGTTTTCTCTCTCTCTCTTACCGATCAGAAAGTGCGCGAATTGAGGAGAGTACGAGGTGTTTCAGTTTTACATTCAAAAATACACACCGAGTTGTTAGTCACAAATATTAACGGAAATTGTGTTTTTCTCTGATAGCCCCTATCAGTTAAAGGTTAAAAATCGTGAACTAGGGTGTTGATTTGGTGGGAAATGGTCTCCTCATTCAGCATAATATCCTGATTATCTAAGCGGTGAAAGAGCGCGTAGAATGAAGATAGCATTTCCCAAGAAGTGATATTTATTGAAAACTCGACGACCGCAGTCGTACGTAGACGCTAAGCAGGTCACAGAAGTGGCCACATTTCACGTGACAAACTACCCCGACGAGAAACTCGAAATATCGTTATCAGTTTCGTTAGAAATCGTGGTGAACTCAGTGGTAGATTAGGTTACAGAACTAAACGCGTCTCAAAATAATATAATGATAAGAGCAACTAGCTGGAGTTCGAGAACCGATCTAAAGCTCCCTTTTCACTCTACTGGCCAAGAGTGTGTGTAAAATGAAGTTCGAACTCTACAACTAACCCTCCTCTGCAGGGTGCTCCCACTTGCTTCAATCATGACTTTCTCATCATTTCGCATAGCAGTAGTCTCAAGTGACCTGAAAACGGCTAATTCAAAGACGAATATTTTGAAACTAAAGAATCGCAATCAGAATAACATTTATTAGACTGATTGAATTAATCAGTGTGCAGGATATTGACACCCATATTTCGAAACAATGTAGTAAACAATCACTTGTATTCCTTGGCAATCATATCCAACAACACGGTTGGTGTTTGTTTTGCTTCGGCAACCGGCTGAAAAAAACCGACATTTCTTTCACAGGAGTACTAAAAAGCAGTGATGATAAATCTTCCAAATCCTGATTAGAGGCTCGAACATCTTGATGCTCACTCCATTATGGTTAACTTACCAATTTGGATGCGGGCTTTGACGAGCTCTTCTTAATTGTTTTCACGGGCATTCGAAAATTTCGAGCGGTTGGGACGCCTGGGAAAATGCATGTCAAAAAATCGGTGCTCAAATAGATGATAAATGTCCCTCTTCATTCTACGCATAACTCTCGCAGTGGGACGCAAAGACTAATAGACTAATTACGAATTTTCAGTAGACAATATGCAAGGAATGAACACTCACAAGCACTGTAAATCCAGTGCTTAAAGAACTGCTAAAAAACTCGAAACAATTTGTGATGAGAGTTCAATGCTGTGGGACGCAATGAATACTAGCCGTGGGACGCAATGAATGGTTGCGGATTTCCTATAAAAGACGAGCTAGGAAAGTAAGCTCACAAGCACTGTCCATCCCGACAGCCACGCATTTCGCATATCGGCATCGGCGGCACGTGAATCGAATATCTGTAAACTGTTGTCAATATCTTTGCTCAGTGTTGTTTCAACACAGTGCATTAGGGAGTAATAGTGAAAGTTGACGAAAGAACAGGTCATCTATGTAATACGTAGCACAATTACATAGATGACCTGTTCTTAAAAAAAAAGTTAAAAAATACACTCTTCAAATTTGCTTGTTCGCAATATTAAAAGAGTATTTTCTAGCCACCTCTGTAACCTCTGTACGTTTCACGTGCTCTATACATATTGCATATATAGAGCACATGAAACATATCTGAAAATGATACAAAACTTTTCCAATAACAGAACTCTAGTGGTGAGTCAATGCTTGAGAATCCACATCTGTAATACCTTTGCTGACATCACAGGTGTCGGTGCTCTGCCGGCAGATGTACGTCTGCTCTCCGAGAACCGTCTGAAATGACGTATTGTAGGCGTAAGGGCGCCTGATTTTTGGACGTCTGCCTCTCAGAACGTTCTGTCGTGTGCTGAAAATCTGCTCAAAAGTGTAATTCTTAGTCTGCAACACTCTCCAAACCACAGTGTTGTCTCTCAGACATGTCTCGGAAAGCGCAGCGTGACCTTGCGAACTATAGGAAAGTGCAAAGTTCCCACTGATATCACTTTGTTATTCTAACAATCAGTCGGATTTCGAACTGCTATGCTCACTCTCCACACCATAGAAGCGGTGCGCTCCTTACAGTTGCTATCGATTTGTTACCATATATCGCTAAGCCATATGTAATCTGTGATTTTAATGTGACTTCAGAAATGGATGATAAATGATTGATTGAGAACTGAAAAAGTGCAAAGCACCCTTTTGAAGAAGGCTGCGCACGCTCTGCATGAGATAACGCCGTAGTGCGCGCTCTCGGCTCTGAAATGAATGATTCAAATAAGTATGGCCTAAGCCGTAATGGTATAAAAGAGAGGTGAGCTACAATGCTATTGTCAAGAAGCACCTAGTTAGGAGCAATGGTAATAAGGAAAAAAATATATCGTTACCAACAATTTTAAAGGGTCTATTGATTGCAACGATTACATGATATATTTAGAGAATAGTTCAGTTTCAATCTTTTCAGTTCCCGCACTCCCTCCGTTGATGGGGAGATAGAGGAGGACATAAAAAGAGTAAGCAAACACGACCTTGACCTGAGTCAGTGCGTTCCCTTCCTCCGTTCTATTAGTGCCTTATCAGGTATTTGACTTGCCCATCAAGCCTGCCCTAGCGTGCTCAATCGATTCTCACCAACGCTTAACAAAGTTTGGACATAAAAAAAGTGAATGTCGATCACTATCCGGTTTGTAAGCATAGATCAGCCAGATCAATCGTGATGTGGTTCACCGACTGTGGGTACGAGGTTTACACTCCAGGAGTAGCACACAGGAGAGACTCCAGGAGTACCGAGATAGGGGAAAGTCATAGATGGAAACGAACTTTGCTTTGCAGACGAGGCATATGCGTTGACGCGGGCGCGCTGAGTCCATTGATACAAGCAGAGATGACAGATAGACGGAGAGGGAGGGATAGGGAGATGGGTGACTGGGCGCGAGAGGAGACAGCAACAATAGTGATAAGAAAGCAGAATTCACGCCAGATCAGCACGATTCCTCGCTGAGAATCTTCAATTCTCTGCCTAATATGTCATTCTACAAATATTACGCGTGAAATTCTCTGCTCTGCCATAGCGTGCATGTGATAGGCTTATCCAATTTAAAATTGCTGACTTCACAAATAACTTGTATCCGTAAAAAAAGCGATATTCTTCGCTGCAAGTATTTAATTCTCATTTATGTGATTAATTCGTTTCGAAGAGACGTTCAGGTGCACAGCCCACAAGTGAGCACATATCATTACCTTTTTTACGAAAAATTTACCCTTTTTACGAAAACTTCAAGCTCCTTTCACATGTTTGATCGATGTGTCTTTTTCAATTTCTACAATCAACATTTTATCTGCGAAAAGTTTATTACAATCGATTGATATAAGCAATAGATACTATGAGTAATTTCCCAGTATAAAAATACATACTCGCAAGAAGATACGATTTGAATGTGCATCAATTATTTCTTGACGCAGCAGGTTGCAACCAGTGCACATGCTCCACAATATACCATCCATCCGGTCACCGCTACGGGCAATAACACACAACCCAGAACAACCAAAGCGAAACAAGCGCAAATTATGCCACAAAGGCACATGCACTCATCCGTACACTCGTATTTTCGTCTATTGGGAGGCATGGTTTCTTCCTCGAACCCGATCACCCTCCCACTATAGATCTCAATATTTGGGTTCTGATCCGTGATCGATAATGCGTTTTCTTTGGTAGTTCCTACGACGCTGGAGTCATCATTCATATCTAAACGGTAGGGTATAGACTAACCGTATGTCTCTGACATGTATAAATTATCCATCTTGAAATGAAAAGAAGTAATAAAAAATGAGTAACTACATTGGAAATGATGACACTTGGTAAAGGTAGGAATCAGAGCTTTGCATCACTAGCTCTCTAAGTTATATTCTTGTCGATATCCAGAATGGTATTACCTTCACAAGTAAAGTTGATCCCAGTTGCTGAAGTGGTTGGAATATCGCTCGACTTGTTCTCGAAACCAGGAGGTGAGTTCGATTCATATCTTGATGATTTGGCCCCCATAGTAGGAAGAAGAGGAAATTCACTTTACGAATGATTACCTAACAGAGGAGCGGAGAGGCTATTCTAAATGACGCCGAGCAAGAATACGAATAGTCTGTCTGGAGAAGTGAGAACAAAGGGCGGTCCTTAGAGTAGATGGCGTCATAGTGATTGTTTATTCGTCGTATTGATCAATATGGTATATGATGAAGCAAAGGAAACATGAATTACTGAAAGGTACTCGTTACATTGTACAGATGCGCAGGGAGTACTACTAATTGTTTACACAGATCAATCTGTATGACTATTCTTGATTTTATGTATTCATGACCTGCTATCATTAATATCAATTGAGTTTTTAAAATAGTACATTACATATTCATTGCATGAGAAGATCATTGTTATAACATAATTATCATATTTATCATAATCATTGTCATAAATGAAACATATTTATCGATGACGATACGAGTCGGAGCATTTCAAGTTTGAACATAAATGATTGGATAAGAGTAATGAGGGAAAATATAACATGTTCTTTAAACAAGAGGATGCATATTAAGAATCTGTGCTACGTTGTTTTAGACAATCCTGTGAAGCGCCTACTTGTCCAATACCCGACAATAATGGGGACCATTATGATGGGGGGCACCAGAAAGAACCCTAGCACGATGCACGTGCACAGTATGGCAAATGAGCACGGACCCGAGCACTCTGCTTCCTCTCTCTTCTGGTACCTCTTCTGGTACTCTTCTGGTGCCTGGAAAGTTGTTTTTTTGGGCAGAACTTACAAAACAACCACGCACGGTGGAGCCGCTAAGTGTGGTATGCAGTGGGCTAGGTTTTCAAATATACAGACGTTAGTGTATTTGTTTGTGAATATTAAGGAATGATGTTAGCTTCATACCTCTTCTTCGAGCCCGATCCCTTTCTCACGGGGGATCTTAATGGTTGCATAATCTTCCTTTTCAGATGTTTCGGCAGCTTCATCTACTTCTTCGCTGATGTCATCCTTTGCGCCTAAAGGTAGGAACCACAAGGGGTATAGCCGAAATGAACCTATGCCACCCTAACTATGCTCAAAATGCCCACAGGGATCCAAATAAGATCATTATTTTGGCCGTTTGTCGATATCTCATCTCTGAATCGAGCCAGAAGTCATAAAGTACGTGAAAAAGTGTCAACGGAAAGCGCCAGAAAAGCGAGACGAGGAAGAAAGGGGCGGAGCCAATTCCGCCGCCTCTCTAGTCAAATCACCAAAAATTTGGGCAAAGCCGCCATTTCCCGGATGCGCCTCACCCAGTAAGGTTTGACGAATGAGGGCTGCGCCCGCACTCTCTCGTAGGCGCGCTGCTCTCTACACACGCCGGGGCAAAAACAGGCGAGAAGAGGGAGGGCGCGAGGAGGCGGAGTTTCGCGTTTGCCTCTCTCGCTTAACGAACTCCCCTCAAACTGATCTTCTTTGAAGCACGAGTCAGCGCCTTAATTTTTGAATGGTCTGTTTTGATAGAAAGTTGCATTAGGCCTTGAGTATCAAATGGCCAAAGGGGGAGCTAAGAGCTCCCACTTTGAGGGATGATTTCGCCTTTTCGCAACCTTTAAATTGTATGCTGACCTACTCAAACCCGAACATGGATGTTCCGCCTCAGGTCACTGATAGATAGAGGGGAGATCTAGATGAATCAGTTTAGAGCGATCGATTTGGTTGCGAATGAAGCTCGTGCTCCCTAAATCTTGCTTTAGAGAGGAATCGTGCACGAACAAAGTGGGCGGAGCTTGCCGTATCTACCTAAAGGTTTGAAATAATATGGTTTCGTAGCAAACCAAGAGGTAACTCTCTTTATCTCTCTCGCTGATGGAACTGACTAGACTGATAATCACAAATCAGGCACCAAAAGTGTACAATACATTCGAATTACCTCCACACTTGATCTGCTGGTATCCCTCCTGATGATAGCGGATGCTGACCACAGTGGCTGATGATACTGGCATGCAATTGGACTGCTCTGAATCAGGAGACGACTTCGATTCAACTCTAGAGGTTTTTGCTCCCATGGCGAGTGATGTAGTAGAAATAAAATCTGAAAAAATGGAAATATGGTTAAGTAGCACACAAGCGGAGGACAGGCGGGAGGACAATCAAACAAGGCAAAGTGAGTGATGTAAAGATGAATGGTGCTTTGGTGTCAGAAAGAATAATGGGCGGAGCTT
This sequence comes from Pristionchus mayeri, assembly GCA_036245805.1. Classification (NCBI taxonomy): domain Eukaryota; kingdom Metazoa; phylum Nematoda; class Chromadorea; order Rhabditida; family Neodiplogasteridae; genus Pristionchus; species Pristionchus mayeri. The sequence continues at coordinate 893,998 of BTRK01000003.1, read as the reverse complement.
TGAGTGCGTGGCACCCTATTGATTTGTATTCAAATAATGAAGGAGAGGGGATTGCGTCAATCTTATTCCCGGATAAATGTCCACTGTCATTACTCCGATCCTTATTGTGAAGAAAAGTGGAGAGACATACCTGACGCGTTTGTAAAATTGAGTACATCAAATTCATATATTGATGTTATAATGAGAAAATAATCTAATTAGTCACTTTTGAAATTCCACACCCAATGGAATAAATGAAGGAATGAATAAAATTCCTGAACTTCGAACTCTACGTATTACCTTCACCAATTATCTAATTGTTCTCTGCCTTCTACATTCTGGAGTTTATCACAGCCACAGGAGTCTCGGACATGTCGTTCGAATTCTCGGTATCAGCAAATGACTTCGATTCAGCTATTGATTCTTTAGCCCCGTGGTGAAGAGTAAATACGAGGGAATTAACTGAAGATGAAAATTTTACATTGCCCAGATACTCAAATTTCCTAAGAGTGGAAAGATGTTGGATAAACAACAAAAGTGCGGAAAGCATGCCTTGCGTGGAAGGAGCAGTGAGCATATTGGGCGGAGCTTAAAGTGCGAGGCGTGCTTTTGATTGTTCAAAATTTGAACTTCAAATTGATCGATTTCACTGGATGTTCGAGCTGTGTATTCATATCATGTTCTTGTCAATAATGGCTTAGATTAGGCCACTTTTTCCTCCTCTGGTATTGCGTGCATGCCAACATAATTGCAATAACACCTTTTATCGATGATGATACAACTCAGAAAATTGGCCAGCCATGAACGCCTTTGTGTTTAAACATATGGGACGGAATGATACAAGTATTAAAGAGGGATATCACACATTCTTCGATGCATGCGCTTCAAGATAAGCACCGATGACAAAAACAGATGCAATTGCGCCAACAGAGGCTGCGATGGGGAAGAGTGCCCCACCAACAAACATGCCCATCACGGTGGGGAAGACGACGAACAGACCAACTGTCACGTACCACGTGCATAAGAAGCCGCAGACTTCCTTACACGTTGCTTCTCTTCTCTCAGGGAACTGAGCCTGCAAAGGTTAATGAAAAATGAATGACCCACTTCCGTGAAACGGTTGAACACAAAATAAGAGACGCATGCAAGGTGATATGGTACTAGATCTCCAAAAGTAAATACTAATGTTGTATTTCATTGATATTCGGGAAACTGCAAGGATCTTACATATTCCTCGAATCCGCTCTCTTTCCCACGCCGAGTCTTAACCGTTGCATTGTCTGCCTTGTTCGCTGTTTCATCATCTTTGGTATCTGCTTCATCACTGGATTCCTCCATAGCGCCTAAAGGTAGGGAGCGAATGATCGCCCGTGATAACGTTATAAAATAAGAGGTTGAAATCTTTCCTCAACTAGGAATTCCCTATCAAACAAGAACATTGAGTTAGAGAATAGAAATACCTTCGCACTTGATCTGCTGGCATGCTTCCTCTTGGTATCGGATGCTGATTACATCCGATGAAGAGATTGATTTGTTGTCGGGCGTCTCCTCAACATCAGCAGACGATTCAACTCTCGATGCTTTGGCCCCCATCTTGAGTGGTGAAGTAGAAACCTAAAAGTGAGGGAGAGCTGGGATTCAAACAAACATCGAAGAGTGAGTGATGTAAATATGAGGTTTTGGCGTCAGTGAGAATAATGGGCGGAGCTTTAAGTGCGAGGCGTTCTATTGATTTTTTTGATTTGTGTCATTCAAAATATGGAGGGGAACATCAGGAGATGACATAGATTTAAATCTAGATGCGTTGGCCCAATGGCGAGTGGTGGAGTAGAAAGGACTTTAGGGATAAAAATGTGACTACTGCGCAGCATAAATGAGTTCAAGTAAGCAAAATGTGAGGGAGAGGCGGGTTACAAACAAACAACATGCAAATATGAATGAGGTTTTGTGTACGTGAGAATAGTGGGCGGAGCTTTGAGTACGAGGCGTCCTATTGATTGTTTTCATTCACAATAGTGAGGTAGAATTGCGTCATGGCCCGATATCTGCCCATCTGCATTTACACTTTCTAATAGAGTTCGTAGGACATCAAAAACGTCGAAAACCGAAAACTGAAATAAGACCGATTTAGCAAAATCTATTCAATTATCTCGTAAGAGGCGTGAGATGGATCGACGAACTCTAAAACACATAGAAAATGTCAAAAATTTATCATAATTGCGCGACGAACATGTAAAAAGTGTATTGAGAAATTCGTTGCGCATCAATAATAATTACAAGTATCAAGTATTGATAATGTTATTTATCAGGCCTGATGAGTGAACATTTACGAGTAGAAAGATATCACTTTAGTAAAGCACAAGTTAACTCAAACGCGAAGTTGCGTGATAACATCAAGATCAACACATCTCAATTATCAGGTTGGCGGGAAAGTCTTTGTGTATGGATTTGTTTTAACACTGCTCTTCGCAAGTGCACTTTGGCGTTCTCTCGTTCCTAGGGTATAACAGTCAGTGATGGGCCTTTATAGTAAACAACTCCCCATTCCCTGTCCTTCAGTCAAGCTCTAGTAGAGCAACGATGTATGTTCCTGATGCCTCCCACTTCCGACATGTTCTGCTTTACCTTTCTCTAAACTACACCACGATGTAGGATTCGAAGACCCTCCTGAAGAATGTTTATGACACACATGTCCCCTCCACAACACCATAAGGAATTGGTTCCTTCGCTTCGAAGAATACGACTTTTCCCTCAATGAATGGGATCGCTCTGGGAGACCGCGCTAGTTGCATTTTGAGCCTTTGAAGAAAGCTATTGAAACGGACCCATTTCAAAGTGCTCGCGAAATTAGTATTGCACTTAGAGACCACCATAGCACTGGCAGAGAAGGCTTGAGATCTCTTGGAATGAGGAAATTTATCGGTCGATTCATACCCAATGATCTGATCCAAGCCAGCCATGACCGTCGAGTCGATGTTTACATTACTCTCCTCATTCTCCGAGGTGGGGATCGATGTCCGGAACGGCTCATAGGGGGGAATCAGAAGCGGGTCCCCTACGATAACAACCACATGAGATTCCAGCGGTTTGGAGAAGGAGAGACTCGACAGGGTGCCCCCAAACTTGGCCTGCACCCCAAGAAAAACATGCTGTCAACGTGGTGGGGTGTGGATGGCGTGATCTACTCGGAGCTACTCCCTGAGACAATCACCGGGGCCAAGTACGTTACATACCTACAGAATTTGAATTTGGAAGTCGATCGTCCAAGGCTGAAGGACAAGAAAGTGTACAATCAACAATATGACCCCCGTCATCAGGTCTCCAATCTAGTCAAGCAGGAACTGGCTGGATAGGGATGGATGGTTCTCCCTCACCCCCCGTATTCTCCTGACATGGCCCCGTCAGATTACTGGCTTTTCGCAGACCTGGCCTATGCTCTTAGAGATAGGTCGTTCAATTACCGTGGAAGTCTCTAGTATGCTATCATGCAATACTTTCATTCGCGTCCAGGCGGGTTCTAAAGGGAAGGGATCCATACATGGCAGGTACGTTGTGCACATTTTTTCAATAATGAGGACAGGCATAATTGAAGGTATGCTTTTCCCTTCCTCAGGAAATAAAGTTTTGAAAAATACACAAAGACTTTCCCGCCAACCTAATATTTACAAAAACTCGAACAGATTAGAGCGCAATCCGCGATTACCACAAGCGAGAAAAAGCATGTGCCAACAGCAACGGGGAACATCATCGCCAAGCCCACGATACATAGCGGAAGCATAACAAAACACGCAAACATCCCTGCGCACAAGCCCGTATAATCATACTCTTCCATCTCTTCGGGCGGTGCCTCTTCCTGGAACCCGATTACTGGTCCATGCTGGATCTTAATCGTTGCGTACTCTTCCTCTTCCTCGTCATCTTCATAGTCCGTATTCACTTCATCATTGACGTCTTCCTTAGCTCCTAAAGGTGCTAATACATGATATTGGGAGTGTTATACATGAAGAGATTGTACACAATGTCCAACTGAAGTTCTATCTGTTACGAGTGTTGGCATAAGTTAGTGCGTATATACTCGCGAAAGGTGAGCGCAAGGAATTACCTTCACACTTTAACTGCTTGTAGCCTTCCTCTGGGATTCTCAGGGTGATTAGAGTAGCCGATGAAACGGGAATGGCATTGTGCGTCTTTTCAAAATCAGTAGACGTCGTCGAATCAACTCTTGATGCTTTGGCCCCCATGGTGAGCGATGTAGTAGAAATAAAATCTAAAAAAAATGGACTCAAGGTTAAGTAACACACAAGCAGAGGCAGGGAGGATAAACAAACAATGTAAAGTGAATAATGACAAGATGCATGATGTTTTGGCGTCTGTAAGAACAATAAGCGGCACTTTGAGTGCGTGGCGTCATATCGATGTTCATTCAAATATGGGGTATTGCATCAGTCTTATTCAAGGATCAATGCTCCCTGGCATTGCTCCGATCCTTATAGTGAACAACAGGTGGATAGACATGCAGATGTACAGGGTGCGCCAAAATTACCCGAACTTACATTTTTATATGATTCACACCTTTGTAATGGGACATGGGCGATCTGGTTCATGATAAAGTTTACCAACAATATGGGCAATAGTAACATACTAGCTAATTTTGATGGGACCTCACTTAGCTCTGACAAAGGCCTGGAGTTTCTGCTCATATCCAACTGTCAAATCCCGCATGAAATTTTCATAGATTTCGTTTCATGCTTAGAGAAGGGCATCTTAAATTGAGATTAGTATCGAGTTCTTGGAAGAGGACTTCTAGGACAACAACAGCCCCAAACAGTGAAGTCGAGAGTTTGAGATCGGGGGAGTTCGGGGGCCAATCAGTCAGAGTGATTAATCGGATGCATGAGTGTTGAACCACAACTTTGACTTGTGAAATGTAGCAGAATCTTTTTGAAAGGTTCAGCGCTCCCGACCCAAATGGGAATGAGCTCATGGTGGTAGCGCGTCTTCGAGGCTGTGCTTCATGTAATACTCCGAATTGATCTAGACGCTCGGAATGGCAAAAAGGAGAGGGAACTTTCATGTTGAGCAAATTCCATTCCAAACAATTATGCGGAGGGGATAGCTGGTATTACCAGTGACTTCACAACTATTTTTGGTTTCTTCACGATCAGAGGCAGTGATTATGATGTTTTTCCAAATCAGCTTTCCTTCGACAGAAAAAATGTTTGCATTGCTGAACAACGTACGAACGTGCGCGGACCTGGCACAATGTAGCAAAAAGTTTAGGTACCGTTCTCTGCGGAGCTTGATCTGTAGCTCATATAGTCCCTGCAGTTTACAGTACTTGTGAAGGCGAAGAGCCAGCTGGGGCTTGATAAGACTACGAACGGATGTGTTCGAGATATCGAGAATCTTTTTCATCTTCGTGCTATTTCGAAGCTCCCTCTTTCGGTAGTGATCTCGGTTCTTAGGGGTGGAAACTGATACCGGTATCCCTCAGTCCGGATGCATCTTATAAGTATAAAGTTGTTGATGCATGATAACGGTATGGGATGCAAGCGGCTTGTGAAAGCAGAGTCAATGAGCGATGTCGATTCCCTAGATCACCACTCGATTCAATGAAGTCAGATATCTTTCAAAATTAACTTATATACATTTTTAGTATTAGTTGGTCTCGAATAATGCAAACATTTATGGGAATCAATGATTCCCTAGAGAAATGAGAACGAATCAGTTGATTCTATGCAAAAAGGGGAGAGTCGAATTTCGGGAATCATTCCGCTCTTTCATTTTCGAAAGAGCGCGGTCGCAAAGAATCAAAACGCCAACACTAGAGCCCACCATAGCACTGTCACAGAAGGCTGGAGATCTCTTGGAATGAGGAAATGTATCGGCCGTTTCATATCCCATGATCTGAGCCTAGCCAGCGGTGACCGTCGAGTCGATGTTTTCATTACTCTCCTCATTCTCCGAGGCGGGGATCGATGGCTGGAACGGCTCATAACGGGGAATGAGAAGTGGGTCATCTACGATAACAGCCACATGAGAGCCCAGCGAGTTGGAAAAGGAGAGACTTCACAGGTTGTCCCCAAACCTCACCCGCACCCCGAGCAAAATAAGCTGTCAATGTGGTGGGGAGTAGATGGCGTGATCTACTCGGAGCTACTACCTGAGGGCATGTCAATCACCGGGGTCAAGTACGTCACACACCTCATAATTTGAAGTTGGAAGTCCATCGTTCAAGGCTGATGGGCAAGAAAGGGTATAATCAACAAAATGGCCCCCGTCACCAGGCAACCACTCATGTCAAGCAGGAACTGGTTGGATAGGGATGGATGGTTCTCCCTCACCCCCGTATTCTCCTGACATGGTACTGTCCGATTACTGGCTTTTCGCATACCTGACCGTTCGAGGTAGGGCATTCAATTCCCGTGGAAATGTCGATGCTGCACGTAAGCAATACTTTGCCTCGCGTCTTGATTGGTTCTACAGGGATAGAGTCCATAAATTGAAGGAACATTGGGCACCTATTACCAATAATGATGACAAGTATTATTGAACTCGTGCAATTGTTTCCTCAAAGAAATTAAGTTTTGAAAAAGTCACAAAGACTTTCCGACCAACCTAATACTATTAATTTCATTCAAATTTATTTTACCAGCTGAAATCAATCACATTTCGCAATTTCTTATAGAATTATTGCAGTACAAACGTTAAAATCATCAATATGAATGGAGTTATATTATTCAGAAGTAATGAGATTAATGCTGCTTCCCGTAATTGCTCGAGGTTCTTCTGATAGCTGCGAGAATTCCTTCTGAATGTGGGCTGATTAACAAGCACTATGTCGGATGATCACCGTCGGCTGATACTGGATGATAACCAACAAATTGACCATTCTGTAGAACTTTCACAGTAGGTTCGCAATGTCTCAAAAATGATTCAGTGAAAGTTCTATAGAAGGGTCATTTTCTGATTATCACCCAGTAGGTTATAATCCGACGGTGATCATCTGACCTAGTGCAGATTAACAAGATTTATGTGATCCTTTTCGCAAACAATCATACTACACCACGGTCATTAGTAAACGTGGTGAAAGAAACCGATGTACTTTGAAATATGTGGGCCGATTTGTTAAAAAAACTGACTGGCCGGACATAACGTTTTAAATAGATCGTTCGATTTTTGGACCAGTTGGAATCATCTACGATACCCTTATGAGAACACTAACCTTCATTTCTGCCCACTCCTCCGGTTCAGCTCTTGCGAATATGATGAAAAATGTGTTCGATATTATCAACACCGCGATGAATCTGAAAAAAATGAGACATTTACTCAAACGCTTTCTTACATAATGAAGACTATCCTCCACTGGTGGAAGGTATTGTCCGGTGTGATTAATGGAATGATGAAAGAGCCAGATATAAGGGAAAGTGTTGCTACGACCTGAAGATATGTTTCACGAAATAAATTCGCACTTCACAGTTCGAAAAAATGGATTAATGTATCAATCATCTACAGACTCAGTGTGTTTACAGAAGATAAATCGCTGTCATTTTAGAAACCACAAAGCTATTAAGTCAATGACTCACGTGCACAATCCCGAAGATAAACGACGCGTGTTGCCTCGAGATCATGATGGCTGCCTTGTGAAAACCGCCCGTTGTGAAGGCCCCAAGGATGAATGGTATCACTGCAATATAACAGAATAGCTGCAACTTCAATAGATCCACTAGGAGAAGTTTGCAGGACAGTATGGCATGCTGTTTGTATTTTCTCATCAGTCCTTCGACGATTGATGTTTTTGAACACAATTAGATCATGAAATATTTTTGAAACATACTTAAACTGTGTAAATATTGCAAAAAATGAAACAAATTAGTAATGCCGAACTTACTTATCAGCACGGTTGCAACAGACGTATTCATAGCGGGTGGTACGCAAATTATGACAACGAAGATTGCTCCGCCGAGATAGCAAGCAAGGGAGTTGAACAATCGAAGTTTGCATACCTGAGAAGTAGTTTTTTTTACGTTTTGGAAACTATTACTTTCGAGCTTTGTACGCGTGTATTCAACCAATGTTGAAACGCATATGAAACCTATTGCCAAAGCAGAAATAATTGATGGTATTCTAATTTTCAAAAAAAGATTGTGAATATGAAATTGTACCTCGCTCATCAAATCACTTTCGAGCTTTGTACGCATGTATTCAACCAATGTTGAAACGCATATGAAACCTATTGCCAAAGCAGAAATAATTGATGGTATTCTAATTTTCAAAAAAAAGATTGTGAATATGAAATTGTACCTCGCTCATCAAATCACTTTCGAGCTTTGTACGCATGTATTCAACCAATGTTGAAACGCATATGAAACCTATTGCCAAAGCAGAAATATTTGATGGTATTCTAATTTTCAAAAAAGGATTGTGAATATGAAATTGTACCTCGCTCATCAAATCACTTTCGAGCTTTGTACGCATGTATTCAACCAATGTTGAAACGCATATGAAACCTATTGCGAAAGCAGAAATATTTGATGGTATTCTAATTTTCAAAAAAGGATTGTGAATATGAAATTGTACCTCGCTCATCAAATCACTTTCGAGCTTTGTACGCATGTATTCAACCAATGTTGAAACGCATATGAAACCTATTGCCAAAGCAGAAATATTTAATGGTATTCTAATTTTCAAAAAAGGATTGTGAATATGAAATTGTACCTCGCTCATCAAATCACTTTCGAGCTTTGTACGCATGTATTCAACCAATGTTGAAACGCATATGAAACCTATTGCGAAAGCAGAAATATTTGATGGTATTCTAATTTTCAAAAAAGGATTGTGAATATGAAATTGTACCTCGCTCATCAACTTCAACTTATCCGATGCCACTCCAGCTATTGCTTTGAGCGGCAACTGGGCGATCGTCGGAATGATCGTGAGTGTGCCCGTGAGCGTGGGCGAGTAGCCAAGAACGGAAGTGAAGTATCTGGAGCAATAACAAAACTTGGGTTCTCTTATTAGAAAATTTGTATATAAATTTCAGATATGTTTCATGTTCGCTTCATCTATGAACTATATAGTGTCCATGGAACATATCTGAAAATTATACGAAAATTTTCAGAACTTTATACGGAAAAATTGTTTTCATATCCAACAAAGGTACCGCTAATGAAAAATTTGTTAATTTATTTACGAAGAAGTTGGTCTCACTGAGGACTGAAAATGCCCATGAACTGGCCGACGAAAATTGTCCCGATCGCAGAGATGAAGACAGCCCAAATGGATGTAGAGGAGAATATGGCGCGATAGGGCGGCTGGAAGAGTCGTTCTAAGTCATGATGCTTATTTCGCACATGTAAAGGAGATTTGGGTTTTTGAATTTTTGGTAAGGAAATATCTGATATAATCGTACGCTCATAAAGTATTTGGAGAAAGCTTACGTTCGTCAATTTAGCATCAGAATGGCTTTTGCCGGTTTTGATCGTCTCCACTTCTTCGGAAGTGATTAGAGGATGGATGGCGGGGTTATTTCTAAAGTTTGAATTACTTCGAAATAAAAGGGCATTTTGGGCAGAAACTTCTCAATTAGACGTTTGCGGACTTCTGTAATAAATTACACGCTTAGTTTTGCAGTCTCTCTTTTTGGCAGTTTTTTTTTCAGCTTCTGGCTAACCTGTACACAAATAGCCAAGAAATCGTGAAGAAGACGCATATGAGGCCATGGACATAGAAGACGGTGGGCCAATTCACTGCAAGACGATCAGGTTTCACATGATGGGGAAGATGATCGCCACTGGTAAACCTCTGATGAACAACATCGAGATGTATTTCTTTTCAATGTTTACTGATCACGAGGATATTTCATCCAGTAGATAATATGCGAGAATATGATACGGGAATTAGATGCGAGGAGAAATATTGCCTTACCCTTCTCAGCGATCAAAAAATGCTCAACCTAATACATTATATGCGAGAATATATTGAGGGATTATAGGCGAGTAGTAATGATACCCTTTTCGGCGATCAGCGACCCGACAGGCAGGACGAATAACGAAGCAATTTCCATGTGTGATGAGAGAATTGCGACAAATAGGCCCTTTAAGAAAAATATGGTGAAGTATTCAATTATTCTTTCATCACGCTTTTTCAGTGATGGCAAAACGGACTGCTCATATAAGCCTCCAAGCCGGATTCAAGTCGGCTTGATAAGCCGTTTTGAGATCACTAATGCGACACTAGCTCGGATGAGAACTATGCCGTCATACCGCTTTTTATATATGAAAGGCGGCATAACGTCATAGTTCTCATACGATCTCACTAATGCCTACCGTCTCCTTCACGCCCGCCCACTGCTCGATAATATCTCCCAGCACGGGAAAGACCGGAACAGTAGCGAATCCCTGAAATTTACTCATCAAAACTATTCAATGCAATTAAATTGTTTATAGTATACATTGAAAAATAACAGGTCAATAACCAAATGATCAATTACGAGATATTTTTTCAACCAATCATTCTCACTCTCCACTGTTACTGACCCGGCGTCGTAACCGGTTAATTATTAATCTCGTAACCGGTTACGAAAAATTCAATTTCAATTTGCCCATCCAATTTGCAATAGCACGTGACTTTTCGTAATTGAACTGTTATAGCAATTTATGTGACCGGCCACTTGATTCGTAACTGGTTACGAGGAAAGTGTTATTAACCGGTTACTCCACCATTCAAAGTCTAGTTTGTACTATTAATTGTTATTTGCGAAACTGAGCGCCATCGTGACTGATTATGCTATGACAAGCTTGAATTTACGATGCCCTTGAAACATACAAATAGCTGATCAAATTGCAAATATCAGGCTGATGCAAAAGTTTCTCCCTTTTTTAGAAATTTACATGTTTGCTTCCCCTGACCTCCAAGGTAGATCAATTCTCTTACGGTCTTGTGCAATAAAAGGGTACATGAATACTCTTTATAACGAGCCGTATCCCGGTCCTCGGCAATTAGCACAGTCGATACAGCAATCCGTCAAATTTCGCAAAATTGATTTTCAAACTAATTTTTTATAATGTTATTGCATAATGGGGAAAAGAGATAGGGGTTAATCATACATACCAGTGTAAAGTATGATAACTGGGGATGATCATGAATGTAATTCAATATCAGTGTGCCGTCATGCCAAGTTTAGATGAGCGCCTAATTAGATAATTCCGCGAGATAAATTTCTGCAGAATTACATTTCATAGCCCCGAATGTTTAGCCGTTGGCTCAGTAAACCACATTGTGGTGGACAATGAAGGGCTTGCCAGTCTTAATATTACCCTTAAACTGGAGAGGGCTACTCGTGCATAGCTGCTTGATACAACAAAATTACGAAATTTGAACAGGGAAATCAGCATTTTTGATAATTCTTAGCTTTCAACGCATATTGAAGGATGATATTTTCTAATATTCTTGAAGAGCAACTTGAGTAGTATCACTCTTCAGATGGGCAAAATCAACTATTAGCATATGTTCAAATGGTAGGGTTCAACAAAGTACACAAAAAATTGCAAAATTTTGAGATTTTGAGATTTTAATTATTTATTCCCGTACTAAGCTTTCCAGGATTGCATTGATACAGCAAGTGTAATCAGCCAATACGTTCACAACTACTGTTAAATGGAAATTATGGTCAGGCAAATATGTCTGGAGAAAGTTTAAAAAATAAAATAGGGAGAAACTTTTGCATCAACCTAATAGTATTAGCAACTTACATCAAATTTATTCGACAAATAGTAAACCTCACCGATACGAATCTCAGAACGACGAACAACTCGAAAGAAGCAGAGATGGACTGGGGAGTAAGGTCGCAGAGAAGGGAAGAGACCGCCCCGACTATTATCATTGTCTGAAGATCGTCGAGGTTACGTTTTTTCCTCCTAATTACGCGTGTTCTAACACATTTTTTTACGTATTTGAGAGCTTGTGGGACGTATTTTATGTGGACTAAGTTAGTCAGACTAACCATGTGTGCTCCCAGCTTCCTCAGTACGTACAGCATAGGGAAAGTGCCCAGAAGACCGCCGGCGAATGAGGCTGAAGATCAAGAATGAACCAGATGTTGATACTAATTTCGGTCGAAACTAAGTACATTTTGAAATGTATTTCGATTTGAGATGCAAACTTAGATATTTGAAATCGGAAAAAAAGAAATAAACCCGCGAAAGTGAAGCTCCGTTGCACAGCATCGAATGGATATCGTCGTTGAGCTAGAGGAAGGTAGGAAGGCGACCAGTCGAAGGAAATCTCAACAGATATGACTCTGAAGTAATCGTGTTTCTTTATTCCACAAAACCTCTCACCGACCAGACTGATGAAAGAGAGTGAGATAGCATTTAAAAAGTGCATCTTTTTTAATACATTTTTTTCACTCATAATTGTGCCCTTAAACGAATCAAAAACACTATCAAAAATGGAAAGTTACATTCGCAGAGCCAGTCCGGTTCACTAACTCCTCATAGTCGTCGTACAGTGGAGAGGATTTTCGATCCGACAAAACTACGAATGCCGTATTGAATGCCATGCCGCTGGAATATATATTTGCGAAGCATTTTAACCAAAATTTTATAAATACTGGATTTGACTCACCTCGCTTGAATAAATGCGAGATGCAAAACTGAAACTGCCAGGATAACAAAGCGAATGTAGCGGAAATTTCCTGTAAGTGGTCATCGAAAAGGTGTAGTAATGAATTCACGTACTTTTTCGTGCGATGACTGAATTATCCATTGTAAGTGGCGTTCGGAAAATTCTGAAGAAGTAAACTCATAATTTGTAGGGGCTAGTCATACGGGAATGTTCAAATCAAAATTTACAGTCTTGTGTACTATATCTCTCTCTGTGGTCAAATAAATGACTGAGTTGCCGCGTCTCACTCTCCTACCTCCTTGCAAAAAGGCCAATATAGATAAGAAACGACATTCTTCATGACCTATCCCCCCATATGACCCATGAGATATATATGGAGAGACCGAGCGAGGGCGCGCACAACAAAGCAGACAACAAAATCTGCGTATACCTAAATGTAATAAAAACGGGCGGAAAAATTGAAACGACAACAGCAGTAGAACGAAGTTTAGCGCAAATGGAAATATTTGGAGCGAATCGAAGTAGTGACTGATCGCAAAAACACACACTATTCTGTGCGTTACCAGGGTATGTAGTGCCCACAGCGTAGTCTACCGCTATTTGTGCATCCTACCACCCCAAAGCAATCAAAACAATCGACCTGTTTAATCTGTCAAAAAGATGCGAGAAAAGTTGCGTAAAAAGTTGCGCAAAAAGTTCGCGAACTTCTGATTCTCTCTTGTTCGTGTGCTCTCTCTTTTTCTCTAACAGGTCGTTGAAAAGTTCACGAACTTTTTGACGAACTATGTTCGAAATTCGTGCTTTTCTTTTGTTTTACTTATTTTTAGGGATTATTTTTGCGTTTAGCTTATGAATACTTTGAAGGACAACCTTCCCTTAGCTGGAATAGCTTCAGAATACAGCGAAGTGAAAGTAAACACGGTTGGAGTAATTTTTTCGATTATGGGTCACCACTTTAACCACCCTGTAATGTCAAGCTATTCCATCAGAGGGAAGGTTGTCCTTATAATCAGTCATAAGTTAAAAGCAAAAATAATTGATAAAAATAAGTAAAACAAAAGAAAAGTACGAATTTCGAACGAATTTGTGCCGGTTTTTAACGAACTTTTCAAGGAGCTGCGTGAAAAGTTAGAGAAACGCGAGAGAGCACGCGTTCTTGAGAGAGGGAAAAGGAAGCAGTGATTGTTTACTTCCTTTTCCCTCTCTCGAAAACGCGTGCTCTCTCTTCTTTCTCTAACTTTTCACGCAGCTCCTTGAAAAGTTCGTTAAAAACCGGCCTAAATTTGTTCGAAATTCGTACTTTTCTTTTGTTTTTCTTATTTTTATCAATTATTTTTGCTTTTAACTTATGACTGATTATAAGGACAACCTTCCCTCTGATGGAATAGCTTGACATTATAGGGTGGTTAAAGTGGTGACCCATAATCGAAAAAATTACTCCAACCGTGTTTACTTTCACTACGCTGTATTCTGAAGCTATTCCAGCTAAGGGAAGGTTGTCCTTCAAAGTATTCATAAGCTAAACGCAAAAATAATCCCTAAAAATAAGTAAAACAAAAGAAAAGCACGAATTTCGAACATAGTTCGTCGAAAAGTTCGTGAACTTTTCAACGACCTGGTTAGAGAAAAAGAGAGAGCACACGAACAGGAGAGAATCAGAAGTTCGCGAACTTTTTATGCAACTTTTCTCGCAGGTTTCTGACAGATTGAACAGGCCGAATGACTATAGGAAAGTGCATCAGCGAGAGAATGGGGAACAATATTGCTAAAAAGAAGTGGATACGCAAAAATATAAGAGCATTGTGATGCACCGAATATAAACAAGGCATCAACGGGGTGAGGGAAAGCGGAAGGAGAGGATATTTGCTCAGCTGCCACGCATACATCGCTCTCAAACTAACTCGGGAGAGAGAATTTTCGAGTACGAAAAGTAGCAGCGTGAAGCGAGAAGTTATGAAGAGTTTGAATAGGAACTCAGAGAAGTGAGCGGCAGACAACTCTGACATCAACGACTTTCCAGTAGAGCTTCACTGTGGACATACACTCTACCGAGAAAAGTTGTTGTATTTTATAAATTCGGGAGCTCTCAATTCTAAATATGAGCCAGTCATTGTTATGAATAATGTTTATAATTTCCATAATCTGTCCCCGTACTTCATGATTTCGAACTCGTCTCACCGCTGAGTTGTTATGAAAGATAATTTAATCGGCGATTCAGTCGGTTAAAGAGATCCTAATACGATATATAAATGTGTCATACGAATTAATACGGAACAATGGTGTTGGGAAATTCCGGCGCCATCAATTCCACAATTATTCACGCTAATATGAATCAGTGATTCAGCTGTTCCAAATACATTATTCGATTACTCATCAATAATCACAAAAGGGAACCATGTTTGTGTAGTGCGAGTGATGTACAGAGTGTAGCCGTGTTTTTTCTAGAATGCATATGTTGAGTGACATAGAGATCGTGATGTTCTCTACAAGTTGTTATGAACGCTTTATCGCATATGGAGGGCGAAGTTATTTTTAATTACTATTCCGAATTAGACCCAATTCGTCACTAACTATAGGTGAAAACATTATTTTTAATTATGAGGGTATTTCAAGTCAATTGACATGCCAATGACTGAAGGGGGGGGGATAAGTTAAACTGTAGGAATGTAAAACAGTTCAATATTAATTTGCATTTGCTTTGTCAAGTTCGACGGGTCTGGTGGAAATTCAAAAGTAACATTCACAGCATTCTGACCTTCCCAGCCACATCTAGAACGGATTTCTTCTCAGCTTCGGTCCAACTGGCGGAGGGGGTATCCGAACATGACCCAAAATTACATGGAACTTGCAACGTATTAGATATTTACCGTATCTTTACCGGTCCAGAGAACGTGTGAACATATAAATGAAATGGTTACCGATGGAATCAGCGTTGCGATGCGGTTCTTCTCAGAAAGAGTCCTTGTGGTCCTCTTCTTCCTGCATCTCGTTGATGTTCTCCAACAATTGAGGTGCCTCATTCTGCTAGAGATGCGTTTGCTTTTTGTTACGAAAACTAAATGTCAAAATCATGAAATCTGCAAATTGTGATTTTTTTAAATAGAAAAATATAATCGAGGAATTTGGTTGTTCAAAACAATAATCAAAATGAGTTTCTCTCAGCTTCATGGCATACGTATATTTTTTATTCACAGTCATTTATCAAGAAATCAAAAGACTCACGATGCTAATAGCTGATGAACGCTTGGTATTTCTCTCGAGTAGCCAACTGACTCCGATGTCAATAGATTCCGATAAGCTCACAACAAGATCATAAAAATTATTCGAAAAAAAACGTATTCATATTTGTTAATTATAATCTCAACGCTTTCTCAGTTTTAATAGCAAGCATATTATATACGATTTATTCAATTACTCCTATATTTGTTAGCTGTGCACGCCTTCTGGCTATTATTTCAGCCATTCCTTTAGCTGCTCGCTTTTGGGATTTGTCCTTTGGAAAACGTTTTCCGAGTACTTCAAATCTCTGGAAAAAATAAATATTCAAGTAACCTCTTCATTCTCCCTTTGTCTTCACCCTCTATATACACTGTTAGAGTGGCGAGAGAGTGTATAGAATGAAGAAAGTGCGATATCATTTCTCGACCTCTACGAATAAAGGTGCTAAGAAAAAAGCATGAACCTTATCAATATGCGCAGTTTTAATCTTGGGAAGAGTTAAGAGAAATTCAAAAAGCTTCTTTACTTCTTCCTTATTTTTTAGATGTACTCGATGAATGATCTTTTTAAAGTGGATATCATTTAAATGGATATCATGGAATAATATTGCAAATACGGCGTACCTTAAACGTTTCAATGTAGAGATAAGCTCTATTGGCTTTAGAATTGTTGAACAAATCTTGAATTAGGCACTTGAGAGGTGATTTTTTTCAGATTTGCAACATTTCAAGCACCATGCCTAAAATAATACCATGATTTTTTCATAGAACTAGGAGTACAAACCACTTACTATTTTCTATTATCTTGCTATCGAGTAGAGTTTCGTACTTTACATCAGTTTTGCCTCCTTCTAGAAGAGACTCGTTTAAGATTTAACAAACTATCAGCTGAAAAGTTAATTTTGTCTTTTTAAAATACGCTAAATATAAACGATCACCATTTCTCGAAAAGTTATTTTCATGTCGATAGCTGGGAATGGTGTCTCTAAACGACTTGTTATGTGTCTGGAACGAAAACCACGCCCGATAGTAGTGCATAGGTGCGAAAATCCGGAGGTTGGTGAAATTTGCTCATGATCGCCTGGTAATAAGATTTACATATTGAAATGTAAGAGATCACACACTGGTAACAATGAAACAACTCCTAACTTGCTACTTCGAATCGCAAGCGAACGGCGAATTGTTGTGCAAATGTCCGTTGTGCAAATGTCACCCCCTCCGAAAATCCTTGCCTCCAAAAAATCAGTGATCCCATTGTTATTCCAAAGTGGGAACGTGGTACTCCTTTCAATGGACTTTTCTGTCTGATCGCACGTTCAGGTGAATGTGAGATTTTTATTTTCTGTTTTTAATATAGGGGTGGTCCCTAGATGTGACATACGCAACAACTCTTCGGTGAGAGATAAAGATATGTATATAGCCACACTTACCGATAGCTCATGCAGTGCCTATTAATGATGATGAAATGAATCATATGAATGCTACCCTTAAAGGGGTGCTCCGGGGAATACTTGACCAACCGTAGTGACCCAGTGGATGTTGTAGAGTTCACTCACCCGATCAGAAATCACTTTGTACGAAGTTTCACAGACGACTCTGGGGCTATTTACATACGCGCAAAGTTCATTGACGGCGCAGGGAAGTGACTTGCTCATTTATGTTTCACTCGCTCTTCTTATTTATCGTCGCTTTCTCTTGGTAAATTCGCTACAGTTTCCCATTGAGAGCGCAGAATTTTCGTGGTGGGACCCCGTAACATTCATTCCCCGGAGCACTCCTTTAAAAAGCTGAAGTTCTACCCTAGAATGCCCGTTTACTTTCATTCATTTGCTGAGGACGAGTGAGTCAAGCTCGAAAACAACGAATCCACTAGTTGAGCAGATGGAATAACGAGAGATAATACGGATTCGTTTAGATGGGAATTGACACGGAGATGGGAGCTTTATCTAGATCAAGGCGATTGAAGCGTACTATTGTGCTAAATTCGGTGAGGATGTCACGGAATTGTTTCTCCAATTCCAGTTCGTACTCCATAAAATGAGAGTATTTTGGAAAGGAGTCTCCCAAGATAATCTGATTCCATTTGATCAAATTGAACGTGGAATAAAACATATTCCGTGTCAGTTTTCGGTTTCCGTGCACAAATGGCTTCGGATTCGCATCAGCCCCAAAAAATGTGAATTCACACATTTCCGTCATGGTGCAATGCATTTTCCTCCTCCGTCTCTTTCTCAATCTCTCTCTATCTCTATCTATCTCTCTAGCAGGCACTCTCCTCTCTCTCCCTCTCCCACAGCGCAATGACTCAACATCTATTCTCTGCTCGCATCCGTCTCCGTTCTCTCGCCACACATCGATATAGTGGTCTGCCCTGCCTGAGAATGGGCATAAACCTTTGATTTTTACATTTTCCCCGATTTCTTCGATATTTATTTCAGTCCAAATATTTTGGCATGATTTGTCACGCACTAATCCAATTTCCAGACCGATAAGTACTGTTTTGCAAACCGTTATGTTAGGTCAAAAATACCGTTTGTATTCCGTGCCTGTTTTGTAGTCGCACAAAAGACGGATTTGCGTCCACGTGCACGTTTCGCAATACTCATAGCTTTGACGTGATTTTATACTCTTTGCCTAGTTTCAAAACGCTGTTGAAAACCTGAATTAAGGCACGATAACAAATACGTATCTGGTGACTCTACGTGTGCATTGCGGGCCCAATCGCGAATACTGGAATTATATTTACTTTTGCATTTTATGATGTCCCTCGTCGAGCCTCTCCCGAGCCATTTTCGACCCTGTCCATCTTCGTCTGGTCGCAGCTTTCGTGTTTTTTTTAAAATTTCATGCGCGTTTTGTGGTCGGCGTAAACAGGGGAAATTTCACGATTTCGTCTACCAATATTGCTTAAGCGCGATATCTGTCATATTAATATTTTCTAACGTTATTTTTTTATTTGTTTTCTACAACATATTACCTCATTTGCGGGATGCGACCATAGTTTCCCACGCCGCCGGCGATAACCATGACCCCCTATTCATGGTTGCGCACTGCTCCCCTCCATTTGCTGGGAGCAGTGCGCAACGACGTGTAGGTCATGATCTGAAAACACAAGTATTGGGCAACTATCGTTGCAACCCTTGCTGAAGCGATGCAGATTGTTTATCAGATGTCCCAGCTCGGGCCTCTCCCGAGCCATTTTCAGCTGGTCGAAGTGGACAATATATATATTGGATCGCCGGACTTGGAAAAGGTCAGAATTTGCAAATATTTTCTCAAGAGCATTCGCCTGACTCTCCTTATATCATATATTATCTCGCCGGTTAGAGAAAGCGAGGGAGCATGAGATTTGGAGAGAGCCAGACGATTAGTCTTTCTCAAATATTAACGTTTCAAGTCGGAAATTTTTAGGACGAACAACGACGGTACATGGAACTGCATGCACCGGGAGGGTTTAACTATGCGCAGGAGAGAAATGAGGTGAAATCGAGTTCGAAAGTCAAATTGATTGCACAAAATTCGCAATTAGTCGCTGCGGCGTTCTGCAAGAGTTATGGTTGACATGAGGTGCAACAGCGTCGAGACGATCACAATATCACATATTTCCGTTGTTACCTTATCACAACATGCTCTATTTTCAGGAGCTTTTGGAGGCCCGCTTCGGCGAAGTTATGCTTCTGAAGCATCCGCTCAAAGCCGAAGAACTGAGCGAGGCAATTCAAAGACGAGGATGGCTTCTGATACGATTCCACGCGAAACAATTGAACTTGTGCATGGTATGTTTTGCATTTATTCCGTGGTGGTTATTGCAAGAATAAGAAGATGATGCCCGTCGCGCGTAGAGCGAACCGACATGTTATATAATCCAAATACAAATGTTTTTTCCATCCATTCAGAGTATTGGAGGTATGGGATGATCATTTGATGGTGTTGATGGAAGTTACGTCGCTCCATTTCGATTCGTTGTGTTTGGGAAGAGGCAGTGGGGGTGGTATGTTAATAATAATTGTTTATCATGCGATATGATCGGATGATTAGGGGCAAATGTTACAGGCAACTTATAAGCATGATAATACGATGTCATATCTAGATGACAAAGGGGATACGATCAATTAAAATGAGAGTGTATTAGAGGTACGAGGAGTAATCAATACTATGAATAGTTCTAACTCTGAGCGAGAACAAATCACTATTTCTAGAGATAACAATATTATTAGGTATACGATTCCACAGTGTTACAACTAGACTGCGGAGATGAAGAGGAAAAGGAAGAGTTCACCGCTCTTTTGAGCGGTCGAACGACGAATGATGAAGAGAGGGAGGGATGGGCGAGCTCTTCAAGAAGAGCGAGAGGGTCTTCTTGAAGAGCAGAGCTCTTTCACACAATTTAAAACGAATAAAATGACATTTTTGACGCATTATGCTAGCCTATTTCATTGCGCAGCCACCTCTACATCCCTCGTCTAGATAACTGTCTCCACCTCCATTTTCCATGCGCACGTATAACAAAGTCCAGATTGGACTCCATTGGACGATCCCTTCTATTTTCTCATGCTATTATGCGTGCTTACCCCTTTGGTGCTCTTCTCCCTTTCCTGACGTCCCCAGCCCGACCCTAGAACCCAACTAAGCTAGTGTGTACCTGCGGAGAGTCGAAGTGTTGCGTGTTTCCTGCTACTCCCTTGTTGACAGCCTTTGACACAGTATGTAAATCACATCTCGTTAATGCTTACATCATTTGAACCACAGAAAACTAACTAAATTAGAGAAACACCCATCTTTGTCCACTCTCTGCAAGAAGAGAACCCCTCTCTTCTTGAAGAGACGCCGCTCTCTCTCACTCTTCAAGAAGAGATGATCTCAATTTGCATCCGTCCTCTCACTCGTCACTCTTCATCTCCGCACTCTAGTTACAACTCTATTGGTGAGGAATGAGTGATAAAGAGTGGATGTGGAGTGGTGTTTACGTAATTGGGAGAGATTGGGACGTCTAGGTCTAGGAGGTGCGAGGCAAATAAGGGAGGGCAGCCTATGTCAACATCTGAATGGATCACTTTGTATATGAATGCTAAGTCAATAATGGAGGGACGGTATCCTAACGGTTCTAATTGAAAGTAATGCAAACGGTTAGGATAATAATGTATGGAAATACCATACTCGATAGAAGTAAATTCTTCCTGTTTGCTCCCCTCAGAGAAAGGACCAACAATTTTGGAATCCATATCGAAAAAACCAAATCCACACCTCGATATCACTGTTTTTCTCGTAGAGTTGCTAGGATTATGAACGCCCTTCCTACCCATGTATTGTCATCCCCCAGCGTCCATGTTTACAAAAATAGATTGAGAGCTCTAGAATTTGATTTTAGTAAATATATTTTCCAATAGTATCCCTTCCTTCCACTATCCCTCCCCTTCCGACAATCCCCTTACCTCCACCCTTCGCCCCCCCCCCCTTCTAGAGATCTTCTGACGCTGGTTCTCGGAGCAGAGTCTACCTGGTCTACATCGAGTGCCTCCTCCTCGATAATGCTTCCAACAGACCAGACGAAGACAGATGAGACCAGCCGATTAGATCTCTAATTTTACGATTGCACCCCCACCTCCTTCACTCCCCCTTCCCTTTCGCATTCTTCCTCAGTGTGAGGAGAGTCCATTATCTTGTATCATAATACTTAAGTAATTATTCGTCTTTCGTTGGGCCGCCGAGCGTAGATAAAATATATAAGACCTGTCAGTGATGCCACATTTTAGGAGTACGAATTTGGTGAATTTACGCTGAACACGTTCGTTGTTGAACAGCAATTCGAATCAATGTGATATAGGTTTTCAGATAAATTGCCGCTTGTTCCCGTTCGAGAAAATCGAGGAAATTCTGGAAGAATGCGATTTCGAGGAACTTTGCGTAACGATACGAGGCAGTGAAGCTGAGCCGAGGTGAGCGAAATTATGATCGCCTTCTCTTTTTGTACACAAAATTCGCAATTATTCGTTGGGGCTTTATGCAAGATTTCGAAATTCGGATCATCTACTATTTTTGTACACAAAATTCGCAATTAGTCGTTGCGGCGTTCTGCAAGAGTTTGCATTTTTTACCCGCACTATTGTAGCTGAATCGAGGTAAAATCGCTTGTCAGAATCTTTTAAAATCATTCATGAAAATAACCAAACAAATTTCAGACTTCTCGATTTTATCCGCCGACATGAGAGTAAGGCAAGTTCATCGATGATTTGCACTTATTAGAGCTACCATAACTCTATATGAGGCTGGTTGCGTAAGAATCGAACAAAGACCTAAAGGGTCTGGCACAACAATTTTTCGAAAACTTGAGAAGAGGGGTTCTCGAGGGTGCTGATCATCGTGGTCAACTTCATTTTGCACCATCTC
This sequence comes from Pristionchus mayeri, assembly GCA_036245805.1. Classification (NCBI taxonomy): domain Eukaryota; kingdom Metazoa; phylum Nematoda; class Chromadorea; order Rhabditida; family Neodiplogasteridae; genus Pristionchus; species Pristionchus mayeri. The sequence continues at coordinate 871,787 of BTRK01000003.1, read as the reverse complement.
GACTGGGTGAATCAAACTGCATGTAGCACCATATACCCTTCCCATCATAAATCAAGAACCGATTGATGAATTGCTGCCAAACTTTCACAATGCTGGCATTAGTTCCTAACTAAAAGATTGCTATCAATTTTGCATATTTCCCAAATATGCTAATTAACCAAAAAATGGTTATCGAATATAAAGAATTAGTACGGTTAATGAAATACGTAGAAAAATGCGCCATATTCTGAGGATCATTTTTCGAATACATAGTTGGGGAAACGAGCTAATCACTTTTTTTGCTACGGTTAGTTTTCTGGTGCATTTTCCACTCTTTGCCGTGCTGAACGAATGGTAAGTGAGAAATAAGAATGAGTTTCACGGCCACCTATACCCTCCTCGTCACTCGCCACGAGATAATTAGGTCTGAGAGTATAGATTACAGTGAGACTCAATCTCATTTCTCACTCTCTGCCAAAATTTCGCTTCGAAAAGTGGAAAATGCATCAGAAAACTAATCGTAGCAAAAAAGTGATTAGCTTGTTTCCCCAACTATGTATACGAAAAATGATCCTCAGAATATGGCGCATTTTTCTACGTATTCCATTAACCGTACTAATTCTTTATAATCCAGAACCAATTTTTCGTTAATTAACATATTTGGGAAATATGCAAATTTGATAGCAATCTTTTAGTTAGGAACTAATGTCATCATTGTGTAAGTTTGGCGGCAATTCATCAATCGGTTCTTGAGTTATGATGGGAAGGGTATATGGTGCCTACATGCAGCCTGACTCACCCAGTCGAGATGGTGCAAAATGAAGTTGACCACGATGATCAGCACCCTCGAGAACCCCTCTTCTCAAGTTTTCGAAAAATTGTTGTGCCAGACCTAGTTTGATTCTTACGCATCCGGGCTCATATGAAAACAATAAACTTCTTCATGTTGTGAAAAAAAACAATTAAAAACAAAAATACTATTCAGAAAAACAACAATACTATTCAGAAAAACAACAAAACTATTTAGAAAATCACTCTCGCTATGGAGGACTCCCTTCTCGAACCTTCCTCATTACTCGCCCTTCCCCGAATGTCGGATATCACTGCAACCTGGTTGTCGGGCTTCCGCGGCATCTGGGTGCGTTCATTGTATATTTTGTAGAGAAATTTTACAATTAGTCGTTGCGGCCGCTCTGAAAGAGTTTACTCTGGATTCTCCCAACAAGTTGCTGGGGAACCCGCCAGCAACTGGTCAGAGCACTGGTTACCAACTGGTTAGCCTAAACTCCGCCCACTTCAACTGGTTAACAACTGGTCAACAATTGGTTAGCAACTGGTTAACCAGTTAGCCTGGGCGGAGCTTAGGCTAACCGGTTGCTAACCAGTGCCTTGACCAGTTGTTAACCAGTGCCCTGACCAGTTTTTGGCGGGTTTCCCAGCAACTGGTTGAGAGAAACCAGAGTACCTGCCTCATTCTGAAATCTGTCCAACCTAGCGCACAACTCATTTGAAATGAACATATTATATTAATGTTTCATATAGATTTTTTTACATTTTACATTTGTGTTTTTACTTTTTACATTTTTGAAATAAAATATTATACTTCAGGAGACCGACAAGGGATTACCGGAGCAAGATTTCATCGAATTGGTTAAGAAAAGGCACGAGTTTTTGCTCATTCCTGTCAAAATCGAGGACGAACGAGTGCTGCTCGAGGCTGTCAAGGTTTGCATATCTAATAGTACGAGCATCAAAAATTGCATTTTTGTTCTTTCCGAATCTCGAAAAAATACTAATTTTATCACAATTCTGACAGTTTGAAAGACCATTTCTGCAGTTTGAAAGAAGATTAATATGCTTGGCTTGGCCAACTAATGTTTTGTACACAGTAATACGTTGACATTTGCTGCAGATCGTGACCGGCGAGAGGGCATGTAAACTGAAGAGGGTCATACCATTGTTCTCAGGAGTAAGTAGATTTTTTTCAGATCGTGGCGGAGAGTGAAGGAAACCAGAATGTGCTGCTGCGTATTCTTCCTCCATTGAGGTAGAGTTTATGGTTTCAATTTTCGGCGCTTCTGCACAATACCGGACAATGCAATGGACAACGCATTTTTTGCTTCGATTTGTCGTTGAAACCCACTGCAAGACCCGGTAGAGGATGAAGGGGGGGGGGGCGTGGTCCGAATTTCGAAGAAGTGCCCAGTACCGTGGTCGGGGATGTACATTTCATAGAACATTTCAGAGATCGGTTCAACGCATTGATCGGTTTCGAGAAAGTGGAAGGAGGAGGTTGGCGAGTAGATCAGGATTCCGGGGTAATTAATCAATCAATCATTAAATCACTACGCTCACGACCCCTAGATATTTCATCAAAATGCTGTACTCTACCCGTAGTTGTCAATTGCTCGGGTCATGTCATGATATTTGCAGTAGCAAACCATTTATTGAATCCGAATTCAATACCTCTATTTACTATAAAATCAATATGTTCAGTTCACCCTCAACGAAAATAGTCGATTCTACTATACTTTAAAATAATGCAGTAAATAAAAATATAATGTTTCGATAATTTTAATGTTTTCAGTTCTCCGTCAACGACCACGGCAATCTTCAGTACGGCAATGTCCGTTTCGGTATGCGGTGGTGTTTGACGAGACCCGGCTACGGACCCGGCTCGATTGCACATTACTTCGTGTACATTGAACGCAATGTGGACATTGAGAACCCGAACTAACGCTAATAAAGATGAACATTACTTGTGGATTGTTTTTGTACGAATTTATCTCATGTAAACCGATAAAGAATAAAGGTTATTGAACATGCTGAGAATGACTTTCCCGTGATGTTGAGTTTTCATGTTTTATCCTTTCCTGAATCGTTCATTTCTCCCTCGTAAGCATTCCCCCTGGCTGCCCTTTGATGCGCCTGAATGCAGCAAACAAGCAAGAAATACTCAAGGAATACTAGAATGATGCGCAAAAGAGAGATGGATTCGTATTAATGTCAGGTGTATTAATGTCAGGCACGGCCACAGGGAAGAACGCGCGCCGCAACGCCACAAACTCGGGCGTTTCGAAGTTTCGAAAAAACTTGGCTTGTTGGCTCGTCATATATCCTTGTCTCTCCTAGATCATAGCATGATGATGAATGAAGCAGAATGCGCGATTGACGAACATGGAGCTGCGGTATGCATTTGCTTTGAATTATTTTTCGATTCATTAAGTGTTGCAGAAATCCCTGCTCAGTCTTCCGAATGAGTTGCTCACTAAGATCATTCGCAAGCTGGGCATGGTGGATAGAGCGCGCTTCAGTTGTGTTAATACACGGATCAACGGCTTGGAAGCGAACGCTTACCATCGTCGATTAGGATCCATTATATTATTCAATTCAGTGAGGCGAAGCCAAATAACATCAATCAAACATTTTTTTAGGGCGGCGCGATAATTTCGGGTGGCAACGACATTAAGCACATCATCCAGGCATCTCGATCACAACAGAAGCTCGCGAGCTATTTTAAACACGCAACCACACCACATCTGTTCATAAATGTTGGTTTTATCGGCAATCTTCTTAGTTTTAGTTACTATTGCGTTAGCGCAAAAATATCAGGTTGATGCAAAAGTTTCTCCCTTTTTTTTAGATTTTTAGATTTTTTATTCCCCGGACCTTCAAAGTTGTCCAATTCTCATAAGTTATTTTGCAATAAATAAGTGCTTGAATAGGCTTCGTAAAAAGCCGTGCCACATTGCTCTCCATTTAGCTGCGCAGATACAGCAGTATCTGCGTATTTCTCAGAATTTATTATCAAAAATAATTTTTATGCATACACAGTTATGTGGAGAAACGAGATAGAGATTAAACAAACGTACTAGTGTAAAGCGTGATTACTGGGCATGCTTGTGAATGCAATTCATTATGTGTACTCCATCATACCAAGCTCGGATGAGCGCCTGATTAGATATTAGCTATTCTGCAATTCTGCAGAAATTCATTTCATAGCCCCGAATGGTCAGTTATTGACTCAGTAATCCATAGTGTTGTGCACAATGAAGTACTCGCCAGTCTTAATATTACAGTTAAACTTGAGATGAATACATATACCTATTCGGGAACAGCACGATATCACTCCTCCAATGGGCAGAATCGATTGCTAGCGCGTATTCAAATGGTAGGGTCCAGAAAAGTACACCTAAAAATAGTCATATTTTGAGATTTTGGCATTTCTTTATTTATTGCCGCAATACGCGTCCTAGAATCGAATCGGTCCTGCGAGTGTAATCCATCTATATGTCCGCTACGTGTATTAAATGGATATTAAAGTCAGGCAAATATGGCTCGAAATAATATTAAAAATAAAATAGGGAGAAACTTTTGCATCAACCTAATAGTAACACAATCAAAATATTACAAAGTATCAGATGGTAAACTTTAAAAATATCATAAATTTAGGGTGTGGAAGGTGAGAGCAAAATGCTTCTGGCATATAAGACGTTGCATATCAAGAAGTTAAATATTAAGCTGATACAGACATCCTCACTCAGGTGTGTAGATATTTAAGACTTTTGAATAGCTATGATCATCTCGTATTGTCGATCATTTGGCACTTTTCGAGCGACCAAATGTTTATACAGCAAAGAATAACTCACTGTTTCAACGTCGTCAATCAAGGCTTGCTGGTAGCTAGGTCGAATGAGAACTGGTTGAGAACCAAAAAATAGTTCGGTAATATTTAGCGGCATACGTGTTGGCAATGTGGGAGCCTAATGTAAACGTAATGGAGAAGCGGACATTATTTATTCTCTTCCGACGGTTCTCATTCTACCTAGCTCCGCATATATTCGACCTATGTATCGCGTTATGATTTCAGGATCATTCGTGAATTTGTGCGCGGTCATCACATCCAGGAAGTTTCTATCGATGGATTCTGTCATACATGGACAAAGGAATTGCTTCTCAACTTGCCGCCAATGGATGGATATTATGTCTCTTTGATATGTGTAAGCAATATGATAGAGAAAGTGTGGCCAGAAATGTATAGCGACAGTTTCTTGCGACGCCATCCTTGAATTTACTAGTTACATTACCCATGTAAACTAATTATGAGCATCACATATGCTCTATGTTTAAAATGGTTCCATACACGCAAAATTACTATTTATTTTAATTTTAAATAAATAGTGTTTTGAGAATCCTGCAACTGGCGATGACGTTCTCCTCCATTTAGTGAAGATCTCAAAACGGATTGTTCACCTCTACAATGCGGCCATCACTGCTAAAGGCCTGGAAAGAGCATTCCAGGTTCGGATGAGATAGTTTGATGAATTATGTTCAATAAAAATATATAATGCAATTAAACACTAATTGTAGATTGTGTGCAGCACTCAACACAGAATAGAAATAACCTGCAATATTTCGTACGTTGTACTAGCACAGTTCTATCGTGTAATCGATCGCTCTCAATTTCAAAATGTCAATACTACACCGATCTCGGTCACTCTAAAACACCGTAGTACCAAAGCCTCGGTCGAATTTTTGAGAAATGAAAAGCCTCTTCCTGCACAAGTTAAAATGAGAACCATGTTCTGAACTACTAGTCACTCGAATTCCCTAGTGCCCCCCTAATCCCTAATCCCTAATCCGACTCCGAAATACGTCGGATAACTACCAACTCCTCATGAATATTACCCTCTGCTACCCGGTCTTATCTCGTGGTGGATAAATAAATTGAATTGAATGCATCACTAAATTTGAATAATTTCGAAAAATAATAAACTACGACAAAAGTTAGCAGATCATCCGTTTCTGTCATGAACTGTATATCATCCATTAATCATGATAAAGGTTTATGCTCGAAAACATACGCCGATTCACATGGTGATACTTAATTTGCGAGTGTCCTTGTGATACTAAGAAAGCGAGGGAACCACGATGTACAACTGGAACACTGTGATACATGATCATATTTGCATACGATCATAACTTTGAAATAACTCATGCATTTCTTCAAAAATTCTTCTCAACAGCCAGAGCCCTCTCAGCAGCCGCAGCTGCGACTCTTGCAGCATCTACAGCAGTCTTAGCTGCGACTGCAGCCGTAATTGCTGCTGCTGCTGCTCTTTCCAGTGACGATTCTGCATTGTCCCTCATCGATGACGTCGCCTGGTCTGCCAGTTTATCGTTCTGAAAATACTGGATCAATGATGTACAATTCTTTTATGTGGGACTTTCCGTAAAATATTCTAATTGTCTAGTTTACGATCCGCATAAGATAAATCAAATTCCTCTGTTATCTATTAGCGACATCGCACCTCATGTTTTTCACTGCTTTAGTTTTCATCATCTGCATATCTCTTGTGCACAATAACATACTAAATTATTATTATATCAATTAATTCACCGTTCCAAAAAACAGGATTTCGATGCGCGATTGTGAACAATTTCATACAATTAATAAGGAGGATTACTAGGTTTCGGATAATTAACTCAATTATATTTGCTTGTTTATGTAAATAAAATATAAATTCACCGTAACAAGTGATGTGATCATGAAGTAGATGAACAACAAGTAGCATTCCATAATGACGAACTGCGCTGTGTTTCTCGTCATCTATAAGTACATTATCTCTGTTTTACCTTAATACGATTAGTTTCCCCTCTCTTGAACTTTATTTTCACCTGAATTTTAAGTCTGCTAAATATTTTAGCTCATGCGCTGATTTGCTGATTAGAGCATCCGAAGTCAACCCTAAAATAATAGTAAATTGCCAAAAAAACTAGCAGGAATGTTATATGTCTTTGTCCTATGGAAATAATTAAAATTTCACGATATCATTTGTCACCTCGAATGGAATTCCTAGATAAATCGAGAGCAGGTTTGCAGATATAAATCCGAGAATCAGTAAGTAGACGTAGCTCGGAGTCTGTAAACATTTGATGTCGAATTTATTTTGAAAAGGTCTTACCGATGCTCTTATTTCATCGAAACAATAAATCAATGCAATGTAGAGACAAGCTAGCAATAGTATTGGTGCAATGACGGCTACTCTGAGCTCTTTGAGGCAGTAGTTAATTGTGATGATATCCAGAAACTGAAAAAAACAACAGTTCGCTGGTTAGATTACGACAATATGAAATTGTTTTAAGTTGAAATTAATGAGAAAACACTTACGATCAACCCGCTGAGTACTGCTACTTTCAGTCTGGCAAGTCCAAGTTTTCGTCCTCGAAGCACTGTTTTGGGTTTCTGAAGCGGCTAACGCATTGTACAATTTGTATTTTGTTCTAACCTGCAAACTCTCAATTGCTAAGCACATATTGAGCAGGATTCCGCCAGTGATCGTCAACGTGATCCCAACTACGAATAGCATTAAGTGTTCTGCAGGCATCACGGGTTGCAGTTGCAGTGCAGTTACAGTTGCTGCTATTGATGAACCAACGATCATCGCTCCACCAGAAACATAGAGGAGGAACCGCACTAGAACCTGGAAAAGAGATTTCGAAATTCGAGCCATCATCTCTTAATTCGACACGATCTCTCAACTGAGTGGCGAGAGAGTGTCTAGATTGAAAACAACATGGCACCGTTTCCTTATCTATATTGGAAAGGTGAGAGATACACTAGCAGGCATTCTAGAGCCGAACATTCATGATAATAACAGTGCGCCTTGGGCGTTAGTCACTTTGTGAATGGCTGAATTATACAATCCGTTCATATTCTTTGGATCTTACATCATTACGAGCCACGTGGTCGTTGGAGCACCAAGCAAGAGCGGTTACTTTGTATATCAGAAAGAAGAATGGTGGAGAAAGAATACAACAGCGAATGCTGTCAGGGAGATGGACAGCGAAAACTGTGATCAAGACCGAGGGAAGAACAATGAAGGAGGTTATCAATGTGTGCATCTGAATATGTTGAGTGAGATCGTTCGAAATAAAAAAAAGTTCGCAAAACAACATAATTAATGCATCCGTAAATGACAATTTTTTTCTTTCTAAAAAATATACAGATACCATAATTTTGCTATATAAATATGCATGGCATACCTTGTCCGTATTCCAGCACATTACCATGCACGGCAGTGCAAGAGCTGCTGCAACGTATTTATAGGCGAGATTAAGGAACGGGATGGGCAAGAATATCGATAGCAATGCCACAGAGAACATGGCTGTAGTGATTGCAATAGTGAGTGGAAGCTGAACGCAATTGTGCATTATGTAATTGCAGTATGTTCAGGACAGCCGAATGTTTTGAGGATAAGCAGTTAGCATTAGAACAAGAACAAATTAGTCCCACAAACCTGCTCTCGATAGTTCTCCACAATCACTGTAGTAAACCCAACGAGGACGAAGAACAAGACGAAAAACATTCCAATTATGATCATAGTAAAGGCCTTGAATTTGCAATTAAAACAATAACAGGAAATGGCAAAATAAAATTACCTCCGCATCAACACACAGTGCAGTGAGCGCGGCCCAAACTATCAATACAGACAGACAACATAATTCGCCTCCAGAAGAAGTGTCATAATTCTGAATGTTAGAGAGTTTGTAATTATCGAAAGTTGTACATTAGGAGAATCATTTTACCCTTTTCCCGCTTTCGCATTGATAGCTCCAATCACGACTCTCACTGGACTTAGTCTCTTCCTTATCGATCGAGTTGGCTCGACTGAATCAAATAGATAAGTTTAACAGGAAGAGGTGAGTTTTCTCAATCCTCAGTTTGAAATATACCTGCTCTGAGTGGTCATAGAATTGTCGAAGGTCTGCGTATCCGACGAGTCTCGATCCTGAAATGGGTTATTTTAGTGTTACCTAAGCATCATTAGCCATTAATTGTTTGAAAAGGTACAATATGATAAATGGTAATTTTCATTTGACCGCTCCCAACTCGATTTTTTGATTAGTTTTGCTAAGTTTTCCCAATGCAATTTCAATACAAAAAATATGTAAAACTCCCACCAAATCCAGACTGGCCTCTACCGAGGGCGTAAGGTCAGGAGCCGAGGGTTCGATTTCTTTCTCGAAACTGATTTGCGATTTCCAATCTATAGATCCACTTGGGGTCACAGTCGTGGAGGAAGGCGCGGCTGGCTCTGGTCGATTCCACCAGCCGAATCCTGCAAAGTAGACTTGTTAACCAACATTGTGTCATCATTCATCTCACTCTTTACTAGAGCGATGAATTGACATAATTTTAGCGTGAGAATTGCATGATGATTCGCATTTGCGGGAACTATTGAAACACTCACGTTCGCGGTATTTTCTGCTGCCACTAATCGTCATAGGCGATAATGGGTCCTGAAAATTAGATGGAAAAGTGAAATAAACGAGTTGAGAACAAATGCAAGATAATCAACTGGAAATAAACTATGATCATGTAAATCACCCACAAATAGCACGCAAAACGAACGATTATAGGCACAGCAATTAGCGATCAGGAAATTTGCCAGATTCGCCTAAGAATGAGCACGTTTGCCGAGGAAGTGCTCAATCAGTGGCGGGTCTGTCTCTCTGCACACTCTTGGTGTAAAGTCTCCCCCCCCCCCGAGACTGGAGTGTTCCCTCTCAGAGGGACCGGGGTCGATTCGGGCGCAGTCAGCTGGCATTAGTGATGCCAAATCGGCGGACGCTCTCCTCGTTTCACACGCTCTCTCATCGGTCAGACAGAGCGAGAGAGCGTGTGAAACGAGGAGGCATCACTAGCTGGCACCAGTCGGGCGACACTCGTAAGGCATAGGGACTGGGAATGGCAAATATGCCCGGGGTCAATCCAATTCGCGTGATGTGAAATTTGCTATGAAACGTGAAACGAAACGAAATGAGGGACATCATTTATTTAAACACAAAAACGCTTTTGATTTCAAGATATGCAATAGCAAATTGCTTTCTAATCAGGCATCAGGAGTGATGTGGGCATCGGGATGCGAACTTCATCAATTGAGCTGCAACTGTCCATCGAATCGCATCGAGTCGCAGAATGGCCTGACATCGATGACCTCTGCGAGTACAGGTACTTGACTCTGGCAACTGCATCAGTTGCAGCTGCGGGTTGCCTTCGATTAGTGATTTCCTCAATAGTTCGATCGAGTTCCGGAGTTGCTGGTATTTCGGCGCGAATCGTTGGCTCGCAGAGCTTCAAAATATGCATTTTATCATACTAACGTTAGCAATTTGGGAAATATTCTCTTTATTCTACACAATATAGTGATTGGTCTAGCATGAGAGTGTGTGAAATGGTAAGAAAATTGTCCGAATTTTGTATTTTTATAAAATTAATTGATTACACTAACCTTGGAAAAGGCGGCAAAGCCCCAGTAGATGACGAACATTACCCATCCTAGCAAGACGAACCACACTGATTCCTTCTCAGCTTGCGTAAATGATCTGAATGATATGCGATCATATGGAAAACGAGAATTATATTTCGAAACACCTTGGACTAAAAAATAAGGAAACGTATCTGTATGACGCAAATAATTTTTTAAAAGGGGAGAAAAGATGTGTACACACCTGCTGGTTTCCCTCTGTGCTCCGGAGGAGGCATAATTATAAAAGGGATGAGCAATGAGAAAAACAAATGGCAAACGAAGAAAACGCGAGAGCCGCATTTGTTCTGAAAAAAAATATATTTTAAAATATTTTCATATTTCACTATTAGGGGAGGGGTGAGAGGCTGTTTTTCTGGAAACATATGTATGATGGCTCAAAAAAGGTAGCACATTTTCGAAAGTTGTAAAAAAGCAATTATACTCCGCCACATAGCTGCACAACAAAGTAGTGCTATTTCAAGGTAAAGCAGAATGTACTTACCAATTTCCTTATTGGAAAATGAGCAGAGACGAGTGCAAAGTAGAGACAAATCATCGAGATGACGGGTAGTATTAGATATGATCGATGAAATTTTGCAACCAGGTAGATTCCAACGAAGTTTACAAGCTGAAATAATGATATTGACTTTTCTATTTTATCTAGTGCTGTATTATTTTTTTGTAAAAGATTTGTCCGTCAACAAACCATTAAAACGGTGAATATAAATGAGAGAAATGCTCGGTAGATGTGCCCATCGGATAAGTGCTCGAGGGATGAGCGGCTGTCTTTCTGAACAACATTTGTATGATCACCCACACAGGTTTCAAATTGTCCAAAAAGTTGTAAAAAAGCAACAGCGATGTAACAAAAACGTAGTCTAAAATTATTATAAAAGTGATTACCGCTAAAGCAAGATTGAATATAACTCCTCCAATAAAAGACACAATCATTCCCGCTTGCCAGAAGTCATCGTGGCCCATTACAAGCGCTTGAGCAGCAACTGATGCGCCCAGGAGCAGAGCCGTGCCCGAGAGAACTATCGTAGCATTTCGAGCCACCTGACATTACGCGCTTGTTAGCGCACCCTACTATGATGTTATAAATTATTTTGAAATTGCGTTCATTAAACCACCACCAGTTCATCGGCCATGAATTATTGAGGGGTACAATAGTACAGTATACGAAATTAGAGACATCGTCGCTTCAATATACATACTCTATTGACCCTGTAAGTTGGGAGAGATTGTAGAGAACGTTAAGACTACGGAACTCCAGCTGCCAGCTCAGCACAACTAGATGAGGTTCGTCGAAGACCTTTACTAAATTCATGCTTATCATGCTTTGACCAGGAGCGAAATAGGGTTGGTACCGTTGAAATGATCTTCTTCATTCTGCGTGTTCTATCGCCGGCATGATCGGCAAGAGCACGCGCCGAAAGCAAATTTTCGCGAATGCAACCCAGCATCTAATTAACGTTTGCAATGTTGAGAAATGACTATGCTGAACCTGCTGGCTATAACTGAGTGGCCGTGGAATTCGTCTGTGCGTTCTCTGTGCTCTCGGAGTAGTGCTAGCTGTCGCGTCGCTTGAACCTCTTCCCAGGTACATCATCAACATCTGAACAATTTGATTGTATTGATCATATTAGATAACGAACGTGTGGCAAAACAGAATCCTAACTGTAAATAAACAATTAGTGCATTGCCGGCAATTATATCTAACGGATTCAATGTTACAACTGTCACGACAAATTCTGAAATGTCACTGAAAGCATGATGAAAGAGGCATTCAGAAACCCGAGAGGCTGAGAGCGTGCATGCGTGTTTGTTTGTGTGTCTCCCCTCTTTCTCTCCTCACCTCCCCTCTATCCCTACCTCTCTTCATTCTCCCACCCCTACTCCCTCTTCTCTCCTCCCCCCCCCTCTCTGGCAGCTGGAAGCAAGCCTAGGGGCCAGGGCGCGCTAGAGAATCGACTGGCAATTGCAGGAAGAGGAGGAGAGAGGAAGGGGTGGAGGGGGAGAGGAGAAAGCCGGAGGCGAGAGGAGAGGGTCGAGAGAGAAGACGAAGGAGAGGGAGAGAATAGAGACGAAATGGGAGAGAGAAGAAGGGGAAAAGCAAGGCAGATGGGAGATTGAAAGGAAGGCGAGAGGGAGAGAGAGAGAGGAAGAGTGGCCGAGTGACGTAAACAAGAACGAGGCATGGCGTCATTCTGTATATTTTTAGAGTCCCTACAACGCTGGTTGTGCAATCAATAGTCAGGTGGTCTTTATCAAAGACTCATCGTATTGCAACGAGATATGGATTGAAAATCACACACATGTTGAGGCTAGTCGGGCATTAGCAGGGTGCTAAATGGTACTTGTTGCAATGGTACTTGTTGCTTATTCGTTGCAATAGCACAAATACAAGAACGGTCTGTACTATCACGGAGTACAACTCGAGAGACAGTGGGTGGAACCGGGGTCTAGTGCACAAATGCAGGTGCATCTTCATAAGGTCGATAATACCTTCGACAATAATGCTCGGTAGTGAGTGGACCTGAAGTCCGGTAACTCGTTGAAGCATTTGCAGAATTTGTAGAAGGAATGGGCGAGTAGGAAGCAGATTGCTTCGGAATCGGTGTAGTTCTCTCTGATGCAGTTGCTGCAATCCGTCTCGGTACAGTTGAAGCATACGAAGAATCATCAGCAGCAGAGCTCTCCCGTTCACTTCCTCGACTTTGATTCGCCCTACGAATCGCCGCGTCGATCTCGCTGTCTGATGGACCACCCTGCAAAGACGAATTATTTGTTCCTGGAATAGAGATAGCGTATGAATCACTCCATTCAGCATACTCTCGATCTGGCTGACGAGAGAACCATTGACGAGTGTAAAAATAGCAAGAGAGTATGCGAGAGTCCCCACAAGCTCGCCCGAACTTAAATAGCGCCCAACTTCCCCATCACGTCACTCCCGCGCTATGAAAGTGTTGGTGAATAAAGAATAAGAATAAGAATGATAGGTATATGAGAAAACTAGAAAAACGTGAAAAGTGGTGCAAAACCTACTGCTTCAAAGAAAACGAAGAGAACGAAGACTAGGTTCATGAATGCTCCAAATATCGAGAACCACCGAAGCTTCAATTGAGCGTTGCTTTCTGAATTGTGCACTTTCTATTTTCGTGCAGAAAATTCGCAATTAGTCGTTGCGGTGCAAGAGTTTGGATCTAATTTCTCTCGACCTGTTATAGAGTACGGGAAATATCACAAAACAATCACACAAAATTCGAACTATAATTGAGTTTTGATCTTACTCTCGCAGCCGATGCAGTTGCGAGAGAGAGGAGATAAGATACCGCGGTATCCCGAACTCTAAGTTTATCAAACTGAACTCTCACGTACTGTCTTTCTGATATTCGATGAGCTGGGTAGCATTGAGTGCGTCCTCCGTGCGAAATCGCTGTATCAGTGAGGACAAGTTCGCATCAGCATCATGCATTTCCATCACCGGTCGAATCAGAAGTGGAAACAATATACTTAAGCCGATTGCGAATATACACAGCAAGAGATTGCTCAGCGTTCTCTGAAATGCATGATGAATTAAACACATTTATGATGATGCAAACAACTTATGATTTATAAATCGTCTAAAAACAACTTCAGAAAATTAAGCAAAGTATCATGTCACTCTTACATGTCTTCGCAATGGATAATGCAGATGTACAAGCGCAAGGTAGAAGATGATTTGAGCAACACCCGGAATTGCCAGAAACCGCTTGTAGCCTTTGAGAACCACATCGATGGCGAGTAGGTCAAGGTTTTCAATAGGCAAGTATGTGCCAATGCTTAACCTTGTCTATTCTAACCATGAACACGATCATTAGGTAGGCCATGGAAATTCTGCATTTATGACTTTTATACTGCGATGGCGCAATTGATGTTGACTTGTTCTGCATGTAGATTATTAGAATTGCAATGGAAAGACAGAATCACCGACAGCAAGAAGTTTAGCGCCAAAACTCCGATTCCCGCGTTCGCAAATACCATGAACCCATGGAATGTGTCATCATTAGCTAGAAGTGCGGCTGCAATCGCGCCACAAACGAGCGTTGCTGCACGAAATGAGAAGATCCAGGAATCCAAATCCTAAAAATAATCGCAAATAGCGAATTCATAGAACATACCTTTTGTTTTTCCTCGGGACTCCTGACATGTTTCTGTAATGAGCATTTCTCAATCATTTTCGAATATTAACGATTTTATGCAAATTATAGACTCGCCTCTGGTGCTCCTATCCGTCTTCCGGCTGAAATTGCAAGCCTATGCTGGCTACGTGCCATCTGGACAGCGGCAAACGTCATTGCCATCTTTCCTTGCATAAATATGACATGATGGAATCGAATTGAAAGATACTTTTAAAATATAGTTGTAAAACAATATAGGATGTCTGGAATTATAGATAAGAGAGGGAAACTTCCAAATTAGGAAGATATATTTTAGAGTTCGAGAAACGATTCCACGTCCCTTCGTTTCAAACACACTCTCTCTAGTTTTGTGAAATGAAGAGGCGGTGAGCCGCATTTCGAATTCTGATGAAACGTTGTTCGCAATAAATAATAATCGCGAAACAACATTGTCTTCTCAAAAAAACGGCTCAGGGTAAAGAACACGATAAGGCGAAATGCAGCAGGTCTCAGCACATGTTGTTTACGAAACTTCCTCTCTTCCTCTGCTTCTCCTTTCTCCTTCCATCTCTATGCGCCTCTCTCTCCCCCCTCTCCTCACTCCATTTCCTCCAGTTCGTGCTGGCCAGAACCTATGGAGAGAGCGAACTGCTCATCCAGACTAGAGTTTTCTTATTGGAATCTTATTGGCATGAATTGCACCATTTTCATATATGTTTCACATGCACTATATATATGATCTATATAGTACACGTGAAACATATATGAAAATGATGAAATTTATTCCAATAAGACTCCAAAAAGCGAACTGCTCATCCAGACCCCGCCGAGCGTGGAGAGAGATGACGATGCTATGCGACGACTATATCAATATGAAGATTTGAAGAAGAATTAATTACCCTTTCGTTTCTTTGTTCATTTTTTGTACGATCCTTCGTTGGTTTCTTATTCGACCTGGATAAAAATGATGATGATGATGATGAGCCTAGTCTTTGGCTTGCAAGCTAGTAAATCGATTTGCAGACTGCGAAGCCAAGAGTATAAAGTGATGAAATTCCACAGGAATGAACCAGAGTAGAAATGGAATTCCGGGATATGTACGAATGGATTTAACCTCTACTTCATTCTAAAATCGCTCAGAACTGTGCTATTTATCGAATGGAACACAAAAAAACATAGTAACATTAGTCAGGCATAAGCAGAGTAGTGTGCTCTAGCGGTCTTCCCATCACGCCAGAGCTCGAATGGATGCTGTCTAGGGACAATCCTCGATGCGGACCGTTAGACAGTTTAGAAGTGGTTGGTCGTAGATTCTTTGCAGCATCTGCAGCTCTTGCAGGAACAAAGAAGGAGTGTGTTGCGACTGCTTCAGCTGTCCGAGGGCGATTAGTTGCCGCAGCAGCTGCAGGAGGCCTCCCTAGATTCTTCCAATCGTCACTCTGAAACTCGAAATTTGAGCCTGTTTTTGATTTATTTTGCGGGAAATTGTTCAAATACTTAATATTCCGGACCTTTTCGTAGTAGGCAAAGCCGAAGAACATGGTGTTCAGAAATCCTGCCATCAGAAAACACCAGAACATCTTCTGAGCGAGCGCTTCTTTACCTGGAATTTTTTAAAGATACGATTTCGACACGCAGATTCCCTCGTTTTGCGAGCTCGATCTTGCAACATATAATATCCCACACATTCATTCATCTCGATACGGAATGCCAGAGTTTTTAGAAAAACAATAGACGTTGTATCGAAATCTATCAATGCCAACCTCGCAAAGTACGCACTAATAAAGGATAAAAATGATGTTTCTACTAAAAAATCATGCAAATTTACCAGTTCCCTCCATGAATTTGGGCGATTGAAGCAGGATATATACGATAATGCACGTTGTGAAAAGCACGAAAAATGCGAAATATTGATCGAGTTCTTGCGTGCGCTAAAATAGGTTATATTTAGCTAGAAGATGATGTTAGTTATACCAGTTTTCGAAGAGGTTTGTAAGTAAATGCAAGCACAAAGTGAAGCATAATTTGAAGAATTGCCGATGCAATTAGACATTGTGAATCGAACTTGAACGCGAAATAGATGCCGATAGGGTTGATGAACTGAATAAATCTTAGTTGGTGATTTTCAAAAAGAAATAACGCACAGATATCAGTACCATGAAGATAGAAATGTAGATACTCCACCAATGGTCATAAAACAGTTCATTTCTAATTTCATTGTGATCTCCCTGAAAATATGTTTAGTGGAAATGGATTGATGTTCTGGCCATTTAGGTTAATGTTCGGGCATGTTTCAGGTACTACGCTCCACCAGCTTATCGCCTATAAAAAAACAGCCGAAAATGACTCAAAATTGCCTAAAAACTCCTAATGGATAATTTACTGACCAAAAGCGCAACATTGAAGATGAAACTGCTGACGGCGACGACCAATAGTCCTGCCACACATGTTCCCATCATACTAGCGACGGCTTGAGCGCGAACGACACTAGGTTGGTTCATTATCGTCGGATTAAATCCTTAACGATGAGCAAAATAAATAGAGCCCTTCAGCAGTTTTTTTAATTAGAGTGTTGAAAGCTGATAATACTAGAGACAAGCATCGGTTGTCATCACTTGCGGTCCTGGTTTGGCATGTTTTCTCATTACTGTGGTATAAAAGGTAAATGTGCAGCCACGTGAAGCGATATTACAATCGTTAACGACTACGCTAGGAGGTGCAGTGCGGTGAGGCCGACTACTGATCTGCTATCTTTAGCACATAATTTTCAATAAATGTATAGTTACTCACGAGTTTTCATGAACGTCAACGAAGATGAGCGCATTCGTCATTATCGAACCGATGATCATCAATGCACCAGAGAAGGGGAGACAACCGGCCGGAGCTTTCTGAATATGTATAATTCGTATTTCGGGAGACTTTCGACTTTCTCTTCATTTCATGCACTATGGCGATCTTTCGATCGAAGAGAGAAAGAGAGTGGGAAATAAAGATAGGTCAATATGCTCTAACAAGTATATACCAAACCTCTTCCTGCCCGTTTCTTTGACTAGAAACGGTGGGCGTCCAGGTAGAAGTTCCGACCGGGGGCCGCATCCAGAGAAACATAGTGCTGCAACGAAGAATGTGCCCGTTAGATACACAACTTGCCGTAATATATTAGTATGTATACCTACATACAAATATATTAAGCGGGGAAAGGGAATTAAAAGCAATTTCGGGAAATAATCGCGAAGTTTTCGTGAAATTCATAGGTTGCAAGGGAGACGCGAATTCGCGATGTTTACTAGTGGCCTCCCTCTTTCTTTCCCTTTCTCCACTCTTTCTCTGCTATTCTCTACATCTTTCCTCTCCTCCCTCCCTATGTTTCTCTCACTCCCTCTCTCTCTTGTTCTGAGAAGCCCAAGCGTGCACGTTCTCGAATCGATCACCGGCAGCTGCTTTGGAAAGAGGGAAACGAGGGTGATGTTAGTGCTGGCTGAATGACGTCATTCTGCATGAATGACGTCACACTGAATGTACATGATTTCATGGGATACGAGCATGCAAATGAACGTCATCTGGTGTGATAGTTACTCCAGGAGAAATTCAGATCCTCCAGCAATAAGTGCGTTGACACTTTATCGACAGCGATGAATGGACAATTTTTGACACATGACACCTCAGAAATTTAGTATGAAAACATTAGAGAATGCGTAAACGCCGTGGCTACAATCACTTGTTGATGATTGAGATTAGATTTTTTCATCAAAAAAAGCGCTTAATTCGCTCACAGGTGCTTGCCCAGACCCAGTAATGTTACTTTCAGCCAATATAACCACTCCTGATCCATCAGTATAGAAATGGCAATTCATTGAACTTTTTGAATTTTCGAAAAACAGCGGGTTTTTGGTGTTGCCAACGCTGAAGCCTCCCGGGAAAACATTGAAAAGAGCTGAAATCAATATCCCTGGTGTAGAATTGCACGTAGAATATGATTTTGAAATAAAAAAAGTGGAAATAGTGGAAAAAAATGTAAGGGTAACAACTTTTTGGAACCCACAATTCGCTTTTTCCAATTTATCTATATTTTACATTGAGTTTTCAAAACGTTTTCAGCAGATGAATTGAAGAACTCGTCGAGGCGGACATTTTGCTTTTTGAACGACTTTCTAGCTCAACTGTGAAGCATTTTATGATTTTTTAAACTTTTGAAATTCCGAGAGCTGTCTTTAAGGTAGTTTAGATTTTACGGCTTCACCACTTCACTATAAAAGTTTACGACCAGGGATACATAAACTGTTATTGCGTCGATAAGATTAGAGCCGTTTGATTTTTTTTGTTTCCATGCACCTGCGTCCTCTCAGAATATCTGTGTTAAGTTGTTGCGAAAGTCCTGTCGCGTGCCTCAATACATCCATTTCGCTTCTCTGCTATTTAGGTTCCCTAAACTCATAATATATGGTAGGTGCATACATGATCACCATAGTCATGTAGTTATCCCTAGCGAAGCTCCTATAGAAAGCCGGAAAATTTTAAGAATTTTATTTTGAATGAAAATGAGGAAAAAATATGTTCCAAATTTATTATAGCCCTAAAACAACTAGCGACTTCTGAAATATTTCTTGTGAAATAATAATAGAGGAAGGGTGGCTTGTTCAGATAAACCCAATATGTCCACAATTTAAGTCGGCTGCGAGCAATATTTTTGCAAAATATGGTAGTTTTCGTCTTCCAAATTTGAGAATCTCTGTTTAGAAGGACCAATATTGCCGGGGAAATATTCCGCCAACCCCAAACTGAAATTGTAAGTATATCACTTCAGAATATATGTATTTCCGAATAATATTGATTCCTAGATCCATCGGCACTAAAATGAGACTATAAAGTATGCATTCGAAAATTCTTGTCCAAGCTCCATTCCGAAATATTTAAAAATTTCAGGAAAGGCATGTGTGCCTGGCTATCCACTAATGGACCATGGTAATGCATGACTCATGCTGTTGTTATTCATTTGGCCATATCACTCTTTTCAAAGAAGTAGAAACGCAGAAAGGAGCATATCCGTGACCTTACTCCTCAGGGTTGCGTCTAACACATTTTTTAAATGATTCGTCAGCTGTGGAGTAAAGTGCGCTAGAAAGGCCATATATTACCTCATCGATTATAAGTAGTTATATGATATCGAAAGATGAAGTAAGGGCTATAGGCGCTACAATGTCCAAGCGCTATGACGCGACAAGACTTTCGCAACAACCTGATATCATGCAAAGTGAATATGTTGTATTAGGTTGAATAGAAAGTCTTTATCCACTTTTTATTTCCCTTCTTCTGACAATAAAGCACAAGAGCAAAATCAAACATATGCACCATTGTTATCTACGACAAATCTCCAACGTTCAGGCAACTTATGGATTCCCTCCTTATAGAACCCATCTCGGCGCGAATTAAAATATTGCTTGAGTGCGGCCTCGATCGCCCCACGGGAAGTGAAGGATCTCTGATCGAAATGACGGGTCAGATCTGAGAACAACCAATAATCCGAAGGGGCCAAGTCAGGAGAATACGGTGGATGAGGGAGAATCATCCAGCCATATTTGGACAGCTCCTGCTTGACCTGCCGTGCAACATGGGGTCGGGCGTTATCGTGTTGATAGTACACTTTCTTGCCGTTCAGGGGAGATTGTGCGACTTTCTTCTTGAGATTCTGTAGTTGTTTCGTGTAGACGTCTCCAGTAATTGTCCGCCCCTCAGGTAGGAGTTCCCAGTAAATCGGGCCATCCACTCCCCACCAGACAGAGAGCAAGATTTTCTTGGGGTGAAGGTCAGGCTTTGCGACGTCCTGTGGGGTCTCATTGGCATCCACCCACTGTGCCCTCCTATGGTGATTCTCATAGTAGACCCACTTCTCGTCCCCTGTTATGAGACGGTCCAACCATCGATCTCCAGCGTGAAGAGTGAGTAGAGAAAGGGAATCGTCAACTCGGTGGTCAAGCTGGTCTTGGGTCAATTCGTGGGGTATGAAACGGCCTAGCTTCTTCTTCTTGCCAATGGAGACCAAACCATTTACGATGGTGCCTTGCGATACCCCAAGTGTGGATGCCATGTCGCGGGTGCTTTGGAAGGGATCCGATTCCACTACGATCCGTAGTGCATCCAAATCCAGCTCGGGTGGCCTCCCAGACCGGTCACGATCATCCATGGAAAAGTCCCCCTTCTCGAAGCGTTGGTACCAATTGCGTATGGTCTTGTAGTGAGGGGCATATGACTCGTAGACTTCAGCCAACTGACGTTCCGATTCCTTCATTGTAGTGTGAGAGAGGAATAAGAATAACAGAACGTTGCGGATGTGCAAGGCCGTGGGAACAAACATCGTGGTCTTACTAGTGGCAGAATGAAAAGATTGGAATGGGAGGTTGTTGACCACATAGTCCCTTTGTCATGTGTTATTCACTAGAGGCGAGGGAACACCAAAGGTATCCTGCACTGAGCAGTGATCGAGCAAAACAGTGGATAAAGACTTTCTATTCAACCTAATATCTTATCGCGTCTTCGATTGCGGTTGATATATACAAATTGAATTAACCTCCTTACCTGTTCGATATCCGCCCATGCGAAATATAAAATGTTGAGCATACTTCCAAAGATGGAGAACAACATAGAGTCCACCTTCACGCGGGTTTCAGTTTCTAAATGAAGATTCATTTTTGGAAAAAAACATCAATCACCGTAAATTTTCAGCATAGCTATAGAGATTGTAGCAACACAGAGAGATGAAATCCATATGCACCGTTCGATAATTCTGCTACTCTGAAAGAATTCAACGTATTCAAGACATCATTGTGTACTATCTATATCTTACCATCCCTTCTTTATCTATGAAAAAACACATAATATTTCCGATTTTCGCAGAGGAAAGTGGGTGTATACAGTCATCAAGAATAGCAAGGTCTGTAGAATGAGAGGAAGAACAACAAATGCAGAGTAGAACTTCAGCACCAGATATATTCCAAATGTGCCAATGTACTAAAACATACATATTTCATTCGATCAGATCCTGTGGACTCACCATAAGTACTACCAAGAAGATAGTTATTAGAAATCTACACGTAGCCCTCATTCCTTCCACTTTTTGAACAGGTTTTGCGTGGTTCTATAAAAGTATTGTAAACAATTATCAAAGAAAAACAAATTTCACCATCACAAGTACATCACGATCAGTCCAGAGAAAGCGGCCACTGCGAATTCAAACCAATTCTCAGGCGCCAGAGCGGCTAATGAGACTCCAATTAGCATTAGCACACCGCAGGGAATGAGTACAGTGGACAGAGATACCTGAATGTGGATGTTTGAGATGCAACTTGATAATACAAGTCACAGATGTTAGCAATTTGAACTAATAAAAAACCTCTGATCATCGAACTCACCTTCTTGCTTGCTTGGTTGAGCTCCTTCCATTCTATTTCGAGTGGACACGTCCAGTTGGGGTCAAATATGCCACAATAACTGCAGCTACTCCTTCGCAGGATGTTGTTTGATTTCTGAAAATCACATCAATCATCTGTCTATGTACTGGAGCTCGCAATTTGCAGATATTATCTGATTATCTTCATTTCTCACACTCTTTCGCGGATCGAAATGTCGAAAAGTGCGTGAAATTATGCGATGATATACCCGGAGTGCGAACACTACTATCTACGATAAGTCTTCTCACAGCAACGGGCCGTGCATGGCTGCTGCCCTAACTCATCGCACTCATTCCTCGTAACTAATAACTATCCCTCTTCTTCCCATTTCCCTGACCGTGCCAGTCGTGTAGAAAGGACGTATTGTAAGTATTGTATTGTATTACACGTATTTAAGTATTGTAAGTGTGAATTGTTGACTCGGGTAATTGCACCCACCACGGGTCTCCTCGCAGCGACTGCACGTCGTCCACTGCTGCCAGAACTCATCATCCAGAAGGTCATCATGGTTGCCAGAATCGCTGTGAGCTTCTGAAATTTGAATATTGAACAATGCCATGCAAAGCAAACTAAAGCACAATTCTGAAACAATTGAAGGAAAAATAACAAGACTCCCTGCAGGCCCGATGTTTATTTGTGTCCAATCTCTCTTTTCGCTTCTTCTTTCTCCTCTCACTCTTCTCACCCCCCACACTCTCTCATCTTCCTCTCTTCTCCTTATACTCTCCCTCCCTCTCCTCCTCGCTTTCTACTCTCGTGTTCTGTGTAGCCTGCCTGGGGCAAGCGAGCGCTTGCGAATCGACTAGACGCCGCAGAGCGGAAGAGAAAGAGAGGAGGGAGAGGGGAATGACGCCATTTCACCGAATGACGTCAATGGGTCTATTTTAAGCCCCTGTTGTGTAAGATGCTATTCAGTATACTTGCAGGAGGGACAACAGGAGCAGGATATTTGCAGTTTACCGGTCGCAGAAAACAGTAATACAGAAGTATGGCGAAATTTCAAGACACACGCCACCAAAAAACGGGGGGTAAAATTTCGCTCACGTCGCTTCATGGTTCTTGCTTCAAGCTTCAAAACAGCATACAGTGAAGCAAATATGCTAGTCCGGCCAAAGTAAGGAATTTTCATTCGGGGCATCTTTGCTAAAGGTGCTAGCACACGAATGAAAACTGTCCAAGGACAGCGACCTAACGGGTGCTGGGGGCCTCTGACTCCTAGCTGGCCTTGCTGGAGCAACAGAAGGTACTGTAACAGGTAAAACAGGCGCCGTGCGCAGTGAGTATGCCGTCTGACAAGTCTTTGTTGGTATTGCTGCGACAGGAATAGGAGCAGCTATAGATGCAGAAGATGTAGATGCAGCTGGAGCAGTTGTTCTTGATGACGTTAGAGGTTCCTGCCGGCCCCACACCGATCCATCTCGTCGATCCGACGCTACGTATCTCCTTCTGGCCTCAGCTTCGACAGCTTCACATTCCACTTTCCATTCATCATTCTGGAAAGTGCAATATTATGAATATATGGTTGGATTTTAACTGCATTTCTTAATTGACCAGACAGTTATATCAACAACATTGCATGCCATTTCGATTTCACTTTAATTAGAGAAATTACCTCCTCGCAACAGCAGCAGCAGGATGAGAAATAGAAGAATAAGATAAAAGAACCGAGCAGCGCGAATTTCATCGTTTGCCATTCAGCATGTTCTTGATTTTCTGAAGAAAAGTGTCATATTGATCGGAGATTGAAAGAATATTGCAAAATAAACTCAACATTTTTATATAATTCGACACAATATCAAATAGAAGTTACCTGTTAGAGCGTGGCCAGGGTGTTTGATAATGAATGGAAAACTCATCATCGAAAAGATCGAAACTATCGTCAATATCACGTTTGCCGGTCCGCACTGGAAATATTCCGCGTTAAAAGGAAAAATAATTGATCGAAATTGTATGCCTCCTTGCCACCATTCTATGGCGCTTGATTGCTGCGAGAGTGTTCAAATGAATATACCATCACCAAAGAGATTCAATAAGCTTACCATTTCTCTCATAGGGCTGTGTAAAATAACAAGAGCGAAGTAGAGAAGGCATTGAACGATGACTGGTATAATCACAAAATGCCGATTGAATAGAGCGACACGATATATTACGTAAATGTCGATGTACTGCAAAGTTGTATTCTCAGTGCACAACAAGTGTATCTCACCATCAACAAAACCGTTATAACAAACATCTTGAATCTTCGCTTGTGATCCGTCAGTGATCCGCTCAGCTGTTCAATTATCGTTGTTTCTTTGTCCTGCGGTTTGATATTAAATAATAAAATCGTCATAACATCCACTTAACTAACCATATTAAACTTGACTTAAGCCTTACCTTAACCCTGAGCATCGCGTTAGTCGCTAATGCCGCAATCACAGCTAATATAGTCCCGCCACAGCTGTCGGGATCTAGAGCTGACCAGCAAAATCCGATGAAGAGAGGGGAGCCACAGCAGAACAAAGTGGCGGACAGAAGCGGTGATGTATCCTGTGAAAAAGGGCACTAGTTCGGATGAGAACGCGGCCATTGATATATTCAAATGCGAATCATGGAAGGATGATTTTTTTGGATGCTCTGAACTCGTCATAATATATTATGTCATCATGTAATAGCCTTAATGTTTTACGCATCGAGCTTGATTGCTACGGAAACATTGTCTCGCCAAAAGTCAAACCTTTTCTTCGTTCGCCGTTTGTGATTCGACGTTTGCGATCGCTGTACATTGCGTGGTGTAGTGACCGTACTTGTTGCAGTTTCCGCATCGTGGTCTCTGAAATTTCAGATTCAGATTTTCAGAATTTCCTGTAACATTTACATCTCATCATATGTTTCGAAGCGGAATGCATGCGGTATTTCATGATTTGTACTTTCAATATAGCATTTGCCTCTCCTTCAGAATGGCTGATTTCGACGACACAATGTATCGCCGACCATATCCGGCCCTAGTAAACATTCTTGAGTTGAAGAGATACCACGATCTCCTGATTCTCCTGATTTTGCACGTACAACTAAGAGACGTCGGCCCGTTTCTCCAACTCTAGCAAAGTATTTTAACTCACCTCCTGAGGCCGTGACCTTGACGCTGAAGCCAATTGCATCGCGAAAACAGGCCCCATTTTTTCCTGAAAAGTACGCAATCAAATGATATTTTCTCTTGATATTCGATTCGAAACAGAGAATAAATAAATCGGGCTGTCCAATCTCTCAGAAATCTACAATAAAAATTCGCCAGAGAACTTATTTGCCAGGCAGAGAGAATTTTTTTTGCCAGAAAATGAATCCCACTTTTCCATGTGATCTTTCTCTTTCTCTACCAAGGTCGAGGAACAACTGAGAGATTAGGCAGGCCAACTGTTATATGGCAAATTTTCAAAAAAATCTGGACAAATCAAGACACAAAGCAAGCGATATTTATAAATTGCAAGGGAAACGCGTGTCAATGCTGCACATGTTGTTTGCGAGTAGCCCCTCTCGCCACTCTCTCCACTCTATCTTCTCCTCTCTCTCCCTCAGTCCCTCTCTCCTCTCTCTTCCTCTCTATCTCTCTCCCTTTCTCCTTCTCCTCTCTCCTGTCTCTCTCTCTCACTTCCTCTCTTTCTTTCCCCGTGAAGCTAGCCGAAGGGTTCCAAGTGCACGCTAGCACGCTTGCGAATCGATCCCAGACTACGGGAAGAGAGGGGAAATTACAGTGTAACGAGAGCAATGAGGTCATCGCATGAAGCTAGATGCAAATAGAGTCCATTATGCAAACACATATGAGACATCAGTTGAAATTATCACTTTGTGAGCATAATTCGTGAGTTTATTCGCACCCGGTACGATAAAGAATTGGTGAGGTAGAATACAAGTTGAATGAATTGCGGGAAATTATTTAGCAACCTCATAGTTTTCTAATAAACAAATATAACAAAACTAATATAGTAAAACAAGGTACCGGAAACTAAATTTCCTGATGATCAAATGTTGTCAAAAAAAGCGAAAATGAATAGACTAGTTAACAAACTTGTGCGTAGCAATCCATGAGGAGGCGCACATAAAACACAAAAAATTGTGAAAATGCGTGTTTGGCATTGATCAAGCCGCCTCTGCAGGACTGCAGAAGTAGATGGTGCTGAAAGGATCAGGTTATTATTTTTTTGATTTTTATTTGTTTGATATTTAAATGTGATACAGTTAAATAAAATATCGAGTAACAATTTATTGCATTTTGAACATGAAAATGGGCGTGAAAAGAGATCTTCTTCTTGCACGTGGCATAATACTGTAACGTAAGCACCCACCGGTTTAGTAGGTCGATCAAAGCGTTGATCTTAGGCAGGAAAACCAAATCCGTGTACCGTTCAATGTCGTTGACCATGTGGAAGCGCGCACGATGTTCCCTTATATTAAAATTTGTTAATACATAAAATTTAAGTTACGAATTCGAACATAGTACGTATCATGCTGCATCAATTGACATAATATGGTCTTTATCGCTATTAAAAATGAACAAAAATATATTCTGTTTTTAAAATGGGTGTTTTTCGAATTCACTTGGTGCTCGCAATACTTGGAACGCGCGTACGAAAACACGTATATCAAAGAAAAATAGCAGAAAATTCTGCACAAACTTGGCTCTTTTCAAGCATGGCAGCAGCATCGGGAGCATCCCAGGACGATTAGCCGGGGGCACGTTGTTCTCCGCCCACCTGAAGGAAGATATTCGAAATTTGGGTGGATTCGCTACTCTTAAAACTGCAATGTCTCTCTCTAGTCCGATCGCCGATAGATAGCGCAAAAATCGGCACTAAATCGAATTAAAACTACGACGTCATACCTTCGATATTCCAAATGCGGCATGACGCCATAGTTCCCATCCCACCTAGTGCCCAAAATGTTGTTGATTGTATTTAGAGATTCCACACGCTCCAATCACTAGTCTGATCAAGAGATTGTAGACGTAAAATACAACATCCCCGAAGCCCCAACCCCATGGCCGACTCTGCCAAACTCTAACGAGGATTTCACCCTATTACTCAGGTGCTTGCTCCTGGCGGATAAATAAATTGAAATTGAAACACAACAGTTAACAATATTGCGTGCATCAATTCAAAAATGTGGGGGTACGACATTTCCGCAACCGACATCTCCGCAACGGAACGCCGTTCGCTTGACAGTTGGCGTCGAAACTTGGGAGTTGTTGCATTGTTACCAGTATGTGATCCCATACATTAAAATATATAAATTTTGTTTCAATGTGATATTGAGTTTCAACGTATAGGGGGTCGTGGAAATCCATAAATCATGAACCCCTATACGTTGATTTGGAGTGAAACTCAATATCACCTGGAAACAAAATTTATATATTTTAATGTATGGGAGCACATACTGGTAACAATGCAACAACTCCCAAGTTTCGACACCAACTCTCAAGCGAACGGCGTTCCGTTGCGGAAATATCGGTTGCGGAAATGTCGTACCCCCAAAAATGTGATTATCTACTAGAAAAAAAACATTATTTGCATGTCAATGCCTAAAATTGTAACCAACCAACCATTTCAGCGCCCTAGCAGATCGCATTTCCTCATCAATTTTCGCGCTCGTTGCTTTCGCCTTCGCCTCGCGCTCCTCCCTAGCCTGAGTAAAAAAATATATTAAAAAGAAAAACAAAGGTAAAGGTGCAGCCACGTTAAGCGATTTTACAGTCGTCAACGTCTACGGTATGTGGTGTAGTGCTGTCAGACCGAATACGACTACTGTGTTAAAAATACGCGTCCAAGTAAGTCCAAGTAGCGTTGTTGTAATAACTATTGTTTGTTGACTCATTGGATGGCATCGGCAGAAATCTTCAGAAAAAATTGTTCATTCTTCATGATTTTTCTGCACATCACTACCCATTTTCTATCCTGACTCACTCACCTCCTCCTTGGGGTCCTTTTCGATGAGGTCGAAGAGGAGGGACATTTCTCGTGATCTTTGAGATTCTGTGAATGAAGAAGAAATTTCACAATTCGCGGGCAGAATGATGTAATGATGTAGAATGAGTGATGTGTGAGGTAAAATGGCACTAGGTGTCGGATGATCACCGTCGGATAATAACCTACTGGATGATAACCAAAACATTGACACTTCTCTAGAACTTTCACAGTATGTTACCAAAGCGTCAAAAAATGATTATATGAAAGCTCTACAGAAGGGTTCATTTGTATCATCCGACCTAGTTCCGGGTAAAAAGATTCTGTGATTCGAATCTCGAACTATATTGTACAGGCAATGAAAGGATAACTCTACCTCTAGTAAGTGAAACGGAATGAATGGGTAAAGGGTGAGCGCTCGCCTTTCTTATCTCAAACTTGAATTCTCGCCTTTTACTTAAACCATGTTCTCTAACCCCTTAGAAAATGTGAGATTGAGTGGGAAAGGGTAGGAGAAGGCGAAGCGGCCACTCGAAAGAGGGACAAGGTCAAACGGTTCCCTAGCCGACTAGCGTGACGGTTCTGTCTGTTTCATCTCCGCTCCTCTGCTCGATTTCTCTCATCTTCCCATACTCTATCACCAACCACATATAAAGAGATAGTACACGAAATTTAGAGAGTGAGAGAATTTCACTCCAGCTCTCTGCTTTCTCTAATCCAAGATTGCTATCTACCTAGTCTGTCTGTGTTTCTGACAGCCGAGATATAATGCAACAAGTGGAGAGTGCGATTGTTTGCTACTCCGTCTCGCCTCGTCTTACTGATCCGTTTGCGCAAGCTGGAATGTTCTGAGAGTTCCGAATGCTCTTCTCACTCTATCTCTCTCTCTCTCTCTCTCTCTTCCAGAACCATCTTCCACTTGCCATCCCTATCCCTCCCACTCTCGCTCGTTCTTCTCTCTCTCCTCTACCCCGGATTCCCTGAGAAGCTCAGAAACTATCCAAAGTTCAAAAGATACAGAAATACAAGTTGTTGTGCATTGACAAACATGTTGTTATTTATTCATGGTACAGACGAATATATGAAGTTAGCCGTTGAGGCATCCTTTGTTGCGCGTACACTTCGGCTGGCATGCTCCTTGCGCATTTCTGCACCACACCATACCGTTTGGCTTCTGAAAATCCACTTTTGAAAGTATTTGTATACTGATCAATACAAAAAAATCATTTTGAAAGAAAAAAAGTGGCAGCGAACATGATGGATTTCCTTCCTAACGCCGAACGCTGGACAGGATGCCCAGTTGCATTCACAGCTTCGCATGCCACCAACGCTAAAAATATAAATACATAAAAAAACGATAAATAATGTGGTAGTGGTCGAGAAATATTGGGGTGTTCCAAAAGTTCGATGAATTTTTATTCGTGGGGACATAAACTCCGCCGTATTGTTTGTGCATCCCAAAGGCTAACACTATTTAATAGAGTAACCATTACACAATCACATGATCCATGGATTTTCAATCAGCTGCTCTCCCTTATTTTTAACGCACTTTTATGCAAAGGGTACTTTTGTTTCCCATAATCGGATTTTCGTTTTTATTTTTTCCTGACCAGGAATACAAACGGTTGATGTCTCTAACAAACTAGTTTAATAATACATGATCCCACAATTCTTTCAGTGAGCTGAACTTGCGTCCTTGTTTTGCGTTTTATGAGTGTTTGCTTTCATTACTGATCATACTCAACCGGAACAACTACGATTATTTCTTTGCGCGGTCAAATCGAACCCTATTTTGAATATGCGCTAATTGGAAATATTTAGTGGTACTCCATGCTACTTTGTGAACAGAACGTTTGACGAGCTTGGAAGAAAATATAATGGCAATTATTTGTTTGATTATGAAATTTCATCGAAAACGTGAAAAATATGAAAGGTTACATTTTTGATTTTTCATTGTTCCAGGCACATCAGTAGGCCGAATTCTGTCAGATTTAGTATACATATTAAGCTATACGTGCACGACAAAACTGCGAAGAAACTAAGACGAAATCATTAAGAAGAAGCCGAACATAAATAAAATAATTTAGACGAAAACGTTATTTTGGGTCACTGAAGTACCCATTACATAAACTTGTTAAAAACAAGGGAGAGCAGCTGACGTAAATTCCTTGGATACTATGATTGGGTGATGGTCGCTCTATGCAATGATGTTAGCATTTGGAATTCACAATCAATACGGCGGAGTTTATGTTCATACGAACAAAAATTCATCGAACTTTTGGAACACCCCAATAATATGAAATTACCGCCACATTAGTATACAAAAATATACAAAAATAGGATAAATATACAGAATCTAGTAGAGGTAGAATTAATACCACAATACCTTAATATTATTATTACTCTCACGCTACTTCATCGGAATACAATTGCCGATTCAGAAAATATTTTTAAAATAAATAAATAAACTTGCATTGGTTTCGATGCCGTGTACTTGCAGCAGGGCCTCGCCTTCTGCGCCTCGAGCAATGGTCTGACTCTCTTCAGTTTGCACGCTCTCTCGTCGATCAGAGTGAGCGAGAGAGTGTATGATATGGAGAGAGCGAGACCATTGCTCCCACCGTCGTGGATTCTTGCATTCCGAGAGAACGAGATCTCCTGCGAATGTTAATCTGATGAGAGCAATCGCTGCAAAGATATAAACTTTGGACGCTTCTGCACAATCCCGGACAATCTCAACCAAGTGTATACCTTGAGTAGTAATTCATATTAGGATGGAGCTCGGCGTCTGACTTACGTATCTAATCTTGTAATGGATTGGTATGAATGTCCTACTATGCGATGAAAAGTTAAATCCATTCAGTGTTCAATGAATTGTCAGGGATTGTGCAGAAGCGCCAAACTTTGCCACTGATTCTGCTGGAAAAGTGCGCAAAGATTCGATATAGCAATGTTGCCACATTTTTGGGGCCAATAGGAAAAGGCTTTTACAATTAATTGATCGATTCGAATTTTGTAATTATAGATATATTGTGTATCGCCTGCGATCAGTGCTGCTTCCACATCGCCGCCTTGAGGGACACGGCCCTAGAAGAACATCTCATGAGGCCTCGGGCAATTCGAAAAAGTTGGGATGGGGCTTCGCAACATCCCAACTTTTTCGAATCACCCTCGGCCTCACGAGCCTTTCACAACGCTTACGCTGCGGGGGTGAGAGCAAGTTGAGCAGATTTTACAACAGCTATGTGTTATTTCTAAACGATGGGTTGTGAATTCGCAGATAAATACGTTATTGTGTTCTAAGGTTTGCAAGTAGAAGCCTGCTTAAAACGTTGTAAAAGGGTCGTGAGGCCTCGGGCAATTTGAAAAAGTTGGGATGGGGCTTCGCAACATCCCAACTTTTTCGAATCACCCTCGGCCTCACGAGCCTTTCACAACGCTTACGCTGCGGGGATGAGAGCAAGGATGGTGTGGTGCGTTTTCTGCTATTTAGTAAAATTCACCATGTTGTGTGGTAGGGTTGGCAGAATGAATCTCTACGTGCAAATCATCAAGTGAAATACAGATGGGGATGGATCTTTCCAAGGGAACAAGATTACACAGGTATTATCTTGATACTGAAACATAGTTGACAAAGGCCATTTGACCCAAAATTCATACAAAATGTTAGTTTTACCAACTGCTGAAACATATCCCAGAACTTTTAAAACGAGCCGCAAAAATATTTTTAAAAATATATTACCATCCGAAATCATTTTTTGAAAATGTTCTGACAGAACGCGCTCGAAAAAATATTTTTCCTTAGAAATATGAATTTTTAAAGTGACTTTTGAGCAAAGATTCAAATGAATCTCGATTCAAACGAATCGATTCAATTGAATCTTTCGATCGGGAGATTCAATTAGGAAACATTCGAGATTCAATGAAAGATTCATTTTGCTAACCTTATTGTGTGGTGTGCTGAAAGTGCTCGCCGTGGTGATACCAACGGTGAAGGTCTTTGCGGTCTAGGATGATTTTGAGCCCAGTTACAGCGATTTGAGGGAAAATATGAAAGATCAAAGTTCAAAGATCAAAGATCAAATTTTGAAAATTCTCACCACGGGAATTCATATGGTCAAGGTCTTAGGCACATAGGATGATTTTGAAGCGAATTAGAGCGATTTCAAAAAAAGTGTGACAGACAAACAATGGACAGACGGACGGACGGACGGACAGACAGACAGACGTTACGATATTTCTTTATACAGTAATATTTGAAGCACCAATGCGATTATGTCTTTCCATTCCAAAAAATACGTTTGAAGAAAAAAGCTTTTGTTTTGTTAAAAAAAATTTCGCATGAAATCCCATTCTCATCCTCCATTCCGCAATTCCGAATCACAGGTCTTGTACTATAGAATTATGACAACCTTTGCTGATCACAGAACCGCAGGATTTTGTTGCGACATTTACTTTTTTGCATTCTTGTTTGTTTTTCATCACGTAAGATAATACATGCTAGCTTCAAGTGATCGTGATAATATCATACAACACATGCACTATGACAATTCAGGAGCAAGAAATTGCAAAACAGCATCAATTTTTATATCAAGTAATGATAGACAAGTTCAAAATGGTAAATAAAAGGTAGAAAAGCAGGAAAATTTTATGAAGTCTTGTGTAAACAATTAAGCGGTTGCTCTCGTAATTGAGCTCGAGGGAAGTTGACTAAATGCTCCATGTGCATTGTTAACCGACACAATCGTTGATCGATTTGCGCACGGGGATATGGAGTAGAATATATACCTCATTTTGTCCATTATAATCTGAAAATAACGTTTTGTTTAGGAATGTTTGGTGGTTCATCGGCAGAAAAGTAAACTGTAAAATGATAATTTCTTGAAACCTTGCGATATGTATGATTCTTGATGAGAAATATTAGCGACTGCGGCATTGGATTGAGAACGAATTGTATCTGTAAGGAATACTGGCATTCAAAATGCAAAAACAACACGTATTGATTACAGTATAGATCGGTCTGCCCAGTGCAAGCGCCCAGCTAGGCACACCCATCGGACCACGATAAATCACTGTGATCATCAGGGTGAGCGGAAGGATATAGCACATGAAGACGGAGAGCAACTACAACGAAACTTTCATGTTGCAACTGTCTTGCCGTCGCATTGCGCACGCATCACCGAATGATTTTAGTAAAAGGAAGAGGGCGGTACTGAAAAGGGAACCCAAAGAACAAGACATATTGGAAAGTTGACAACCATAACTTTGTGCTAATTGCCGGACGTTTGCCGAAGTGGCCCTGACAATAAAGTTAAAGTTATTTTTGAGCTGTAAAATGCCCCGTGAAAATGATGAAACGGGCGAACCTTCTGAGTTCCTAAAAATCCTGGAATCCTACAGCGAATAGTTCCGCTCTATTCTCACCTGAGCGCTACTTTCCTATGCCATAAATAATCGTAATTGAGTTTATAAAAAACAATTAAATATAAAACCTTTTCGAGAGGCGCTTTTTTTAAAATGGTTATGACGTTATCGAGCTGCAAAATGAATATACCTGGACACTGGAATTCGACATCGCGGCAAGATTTCCAAAACTAAAGTATTCGAGATTGATCTCGTAGAATATGTAACGTATCACTGAACTTTATGAAACATCTATTAGGTTGAATAGAAAGTCTTTATCCACTTTTTATTTCCCTTCTTCTGACAATAAAGCACAAGAGCAAAATCAAACATATGCACCATTGTTATCTACGACAAATCTCCAACGTTCAGGCAACTTATGGATTCCCTCCTTATAGAACCCATCTCGGCGCGAATTAAAATATTGCTTGAGTGCGGCCTCGATCGCCCCACGGGAAGTGAAGGATCTCTGATCGAAATGACGGGTCAGATCTGAGAACAACCAATAATCCGAAGGGGCCAAGTCAGGAGAATACGGTGGATGAGGGAGAATCATCCAGCCATATTTGGACAGCTCCTGCTTGACCTGCCGTGCAACATGGGGTCGGGCGTTATCGTGTTGATAGTACACTTTCTTGCCGTTCAGGGGAGATTGTGCGACTTTCTTCTTGAGATTCTGTAGTTGTTTCGTGTAGACGTCTCCAGTAATTGTCCGCCCCTCAGGTAGGAGTTCCCAGTAAATCGGGCCATCCACTCCCCACCAGACAGAGAGCAAGATTTTCTTGGGGTGAAGGTCAGGCTTTGCGACGTCCTGTGGGGTCTCATTGGCATCCACCCACTGTGCCCTCCTATGGTGATTCTCATAGTAGACCCACTTCTCGTCCCCTGTTATGAGACGGTCCAACCATCGATCTCCAGCGTGAAGAGTGAGTAGAGAAAGGGAATCGTCAACTCGGTGGTCAAGCTGGTCTTGGGTCAATTCGTGGGGTATGAAACGGCCTAGCTTCTTCTTCTTGCCAATGGAGACCAAACCATTTACGATGGTGCCTTGCGATACCCCAAGTGTGGATGCCATGTCGCGGGTGCTTTGGAAGGGATCCGATTCCACTACGATCCGTAGTGCATCCAAATCCAGCTCGGGTGGCCTCCCAGACCGGTCACGATCATCCATGGAAAAGTCCCCCTTCTCGAAGCGTTGGTACCAATTGCGTATGGTCTTGTAGTGAGGGGCATATGACTCGTAGACTTCAGCCAACTGACGTTCCGATTCCTTCATTGTAGTGTGAGAGAGGAATAAGAATAACAGAACGTTGCGGATGTGCAAGGCCGTGGGAACAAACATCGTGGTCTTACTAGTGGCAGAATGAAAAGATTGGAATGGGAGGTTGTTGACCACATAGTCCCTTTGTCATGTGTTATTCACTAGAGGCGAGGGAACACCAAAGGTATCCTGCACTGAGCAGTGATCGAGCAAAACAGTGGATAAAGACTTTCTATTCAACCTAATATATCACATGACCCACACAAAAGACGGAAAACTTTAAAAACGACAGGTGAAAGTAACATAACGAAATTGTCTTCGTTACATTGCAGAAGTCCATGATTGAATAAGAATGTTAGAGTGTATTGAATGGCCAATCAAAAGTCTGCCAAGATCGTCTCAAGATACAAGAATAACTAAAAAAAACTTATCGGTTCACATCATACTCGCCGCCTTCGAGCGGACCAAGCAGGGCATGATTCTGCAAATTTCAACCGTCTCAGAATGACATTCGTAAAGATTTCGGGTATCGCATATTTGTGTCCACAAAACTCGAAATTAGCCGCTGCGGCGAGTTTTTTTAAAATTCAAATTTAAACAATATTTATAAAAGTGAACAATTTCTTGATCTTTTGAATTCGGCAGCTGGAATATTTGTATGTCTGATCACTACGCATATTACTTCTACCTAACATATACTTCGGAAAATGTCAGCAGGTGAATCTATTTGAAACTTTGTTTGTTGCATAGATCGTCACAAGTATAGAAATAAAATGAGTTCGTACATTGCTATATTCATGTACCTTTTCGAGAAATGGTCTCGCTCTCTCCAAGCCGCACTCTCCCATCAGTTAGAGAGGCGAGAGAGCATGCAAATCGAGGAGAGTAAGTTACTCTACCTTTTCGAGAGGCGCACTCTTGATACGATGTGGATCACCAGTTTCTGGTGCATGACCAATAGTAGATATTCGAAAGGAGGATTGGGAAGAATAACAGCTGCAACTAGTATAGTCTGAACAGCAAGAATCGCAAAGATTGTATTCCTGATCACATCCATGCTTTGAAAAAATGAAATCAATTTGAAGTTTCGATATCTGTTTAAGCGAAAGAGGTGAATGAAATTTGCTCAAAATCAAGACAATTTTGATAAAAATTAATTGAGTATTTTGTCCGACTTTAGCAGCTTATATACATACATTTACGATATCCTCAAATCTTTACGAATGTCATTCTGAGACGGTTGAAATTTGCAGAATCATGCCCTGCTTGGTCCGCTCGAAGGCGGCGAGTATGATGTGAACCGACAAATCAATAAGAAAAATTTAGTCTTGATCCACAAATAACATATAGTCAGTCTCACCACGGGAGGAGGCGGAGCGACCTCATCGGAGAGACGAAAATGGAAGAAGTGAGTGGAAAATGAGCGAATGAGAGGGATAGGGGAGAGGACAAAGGTAATTTCCATTTGATCTTATTGAACTCTGTCACAATGGGGATCGACTTGCACGTAGACGAGGCTAATGCAACGTCAGCATATCACGCCTCTCACGAGAGGATCAACGCAAAATGCCTGATCTTGGGACAGGGGGCATTTTTGGCATTCGGGTTTTCAATAGTTTTGGGCTTCCCTAGGTCCAACTAAGTCCCCCACAATCGGAAAAGTCTTTGCGACCGAGCCTCTTCGAGTTGCTGCACCGGTCGCCATCTCACCACCGACTTCGTTAATGCCGTATCACCATTCATAATTGAGCTACCTCGCTAATTTTTCGTTTCCCCAGCTACCTTTTCATGTTCTATCGGCCTATGTATTTCATTTGGTCATATCTCATCTAGTTAAGGCACTAGGTTCAACTTGTATTTACTCGTAAACTTTTCGAATGTGGATTTCAATTTTCTATGGTAGACGGGTCTTCTCGAGACGTTTCGATTAAGGGGTTTTTGCTCGCATATCTCGTGAGCTAATTTAGTTTCGGATGTAAAAGACGATTTCACTTGATTTGAAATTGATTTTCACTCTATTTTATCCCTATTATTCCGTCACGTCGCGCAATTTGAAGTGAAACATAACTCAACAAACGCATTTGTCTGCACTTGTTGGCCTTTGTAAGCGTTTATCGAGTTATGTTTCACTTCAATTTGCGCGACGTGACGGAACAATAGGGATACAATAGAGTGACAATCAATTTCAAATAAAGTTAAATCATTTTTTACATGCGAAACTAAATTAGCCCCCGAGATTTTTTTTTTTACGATTTTAACACATTTATCTAGAGGTCATTAGATTCTCGGGAGATCAGGCGAGAGCTCTGATGTGCATGGTGTTCCAGTTAGAGCTTCGTGCTTGATTGAGAAAATTTGGGCCTGTTGCTTTGCGGAAAGAGTCGCTCCATCTCGTGATTGGGCGGCCGCGGCTCCTCTTTCTCCGCGGAATCCATTCGATCACAGATCGGCTCCACTTCCGGCAATCATCATTCGCGATCTTATGCAACCAAAACCATTTCCTTTTCTGAGCAGTGCGAACGAAGTCCTGAACTCTAGTTGAATCTCGCAACCTCTCATTAGAGACATGATCGAGCACAGTACAGCCAACCATCCAACGTACCATTTTTCTTTGAGCCACCGATAATCGATTCATTTGTGCTTTGGTCAGCGCCCAACATTCACAACCGTAAACCACAGCGGGAAGTATGCAGCCGTTGAAAAGCCGACGTTTATGTGCCATTGGAATACCCTTGTTGATAAGAAAAGTGCGGTGTTTGTGGAAAGCACCAAAACCAGCTTGAATGCGTCGGGTGATTTCACAGTCATCATTTCCGCTGACTGCGATTGCGCTTCCCAAGTAGACCACCTTATCTTGCAATTTTACTAATTTTCCTCCTATTCTTACATCCCTTGGATCAGGCTTGGAACTCATTCCGACAGTTTTATCGCCATTGAGACCCAATCCCACTGTAGCAAGTACACGCTCTAATTCCCTTCCCATCGTCTGAATCTGTCGCTCATCGTGAGAAATGAGAACGGCATCATCAGCAAAAAGAATATGGGACAGAAACCGACCATTGATACTTACTCCCTTATTTGCCCAATTTAGCCGACGGAGTGCCATATCTAGAACCGCAGTGAATAGCCTAGGTGACAAACAATCACCTTGTCGCACACCCCTTCCCACCTTTATGTTGACCTCCTTGCCATTAACCACCACCACATTTCTACTTTCCTGGGAAAGGCTTGCGAGGAAAGAAACGACTTCCGAGGGAATCCCTTCTAACTCTATCGCCTTGAACACCGCTTCCGTGTATACACTGTCAAAGGCCTTCGAAATGTCTACAAAAAGCAGATAGATCGGCAGCCTATAGTCGACACAGTGAGCAATGACAGACTTTAGAGTGTGGATAGCGTCAACTGTGGAATGACCACGTCTGAATCCCATTTGTTCCCAGCTTCTATTTCCATCCAGTACCGATCCATACCTCTTGTTGAGCAGCCCAGTTAGCGCTTTCTGCAAAACAGGAAGCAGACTAATAGGTCTGTAGTTTTTTGTAAGAGTTGGATCCCCAGATTTTGGTAGAAGAATTGTGCGAGAATCCCCAAATCCCAGAGGAATAGAACCCAAAATGATGTTGTTAAAGAGATTGGTGAGAGTGGGAACTAACTGATCTACCCCCACTCGGAGCATTTCACCTGTGATACCATCCCTTCCCGGAGCTTTGCCTGATTTGAAATACCGAAGTATTTGAACGACTTCGGCTTCTACGATGGGAACGAAAGGATCCCTTGCTATCTCCTCGCGGTATCCAACCCCTCCATCCCCACTATAGAGAGCATTGTAGAAAGATTTGAATGCCTCCTCTATGCCCGTTTGAGTGAAGACTAAGTTCCCATTACCGTCCCTAATGCGTGAAATTCTATCCCTCCCAATTGCTAAATTTCTAGTTGCCCTTTTGTAACTTTTAGCCCCCGAGATATAGCCCCCGAGATATGCGCCCCGAGATATGCGAGATATGCGAGATATGCGCCCCGAAATTTCTAGCCCCCGAGATATGCGAGCATAAACCCCTTAATCGAAACGTCTCGAGAAGACGCATCTACCATAGAAAAAATGAAATCCACATTCGAACAGTTTTCGAGTAAATAAACGTTGAACCATCAACGAAGTGAGCTGGCAACCGGTGCAGCAACTCGAAGACGGATGGTCGTAAAGACTTTTCCGGTTAGGGGGTCTTAGTGGGACCTAGTGAAGCTCAAAACCGAAATGGCCCTGTCCCACAGTCGGTTCGAATCTTTCGTGAGAGGCGTGATATTCATCACACAGTCTAAATGCTGATCGCAGGTGGTGTATCGTGAATTATATTAGGTTGAACAGAAAGTCTTTATAAACTTTTTATTTCAATTCTTCTGACAATAAAGCGCAAGAGCGAAATCAAACGTATGCATCATTGTTATCTACGACAAATCTCCAACGTTCAGGCAACTTATGGATTCCCTCCTTATAGAACCCATCTCGGCGCGAATCAAAATATTGCTTGAGTGCGGCCTCGATCGCCCCACGGGAAGTGAAGGATCTGTGATCGAGATGACGGGTCAGATACGAGAACAACCAATCATCCGAAGGGGCCAAGCCAGGAGAATACGGTGTATGAGGGAGAACCATCCAGCCATATTTGGACAGCTCCTGCTTGACCTGCCGTACAACATGGGGTCGGGCGTTATCGTGTTGATAGTACACTTTCTTGCCGTTCAGGGCAGATTGTGCGGATTTCTTCTTGAGATTCCGTAGTTGTTTAGTGTAGACATATCCAGTAATTATCCGCTTCTCGGGTAGGAGCTCCCAGTAAATCGGGCCATCCACTCCCCACCAGGCAGAGAGCAAGATTTTCATAGGGTGAAGGTCAGGCTTTGGGACGTCCTGTGGGGTCTCATTGGCATCCACCCACTGTGCCTTCCTATGGTGATTCTCATAGCAGACCCACTTATCGACCCCTGTTATGAGACGGTGCACCCATCGATCTCCAGCGTGAAGAGTGAGTAGAGAAAGGGAATCGTCGACACGGTGGTCAAACTGGTCTTGGGTCAATTTGTGGGGTATGAAACGGCCTAGCTTCTTCTTCTTGCCAATGGAGACCAATCATTTTACGATGGTGCTTTGCGATACCCCAAGTGTGGCTTTCCAATTCCACTACGATCCGTAGCGCATCCAAATCCAGCTCGGGTGGCCTCCCAGACCGGTCATGATCATCCATGGAAAAGTCCCCCTTCTCGAAGAGTTGGTACCAATTGCGCATGGTCTGGTAAGGAGTGGCATATGAATCGTACACTTCAGCCAACTGACGTTCCTATTCCTTCATTGTAGTGTGAGAGAGGAATACGAATAACAGAACGTTGCGGATGTGCAAGGCCGTGTGAACAAACATCGTGATCTTACTAGTAGCAGAATGAAAGGCGTGGAATGGGGTTGTTGACCACATAGTCCCTTTGTCATTTGTTATTCACTAGAGGCGAGGGAACACCAAAGGTCTCGTGCACTGAGCAGTGATCGAGCAAAACAGTTTATAAAGACTTTCTGTTCAACCTAATAATTGAAATGAAACAAGCGGTTGGCTAGCGACTAGTTATCATAGAATAATGGTCAAGTAATGTGGATAATATTAATTATCAACATAACATCACAGATGTCTGGAAACAATCGTGTGGGTATTTTATGTTTAACAATTACAAAAAAATACATTCCAGACGTTTCATCTCTTCACTCTTGCGATAAATGTTCTCAGGTGATCGTCAAATTTGATCTGCTGAAATAAAATGTTGTCGGATGTTGAGAGGTTTGTGTATGATTTTCGAGCTATTCTGTTTTGATTTGACGTTTGAGAAAAATTATAAGCACTTCATTACGCGTTGAGATCTAAAGTGTACACCCCAATTGAAACTTGAGTCACAACAGCCGGGAAGGTGACAATTGCAAAACTACAATTGAACAACTCGTCGCCGTTCGTTTGAGAGTAGCCCTAGGAACTTGGGGACTGTATCATTGTAACCAGTATACTCTCAAGCGAACGGCAACGGCTTGTACAATTGTCGTTTTTGCAATTGTCACCCCCTTGACCAGCCAAATTTCAAGAAAGCGTGAGAAATGAAGAGATCATAACTCTTGCAGAACGCCGCAACGACTAATTGCGAATTGTGTACACAAAAGAGAGATGGCGACCCAAATTTCGAATGCTAATACTCACCGATCCAAGATGTAGCTTCGTAAAGTCGTACTTATGCAATGCAAGATCCAATGCATGGTAAAACTCAGGTAATAGGGCGATAGACCTTTTGCCCGCATTTGGACGAGCAAAGCCTCCGAATTTAGAGAACTGCAAAGGTGGACATTGTATTGATATTGCCAATTGAAACACATAATGACACAGAAACATTTAGTAATATTTTCGGAACTCACGATGTAGCGAAGAAGTGTTTCTTTGTACTTATCTGAGTACCGAAATCGTTCTTGCTCTCCATTTATGGAGAAAATATGAACATATCCTGGCCCCTTACCAAGGTGGTCGAGAAAACGGAACATCGTCGAGCCGTCAGAGAGCTGAAAAACTTTTTTTGTCTTCAAATTTCTAAAAATAAGAGAACGAGACCATTTCGATTCGTAATTGTAGAAATATCCTTTTAGTGTAGAGACCCTTGATGTGTCCAGGATGTTGAAAATATCTGTATACTCGGTAGTTAACGTGCTGTATAGAGTTCAGGGACTGTCTAAAATGGTACAAGTTACTGCATAAAGAAATACCATAACGTCTGTGTCTGTCTGTCCATCTGTCTGTCTGTCACGCTTTTTCTTCAAATCGCTCTAATTCGCTTCAAAATCATCCTAATGCAACTCGTTTTGATCTTACTTAGGACAGATAACGTAAAGTGATGAAGTAATTTCTGGCGAATCCATCCCCAAAAAAGTTCGACGAATGATGCTATTATAATATACGCTCTTTTCATTTCGCGCACTCTCGTCCGGTCGAGAAAGTATGTAGGATGAAGAAACGATGGCTAACGCTAATCCGAAACATTCGTATGAATACGAGTCCAAACTCACCCGTCCAGCAATCTACAAATTCTGCCCACCACGTCTGCATTGAGAGTCGCGAAGTAGTCCTCAAATTTTAACTGTATTTGGAAGAAATACAGCTTCCATTCAGATCAGCTTGGGTGTCAACAATCGATAAGTACGGCACTATGTCGGATGATCACCGTCGGATGATAACCTACCTGATGATAATCAAAACATAGACCCTTCTGTAGAACTTTCACATAATCATTTTTGAGACTTTGGGAGCCTACTGTTCTATAGAAGGGTTCATTTTCCACTCGACGGTGATCATCCGACCTAGTGCCCTAAGTACGTATCAAAATTGTTTGAGCACCTTCACCTTATTCGCAGGATCTGCTTTCTTGCCGCACTCTGCAATTTTCCTCGAATGGTCGACAGTTATTGTGGTGGACGAGCAGCTCTTTCGTTGGTGTGCAACCTGGCCCTGAAATGTGCTGCAATAATTTTTTTAAAATATTTTTTCTGTAGAAAATACAGATTCTGAATCAATTGCGTTGTTTTTCGCATGCTCTGGCATTTTGTGAATAGGTTTTCAGATTGAGTCAACATTTTTCGAAACCTACTCTGACATTCCCCGATTGAGCATGCGTAAATATGCTCGAGCAACGCCTTCGTCCAGCAGCATTCTTTGCAGCAGTAATCCTGAAAAATACGCTAATAAATATTATAAAAACAATGGATTACTCATAGATAATAAAAAAATGTGAGTTTACCCAAGGACAAGTCCTGGAATGTATCATCCAAGTCATGCGCGTTCTCGATGCCGCGAATTCATCCTCACCATCTTCCTTGAACGAGTGAACATTTATTTCGTCAGAATATATCAAATTGAAAAGTCACCAACTTCTTCCTCATCCTCTTCTGCATTTGTCTCATCATTCTCACATGATTCTCCGAAGCGTTTCCTTTCACGGTATTCGAACTCCTCCTAGTAATGATATATATTGTGATTCTACTTTCAAATCAACAAAAAAGCATACTTTGATGTTATCTGAATCCAGCGAATCTAACTGCCTCTTTCTTGTCTTGTAGTAATAGTAGTTCATTTGGGAATACAGAAACTGCGGCAAGACCTCAAATTAGATGTCATAACGACGAGAACAACCTATCTTCTACACTCCCAAGCAATGGGAATACATAACTGATTATCCATTTCGATACTTGACAAAGTTACAATAATGAAAAAACGGGG
The DNA here is from genome assembly GCA_036245805.1 of Pristionchus mayeri. NCBI lineage: Eukaryota > Metazoa > Nematoda > Chromadorea > Rhabditida > Neodiplogasteridae > Pristionchus > Pristionchus mayeri. Next base: position 828,999 of record BTRK01000003.1, on the reverse strand, counting down.
GACAATCGTACTCTACCTGTATATCCTGATTGACTCCAGCGTCCTCCTTATCTTCTTCCACCTCTTCCTCCTCGTCGTCATCTGTCCTCGGTCCCTTGCCCGGTTGCATCCTCCTTATCATTTCCTGCTTCTGACAGATTGGACAGATAGAGGAACGATGATGCGTAGTTCGAGCATGCTCGAGAACTAGATGAGCCATCCCACAATCTGGGTCTGAAAATTTGAACTCTAAATCTGTATTTTCATTCTAAGCAATCTCAATCCAATCTAAATAGTGTTTTCAATGAAAAATGGCTGTTCGAAATACGAATTGCTCTTTCAAATACTAAATATTTTCAAAGATGATTGTGCTGTATCGGCAATGTGATGTTGAAACACCGATAAAATACAAAAGTCAGTCATCTAAGAGGGTGAAAAATTCAAATGAAGTAACTAGGCTCATTAGCCCTTTAGAAAGATCATCAAAACTCACGACTGCACTCAGGCTCGATACATTCACACACGTGCTGCAGCAGGAATTTCGCATCTGAACATCCCTCTGATTTACAAGATACCTGCAATTTAGAGTTCGGATCCCCTTATATTCATTCAGCACACTATCTCGACCGGTTGACATGTGAAAGAGTACTCTACTGACAAAATTGTGAATAATTACTTTTCGATAAACTGCATATTGCCGAAAAGATCACCTTAGTGCAGTTGTCAGCATGCTTGAGATCGATCAGCATGGCAAAGGAGGGATCGGAGAGTAGGGAAGGTGAAGCAGTGCTTGTTGATGATATCATTTATCTTGCTTGAGTCTGAATGACTTATACTTGCAAAAATAAATGGCACATTTTACGCGAAAAGAGAGCAAAGAGGCAAAAATGTAGTATCGCAGATACATATGGCGCTGGAGGTGCGCCATTTATTCGATATTTGCGCCCCCCCCCCTCAATTATCATTCCTCCGCATCAAAAAAGGGGCTGTGAGACCGAAAAAAAGGAGATATAACTAGAAATGAGTGGAGTTATGGGATGGGGAATGGGGTAGAAGAAGTGCCGAGGGTGCTCTCCCTCTCCTAGTAAGATCGCGCGTCGGTATATGTTCGCGTGAGAAGGGGGAGGGATGAGGGCAGGACGTGGGGGAGGAGTTTGGGTACGGTATCATCTTGAGTGTGGAACCGCAGGGTGGCAGGAAGAGACGCACCAAGGGACTAGCTCTAACGATTGAGAGCAAGTGGAAAGGAGCAAGGATCATAACCACGATATTACACAATGAAATTCGCAAAATCACAATATCCTAAAAAATGACGTATTTTGTCCAATGAGGGAATATTTGTTTACGAGAAGGTTTGAGGAGACACGAATCTCTGTTTTTTTCCAGTATATATTAAATAAACGTGATGTGATTTTGCAGCCGGTTGCGTAGTTTGCAGAGGCTACTCATGCATGTCGAAGTGAAAATGGGCAATGAAAAACAACTGTGATAACAGTGGACCCATTGGTGGAGCGCAGCCTAAGGAGAATATGACCCATCCTCACCTGAGCAATACTGATTTGATGATTAATTTCATTAATTTAAAGAAGGAGTGTCAGCAAAGTTGAACTTTTGACGCTCTCATAACCATCGCCTAGCTTTTCATAACCATCAGAGATTCTGAAAATTTCAAAATCATATCTTTATTTTGAACCGAGTTATCACTAGTTGGCAGAGTGCCAAGGGCGCTGATAGTCCTTGATAGGGCAGGGACGTGCGGGAATTCAAATATCTCGAAGATTTGTCAAAAACGGGTGGGAATCGAACCCGCAACCTCCCGATCACATGGCAGTTGCTCTACCACTGAGCTATGGGAACGATGGTTCCTATAATATTAGCTCGCGCTATGATCTTTGGAGGGTTGGCTAGGCCATTGCAATGAAATCGTCAAAAGTTCAACTTTGCTGACACTCCTTCTTTAATAGAATAGTGATACAAATTGTGATTATAAGACGCGTAACAGAGAGATCCTATCGAACGAGACCAGCCAGCCTCTCCCAGCTCCATCCCCCTCAATCAGGAGGAACGGACGGGGCCAACGGCGGGATCAACTCTCCTATGGAGAAAATTGTCCCACTCACACCTAAGCACTACTGCCTGCTGTGATAAAGAATTGCAGTAATTGAATTGAACTGTTGTGATAACAATGTGACATTGTCAGAGCAATACGCCTGGAAATTCAGATGTTTTGAGCGATCTATCGAACGAAGGAGGCGAGAGAGAGAGAGAGACCGGGAATCTTGAATTGCATTTTGGTTGGAATTTTTAGTGGTAGCGCAACAATGCGGTGCTACTCTTAACCGAGTTCCATGTATCATACATGTTTAATCCGTTCGGGCTTGTGAACATGTTTTTCAACGGTTGTGCAACGCGGAAAGGCAGAAACAATGCAGATAACGAGAATTGAGCGTGTTTTCGGACGTCCAATGTGCTGTGTCCCCCCACCCCCTGCGCTCTCCCGCCTCTCCCCTTCTCCCAACACAGAGGGCGGAGACTAAAGCTGGAGATGGACTCTCTTCAGTCTGTGCTCGTAACCTTCCGAGAGAGAGAGATTGCGGCATTTGCATAGGAACCACAACGTCTAGTGGCACATGTGCAGCCGACAAGAAAGCGATTATCCTAATTTCGAACCCTAGCATAATCTGCGATCCACTGTCAGCACAATTTCTCCCGCGTCCTTTTTTCTACACACGGGCGGTAGCCCCATGCACAAACCGAATGCTGAAGTGGCTGGCCTTGCCTGACGTGCCTAATCCTAACTACACTGTAACGATTGCGAGCAATTGGAAAGGAGCAAGGAAAAATAATGGCCACGATGTTACATAATTAAATTTTTTTTTCAGATTCTACGATATTCTAAAAGATAGATTGTGTATTTTCCTCAAAGAGGAAATATGTGAAGGTGGGAGGAGAGAAAATTCTCCTATGTCATAAAATAAGCGAAAGGTGCAGCCACGTCAAGCGATTGTACAGTCATCAAACGACGACTACAAAAGGTGGTGCAGTTCGATGAGCCCGACTGCTGCTAAGACTACGTATCTCTGCTGTCCAAAGTATTTTGGGAACGCTAACTTTCGCGACCTAGGCAACTACTAATTTACCGTCCCGGGGGGGGGGGTATATTTCTTGGCCTACCTAGGTGTGCAATTGAACGTAGGACTCTTGTACGACAAGAGGCTAACCAAGGCACTGCGTGTTCTCTAACTATTTCGTTCAACAAGAAAGGGACACTGAAAAAAAACACGCTCGATAATAGGCTTCTAGGGAACGTTACCTTCGTAATAGAGGCTACTAGAGTTCGAGAAACGATACCACCCTCTATTCATTCTACCCACTCTCTAGACAGTTCGAAGGGCGAGAAATTGTGCAGAATTAAGAGAGCGTCGTATCATTTATCGAACTCTAGAAGCTACTACTAATTTGCCTACCCCGGGGATATATTGATTGGTCTGCGTAGACGGTGGTCCTTCACTCAGGATCCTTCATAACAAGTGGTGAGAATGAACAAGCGTGACAATATCGATACTAAGAAAATGCTGAAAAACTATGCAATTGCGCATGAACATAACAGGGAAATCTCACCGAGGCGGGCCCTCTCGCCACTCCCCCCCCCCTTCGTGAGATTATGTGGAGCAAAGGGGCGGTGCCAAGTGTGGGGGAATGGTCAACTGTCTCGCGGGTGGCTTGGAAGGATAGGTGGAGGAGTGAAGGAGGCGGTACTTCGATAATAGTCCCACACCGTACATCCGACCTAGGCTACGCTATCCCAACGACAGATGCTACCACGACAATACAAGTAGGTTGAATGAACTGGAATTCGTAATTCGGTCTCTTCATTCAACCACTATCTTGACCGGTCGCGCTGTGCGAAAGCGTGTTGAATAAAGCGCGTATGGTTCCGGGAACTCTAGAATTAATCCAAATATTAAGATCGTTGGCGAATTATTAAACGAAAAAAGATGCAGGAAGATCTGGAAATCTCGAATTGAGGTTCGAAAATCGAACACTTCTCCAGTTCAAACTTGATCGCTCAAAGATAAATGCAACAAAGGTTCGCACACGAGAAGCATGTTCGAGATCACCTGTAATGGATGTACAGCACAGAAAAACCCAAACTACGCAGCAAAAGCATGCCTTTAATGAATAGGCGCCAGCCGCCAGCGAAAGAGTGCGTGCTTTCGGAAGTCTAGTGTATGCGCCTGCACATCTTTTTCCACGAGTAGAATCACTAAGGGCTTACCACTATTATTCGGATATGCAACAAGAAAAGGCCAAAGTAACACCAAAATAATGAATTGAATTTATATCGCAATGCGCTAGCCGGCAGCGAACGAGCGTGTGTTTGGACGTCCAATGTGTTGTCCTCTACCCTCTCCCGCCTCTCCCTTTCTCCCCTCAACCAGTGGGCGGAGTCTAGATTAGAGAGCACTCTCTTAATTCTACACAGTCTCTCGCACATTTCCGAGAGCCACATCTACGTATTGCATATTTTCCGCAGAAAATACGATGATTATCCAATCTCCAGAGCAGAGTCTGAGAGCCGATTTTGTATTGGGGGCCATTGCCACTTCTTGGACAGTTTTGAGAAACCCTCCTCTCGCCTCTCCCCTTCACCCCTCACAGTGAGCGGAGCCAGAGATAGAGACGTACTATCTTCATTCTATACACTCTCTCACCTGCCGAGATAGTGAGTGCGGAATTTGCATACGAGCCACAACGTCTAGTGGCACATGTTCAGCCGACAAGAATAAACTCTAGGTTAATCTGAGAGCCGAAACCAGCACATTTTATTCCCAACCGTCACAAATGATCAAGTGATTAGTGAGTTATGCTGTTTCGGATATGTCGAATGGAATGGTCAATTATTACGGTGAACTAGACCACGATAAGCGGGGCTTTGTTTCGTCATGTCCAATCCTCTAATTGCCAGTCTGTTCGAGAGTTAGCGAAAAATAGGATACGAAGACCCGTTGTGCGAACTCTACTGGACAATCTCGAAATGCGCTACTTTCTCATTATTTTCGAAAATTTCGAATATAAAAAAATATAAAATTTGAGAAGATGCGGATATTTAGGAGCCAGCTGTGTAATGTAATTTTTCTTAAAAGAGATAATGAAATGCTAAGAACGGAAGAAATATGAGAAATGCACTGTATTTCTCATTTATCTGAGCTGCGATTAGACATAGGCATAGAAAAATCCTGTCTCCCGACAGAAAAGCAGCCGATAGGAAAATTGTGAACAGTCTTTTTGAAAGAACGATTATATGATCAAGATTTATTCTACATTAGTGAGCCTTACAAAGTAAAATTCAATCAAACATAAAAAGTCAAATACAAAATCAATTTTTTATTATGATAGATCAGCGCCCGTACATCACACTATAATTAATCATGTAAATAATGAGGACAGCTCCTTCAGAAGCCGATCATTCCTGTGTATTGACGCATGCATGTATAGTTCTTGCTGTCCTTACTAAAATCGATAGAGCTGTTCGCTCCGGTGATAAATGTTTTCAAACTGTTCGTCGATAGTGATCTGTAATGTTTATTCATTAATGTACTTTACAGAATCGTCGGCACAGCATTTCATCAATATTTTTATTCGATACTTACTCTTTCCCCCCTCTAACACCAAATGTCTGGTATTTACTCCCCAAAGCTTTAGCAAAAATTCGTTCTTCACTTCCTGATAGGACTAGGTATATTCGTTAATAATGACTGTACACACCGATCCGAAATAGAGTTTCTTGAACTCGAACTTTTCGAGGGCCAGCTCCAGTCCTCCGTAGAATTCCGGTGACAGTTGAATGGGACTTGAAATTACGTGGTCGAGTATTCCGAAATTAGAGATCTGCAAGGGCAGATTTCATCACAATTTTTCTGTATTAGAAGGTACAGATGATGCTATATTTCGACGAAAGATCACACATTTTGATTGCAGATCTAATATAGAGCAAAACATTCTACGCTCTCTCTCGCCCTGTCGTGTGGCCAGAGCAACTACGCAATGATGAGTGCTTGGTTTCGTTTCGAGAACTTTATTCAAACATGCAGCGAAGGGAAAAGTCAATTCTATCGCTCATTCTTGCTACTCACAATGTATTGTCGAGCTTCTTCTTCATACTTTTCCGTGTAATGAAACCGCTTTTGTTCTCCAGATTTCACAAATATGTGGGCATATCCGGAACCTTTCGTGAGAAAGTCGAGAAATCGGAAGATTGTTGACCCGTCAGCGAGCTGAAAATGTTTTGTAATAGAGGTTTTTTTTCTAAAATCCATTTCTATAATCATAGAATACCTTTTCGATTCGTAACTCTTCGAACTCCGTTTTTGTGTAGAGTTCTCTGATTTCTCTCGGATATTGGAAGAGATTGTAGACTCGAATGTTCACTGCTTGCAATGCGTCCAGAGATTTGCTGAAAAAAATGCAATCCTGCAACATATATCTTGTAGATATGTTGTGTAGATAATCGCATAAGAACTGCTTTATTGATACATATTGACCAGTTTCGGAGAAATTGCAAGATCGACAAACTCTGGTATTTCTCAACACTCTCACTCTGTGTCTGTCACACTCTGTCACCACACAAGCTGGTCGAGGGGGTGTATAGATGAAGATAATGTGCACATTTTCTTACTTGTCCAAGAATCCGCAAATCCTCCTCAGCACATCACCACTGTGGTCAGCGAAGTAGTCCTTCAAATTTCCATAAATAATGAAAATATATCTTCTGCCTATAGGCAAGGAATTGCTTGCCTTTCCTCTATACAATCCCTCTTCGGGCTCATTTCCGCATTCTCTACAATTTTCTTCGACTGGTCGGCAATTGTTGTGGTGCATGAGCAACTCTTTAGTAGGTATGCAACCTGTTCCTAAAAAATATTTCGTGAAATGTAATACAAATTTTTGATTGCTATGAGTGGATAGCTCATACTTACGTTTGCAGTCCCAGTTTGGACATTCCTTAACATGCGCAATTAACGATTTTGTCCAGTAGCATTTCTTGCTGCAGTAATCCTGAAATTGCGTATTGATCCTTTCGTATGCATCGAAACATGTGAGTCCTCTGGATATTTTACAATAGTCGAATCACATAAATTAACAATTGATTACTCATTGCCGCAAAACATCTGAGCGGTCACTTTCCTTCATTCCACGAATTATCTCGAGAGATTGACCGGTTTCAGAGTTGGAGAAAAAAGAGTGATCGCTCATCTTGTTACGACAACGTAGAAACAATGTCAACATGTCCATAAAGCAGAGCAATGTTCTCACCCAACGACAAGCATTCGAGTGGTGAATCCACTTCATTCTGTTTCTTGAAAACACGAATTGATCTCCAGGAGTGATCTAAACATTAAAAAAAAATAATGAAGAAATATATTTAGAGAGCATTTATGGAACGTTGACAATTAAATTCATAACATAATTATAGATACTCCCAACCTCTTCTTCTTCCACTGTTGATGCCCTCCTTTTCCTTGCAAAAGTTTCGTCTAAGCACTCCATTTTGAAACTTCTAGCATCCTGTTATATGAGAAAATGAAATGTAAAAGGTCTATAAATCCCTACTAGCTCCAAATTGTACAGATTAAGCCGTAATAACCTCTCGTTAGATACAAAGAATAAATATGCATGCTATATATTTCGGAATCAATGAATTCCTTCTCAATAAACAATGGTCTTACGTTATTATTATCAGCACCCAGTAATTTCCTCTTTCTCGTCTTGATATAATAGGGATTCATATAATATATAATAGGGATTCATCGTTGAATATGGGATCTGCTGCGTCGGTAGTATCTAAATTATTATCTCCGTTTTCTTTATTTAGGGTAGGCTACAGGTTCGTTAAATAGCTCATATGTTCGTTAGCAAACTCCCACGAGTCAGTAAACAATTTTGAGAACATTTCCAAATCGTAATTACGAACATATCAACCAACCGAATTTCAATTACGAGAAGTGCTATAACTGCAAAATCAAAATTTGAACATTTCTTTTCAACGTACTTCCTTGTTCTCATCTCCCTCCTCGTCCTCCTCACTTCTCGGTCCCTTTCCCGGTTGCAGCTTCCTAATTCTTTCTTGCTTGAGGCAGATCGGACAAAGTGTTGAATAGAAATGTGTCTTGCGCGAATGAGCTAACACAATGCGTGCGAGGCCGCAATCTTGATCTGCAAAGGCGCCTTTATCTTCATTCTGCAGAGAGGTTATGTAGAATAAATCGATTTTTTCGAGCAGAACCATTGTCATTTCAAAAATATACTCTAGAAATTTTAACAGAAACAACTCACACTTGCAGTGAGGCTTGACGCAACTTTCGATGTGTTTCAGCATGAATTTCGATTCGAGACAGTTCGGAGTGGAGCAAGTGACCTGAATTAAAGTGAATATTCGATTGAAAAAAGAGCGATTTGCGGCTCCCAAAGCATACAAAAATGAATCTGTTTTCTAATCGGCGATAATATGAACGGAGGAGAAAATGACTCAATTATCAAATCTACTTGATACCTTCTTGCAGGTTTCTGCGTGCTTGAGGTCAAGTAACTTGACGAATGCGGGATCGGTTATCAAAGAGGGCTCAAGTTCATTGCTGCTTCCCTCGGCCATCCTGAGCACTGGTATGACATATTCACTAAATTGTGTTAACGTGTGCATCCAACATGATTGCGATATCGAGATCACGAAAAAGAGGCAGCTAGGACGCGTATAAAGTAGTTTCGTCACAATCGATGGTGAAACTGGGGAGTGAATCGATCTGGTATTAGGGTTCCGAAATTGGGCATAATTGGGCATCTTTTGAATCGTTTTCAGATATGTTTCATGTGCGCTATATATGTATACTATATACAATATATTGTACATGAAATATATCCAAAAATGATTCAAAAGATGCCCAAATACGCCCAATTCCGGAACCCTAGATTTCCCTAGGTGCTATATTAACTAAATTGTACCACAAATGTATTACTATATGGAGTGTAGAGTAAGAACGAGATGAGATCATTATAATATACATTTTCAGCTGGATCGGTTAGATCGAAACGAGCAGACTGGCTCATTTCGTCATTCCCTCTCGACATCTCTTCATCCTGGTCCGTCTATCCTTGTCCTCCGCGTTATTAAGTGTCGCTTTGAAAGAATGCGGAGGCGAGAGGCTAGAACAACAAGGAATGTTCTGCAATAGTGTACATTCGTGATTTATCTCGATCACATGGTGTATGCCAGAAAGAGAAAGAGAGATATAGCATTTCTAGATCAAAACAAAGGCATTGGTGAACTTTACTAAATTTGCCATCAGCTCCTACTGGTGGTTGCTAATGCGCGTTAAAATATAATGCAAATACAGACAAATGATGGATGATACTCGAGGAAAATGCAAGAGAACCTGTCACTGAGGAAGAGGAGGCATTTCTCCCACCTAGCTCCCCCGTTCGAGCCTTCCTCCTGGGGACTGAATTATCTCTCATCCTCCTTTCGCCCTCCTCTCTCTCTCCCCAGTCTCCCCTCCCCTCCATCCCCGGATCCTCCCTCTCCCCTATATTATGCTAGCATCTATGCAAGGAGAGGCTGTCACAATTCACTCCCCTCTAAACGATAGACAAAAAGTCACGTGATATCGATAAACAGCGGAAGTAAACGCATAAAAAAGCGGGTTATAAACATCACAAATTACTCACTTTCAGATCCAAGGAAAAAAACGATTCAATGCCACGTGATTAGTGAATAGTAATGACTTTTGCGGCGCTCAAGGCTGACAAATTGACCCACGCGTTAAGAATGTGCAAGGGAAATTCAGAGAAACTGTTTACGAACAGTGATTTTTTTCGAATTCAAAAATTACATCAGCGTGTTAGAAAGTCCACTCTCGCTTGCGTTACATTTCTGGGATGAACATGAAATGACACGTCGAGTAAACCGGGAAAACATGTGGTGACAAAGAAGATTTCGAAATATCTTTGCGCCACTGTTTGAAGGAAATAAACAATTGTGGGAGAGAATGAGTTTAGATAAGAATAGGGGTGATTTTGCACTGCAGAATACCCATAGTATCATTGTGAACGGCCTGCTCGAGCAGGGAACGCGACTGAATGGAGCAGTGAAGGAGGAACCAGAGGGAGAGAGTCAGATAAAAAGACAGAGAGGATGAGAAAAGGGAGAAAGCGATAGGGCGAGAGAAACAGATAGAGATTGATGTTCCATTGATGGGCTAGATTAGTCACGTGGGGGGAATAGGGGAGTATTGAGAGATAGAGTCTCCTTTTTACAGACCATCCACCAGAGAACGTAACAGGTCCACGGAGTTGTGAACGTCTTGTTTGAATGATATTGTGCGAATTGCGTGCAATTGCTTCTCATTAACAATAAATCTTACATAAACATTCTAATATAAATTCACAATACAACTGGACCAACCGTTTACTGACAACCGCAAACCACAAGACATGCCTGACGAGCAGATATGTGATTATTTCGAAATACTAATTCAGACCTGGCCATTAATCACTGAGCCATCAAAGACGCAGTTGGAATTGAAATGACATTAGAAGGAATATAGCGGAAACAGCGGTTGAGGTAAAGGGAGGGAGAGGGAGGAGATGCAACATGGATCACTATTTGTGTTCTTATGTGCGCCAGCTCCTCCTGTTTTCTCCACGACTGACTATATTTAATTAAATTGTATGGAAGTTTTCGAGCTAATAGCTTTGGCTACTGTTCTTTTTTTCAAATATTTACTTTGCGATTAATTCAAATTCGAATCACGCGCGTAGTTTGCGCGTCGCGGTTGTAGTTCACTGGAGCGTAGTTATGGAAGGTATATAATTGGGGCGTGTTGTTATTGTTCCCTACTTTTGTTCAGGAATGGAATTCGATTGTTAGATTGCATTACGGAATATGACATCTTGGGTCTGAAACAGAACATGACCTAATTCGAAACCTTTCATTTTCCAAAATTCATATCATTGAAAAAATGTACTCATGTGCCAGATTAAGGTATAATCTCTTAGATTTCTTGATTGTATCGAGTTTGCATTATATGCCCTGATTCTGAATGCCCTGATTCCCTAGAAGCACCTTGAGCAGCAGGGATACGTAGTCCAAACAGTAGTGAGCCTCACCGCACTACACCACCAAGCGTAATCGTCTCATGACGACTGTAAAATCGCTTGAAGTGGCTGCAAAAACAATCAGAATGAATGTGAATCACTCGGTAGTCACCGACCCGGCGTTCGCAAAAATGACCGATATCGTGCATGCAAAATCGTGTAAAAATGTGAGTGCCCGATCACTAATTTAAAAAAAAACATTTTTGAGTATATTTTCCAATCTTTTGCTGAGACATATCGCCACATGCAACAAGGAGGGATGCAAATGTAAGCCAATTGCTTGCAGAATTTCTACGTAGTAAGTAGTAATTTTACAGTGAGTCAAATAGGTCATTATTCTGATAGGTATTTTTTAATAGGGATGGCAAACTAGGGACGATTTTACTATACAATGTTCCCTCCATACTGCGTTCTCCAATCATAATGTATAGTGAGCGCTCAACGATGATTTCATCCAAAGCAATGTCACTTTCAGACCCAGAATGTGGCCTGAGACATGTGTGGTTATTGGGGCAAAAGCGAAGAATTCGAATTTACTCATAAGCTAGAAAAAGGAAGACAAGAGCATACGCTAGGATGGGTAGAATTCACATCTTAGACGGTTTCGTGAAAGTGAATGTAAAGGTGAATGAAATTAGACAACTATTGTGCTAGTTTAGAAAAATCAATGGGTGTATAGAAGTTTTGCCAAATCTGAATCAAACATCTCCCTTTCCCATTCAATACTCGCAACGGTGCGAATATGCCCTCTGGTCAGTCTTCATAATGCAAACCACATGCTCGTGACACATATGCAATAGTCCAATACCTTCTCTCCATCATTCACCCTCACACACTTTCTTGTGACAAGCAAGTAATAATGTACACGTCTCTTTAACTTTAAATATTCATTATTTAAAAAGGTACCGAAAACAATATTTATTTGGTTAATTATTCAAATATGTACCGTTTCGATCTAGGTTCTTCCTTCGAGCGGAGTACGGAATCTGCAAATAACATGAGCCAAGGTTCAAGACATGAGGTATACGATTCGTTAGAAATTTGTATCGATGTTAAAAAAACCTAGGACTATATAGTCGTGTATGTCATCAAGTCGTTTTTGCTTTAGGTCTTTGATGACACTCCTCCCGGTCGTGTTCTGCAAAGAGTGCGCGAGCTGGTAGATCAAATCATAATAAGTTTAGCAAATACAGGAGTATTTTTTTTGAATAATTGAAATTGCCATTTCACTTGAGGAGAAGATGACAACAAACATTTCTTTAAAGCGAAACACCAAATGATACTTTCAGACACTTCAAGCCCACTTGCAATCTCTTCAAAGTCAATCGATATATAATGAGGAAAGGTAATCATTACTACATAGGAGCTCAACTAATTCATTGACATTATGTGATATTTTATGTACGGATGCAATATTACACCCTTTCGAAACAGAAATGTACCCGCTAGATACCGATATGCATGACTTTGTTTAGATATAAAGATGTTGTTTTTTTTGGCTCTGTACGGATATGGGGGAACATTGAGATTAAGGGGGACTAATGACTTTTTCTGTACGGATATGGGGGACCAGTGAGATTATGGGGGACTAATGACTTTTTCTGTACGGATATGGGGGACCAGTGAGATTATGGGGGACTAATGTATTTTTGCTGTACGGATATGGGGGACTAATAAGATTATTGGGGACTAATGTTCCGATACGTTTCTTTGTATTCGACTTGCATTACGTCACCGTGAGTCTAAGTCTCTCTTCAGATGAATATTCTATCAGTTAGGTGACGAAACGCTCCCCGGTCTCATGTGGCACCGGTTGTCTTCTAGATCACTCATCTTCTTACAATGGATCCAACTGCTCCGGTTGATGATAATCTCGATAATGATGATTAAAATTGATCAACAGCTGATGTTCTTCATGTCCTCCTCTCGTTGCGATTATCTCCGGAAGGGTCCTCATGAGCTACCACTTGCTCAGTGTGTTCATCTTGATGTTGATCCTCGATGTGCTGCTCAACATCCTCTTCATGATGATGACCATACTCACCATCGAGATCATCATCAACAAGAGCAGTTGGATCCATTGTGGGAAGATGGGTGCTCTAAATGACAACCGGTGCCACATGAGACCGGGGAGCGTTTCGTCACCTAACTGATAGAATATTCATCTGAAGAGAGACTTAGACTCACGGTGACGTAATGCAAGTCGAATACAAAGAAACGTATCGGAACATGGTATCATTATTCCCCAATAATCGTATTGGTCCCCCATATCCGTACAGCAAAAAGTCATTAGTCCCCCATAATCTCAGTGGTCCCCCATATCCGTACAGAAAAAGTCATTAGTCCCCCCATAATCTCATTGGTCCACCATATCCGTACAGAAAAAGTCATTAGTTCCCATAATCTCAATGTTCCCCCATATCCGTACAGAGCCGTATTTTTTCAGAATGTACAATTGGAGACGGATGAGGATACTGTGGATGATAAGTCATCATCGGATAGTGAAAGCGAAATCGGAGCTTGGTCGAGCGATGCAGAGTCGGATTCTGAGGACAGCATCGAAGCGGACAACGCAGAGAGCGACAGTGAAGATACATCAGAAACTTTAAAGCAGAGCAAAGGTAATCACTTTAAAAGGCAAGCAAAGGCAAGGTAAAAGTAAGCAAGGTAAGGTAAAAAGCAAGGTAAGCAGCATACAATCCATTTTTGTATGTTTACAGTTGGCAGAAACGTCGACGGCTCTTAATCAGCAAATAACGCGAATTTCAGGCAATAAGTCATCAAAAGCATACCAATGTGAAACTTGCAATGCCCGATTTGCATTTAAATCGAAGCTAAAGGAACACTCACTGAAACATTTGGGTATTGTATTTACGAATATTATTGTTGCAAATATATTACAATATATATTAGATGGCTCTTTTCAGCTGATAGTGACCCTCGAAAAAGGAGATTCAAATGTGATGAGTGCGAAAAAGCGTTTACTTCAAAAGGCCATCTAGTTTACCACAAGCAGATACACCTGGGCAAGTATATGTGACACAGACGGTTCTCTGAAATTCCCTAATCCTTTGTAATACTGCTCGTATTCTGTATGAGTATACTCATTGTTGTTAGTTTTGTTTATTGTTAAGCATCACAATGGACAGTAGCTATAACAATAACCATTTTGATACATTTTTTTTCAAATTCGAGGGCACATTCGAGCGATGCGAGCCCGGGTTTGAAAGATAATTAATGTTGAGTATTTTTCTTTTTTTAATGCGCGCGAAATCATGTCGTTTACAGCAGCTGAAGACAGAAAAACATTCAAATGCGGAATATGTGGAGTTGAGCTGACGACGAAAAATGGATTGAAATTTCACGAGAAATCACATTTGAGTAAGCGGTACTCTTCAGATTTATACTCGAACTTAGACATTATCAACTATCGCACTTTCAGATAAGGGAAGAGCGGATTTCAAGTGCACACAATGTGGAAAAACATTTGCTGAGGAATCGTATCTCAAGCAACATTCTAAGACTCATTTGAGTGAATTTTTTTCAGTTGATAACTTTCTCTTGCTTACTTGTTCGAGATAAAGCGGCTTCATCCACTATAATTTTTGCAGAGGATAGAAAAATTCATGTATTTGCCTTTTTCCCAGAATGTATGCTAAGTATATCTTCTTCGTTTACAGCAATTGATGACCCTAGAAGAAAGGAGTTCAGGTGTGGAATATGTGGTACTAAGTTGAAGACGGGCCTTTCCTTGAAACTTCATCTGCAATCACATCTACGTGAGATTTTTTTACCTCATCATCAATTTGTGCATCGTTAATTGTTCCGAAAACTAACAAAATATTGCATTTAGCTGATGAAGAAGCAAGAAAACCATTTAAATGTGAAAAGTGTGGGAGAAGATTTGCCACTGGACAAAAGCTCAAACGTCATGACATAGTACATATGCGTGAGTTTATGTTCTAGTTATATTGTAAAGAAACCGCTGAGGCGCACTGCCCTTATCTAATTCACTACCATATTTGCAGCATAAATGATCCAATGATCCTCGCAAGAGGGCTTTCGCTTGCGGCATTTGCCAGAAAAGCTTCGTTGATAAACAGCGGCTGCAGAAGCACAAGAAAGTGCACTTGAGTGAGTTGCGTACTGTTGTAGTGTGGTCCGAATGGGCTTAAAAAAGGTTCCCACGAGTCTCGTGGACAATAAACTGGCACCATGGGGTTATAGAGGACGCTTTTCCGATCACAAATCAATTGGTTTTAAGTTAAAGGAGGAGTAAATGCAAACGCGCACCCGATTGGAATATGTTTCACCTACGGACGCACTCTCTTCAAGTCGCATGCTATCTCGCCCCCTTCCCTGAGCTTTCCCTGATGTGGCTCCCAGCCAACTAGCTATAACTCTGTTCGGAATGGAGATATCAATGCGAAATTTTCGGAGCTTCTTATCGTTATGGAGCTCTAGGTAGTGCACATGATAGCTTCAAAAATTGAATTTTGAGTTTGCCCCTCCTTTAAATACATGTCTACAAGTTGCAAAATTAATTTCCAAAGTTCATTGAAAATGCAGGCAAATTTAAAAATACTTTAGCCATTCTAGCCATTGATTGAGAAAACGGCCGCTGGATTCGGGAAAGACGGAATTTCGAGATGCACGCAGCGTTAAACCACGTTGCTCAGCATGGGTTTTCTTCGTTATTATTGAATTTAATGGATTTTTAATGTGAAAACATGGAATGTGCGATATAGTGTTATGCAATTTACATAAAAATATATTTGAATTAGGTAAATTGTGCATTGCGCAGAATTTAGCGAAAACCACTTTACAGTGCTCAGCATGCAGTACAGTCGGTGTGAGAGTCCATGATTCTGTTTCATGGGAACCCTTTTTTAACGACTATCGAACAAATCTGAATTTTTGAATTGTTCCGTGAGAGACAGCACACCTTGAGTTTCGCCCAGACTGACTATGAAATGCGAATTATACCAATGTTGGAGAAATACTACTTCAGCCGATCTGGAAGCACGGTGTCCGTTCTCATGCGAAATTTGTGCTCAACGATTCTCAAACGCAGCAAATCTCAATCGGCACAATCTCATTCATTTGCATGAGCAGATTTTCCGTTTTTATTATATAGAAAGTCAAGGAAAAACGTAAGGAACTTAAGGAGAAACACAAAAATGAGAAATAAAATTACGACAATTTTCAGCCCCAGATGATCCCCGGAGAAAGAAGGAGAGGGTGAATTGTGATATTTGTGGCAAGAGCATTGCCGATGTTTATCAATTAACAGCCCATAAGAAGATTCACCTAGGTTAGTCATCATGAAACAAACAAAGTACACAATTTGATTTAAAAATATCGAAGAGTTGATTATCATTAGTTTCTGAACGCGAAAAGATATTGCATAAATACAGATCCGTGATTCGTTCTGAAATGAGTAATGACATATTCCAGATGATAACGATCATCTGGGGCATTGGGAATTTCATAACAAATTACTGTGTTACAAATATTGTGTTACAGTTCTGAAATAAGTAATGAAATGACTTCCAGACGATAATGATCCCGAGCAAGCTAGGAGAAAGCGCCCCTTCGAGTGCAGAGTCTGCGGAGGCTTCTTTCGATCTAAACAGAGCCTCAAGTTTCACATGAATCTTCACAGTGGTGAGAAGCGTACATTTGAGTTATCATGATGACAAGTTTGATTTTCACATAGTGTTGCCTGATTATTGGATTGTGGATAAATCAAATGAACTGAAAAAAATGTGTAGATGATTCAAGGTGTTTTATAAATTTCAAATAAATTTCAGACGATGATGCCATACAGAGACCATACGCGTGTGATCAATGCGAGAAGAAATTCAAGCAACCAAGTGTGCTTGCAGAGCACAAGAGGACGCATTGGAGTACGTATCAATTCTTCCCTCTTCCCCCCTTTAACTTTCCTGTATTCATAGCACATATAAAAACGAACAAAACTTTTGTATCTTATCTCTCCCATTCTCTAATAATTGCGAGACCGGAATGGGAAATGTGGAACGGATAAATAAAAAAATCCGAATGTTTATGAAAGTTGATTGAAAAATTTTCAGGCGTCGACGACCCTCGCAGAAGGGAATTCGAGTGCAAATTATGTGGCAAATTCATGGCTCGCAAAACACTTCTCAAACAACATGAAGCGACGCATACGAGTAGGTTATTAGTTGCAGACATAGTAAACAATAATAAATCATAATCATAATACAGGGTGGCCCAAAAATATGATGACAGAATTCCATAGGGCGCCGAATCCTGTGCTTTTAATCGATGGCCATCAAACCGTGCATGGTTATTACTCAGACATTTATCTAGTTAGCAAACAAATTTCAGCTGCTAGCTCGTTATTGTTTCTGAGTATCATTCATTATTCTGATCTTGTTACTGAATTGGTACGAAATTTCGCTTCAAAGTAGGTCGAATTCAAAAGGTTACTATTAACAAAATATACGAGGCACGGACATCTCCCCATTTTTAGTAGAGTCAGTGGTACATGTAGAATTGAAATATATTATTTATGAATAGAAGCCATGTTTAATAATGTTGTGAGAATTAAAAATATGCGATTTTTGGAAACGGCGCGCTGGGGACAATCATTCTTACATCTCCCGCGAACGCAAATGCAAACACAGAGCTTTTCAAATGCCTCTAAAAATCATAATTCGCTGTGTTTATACCACATTCGTACTGATTTGTTACTCCGGCTATTAGGTACGCGAAAATCAGAGTATGGTTTTTGAGGTTTTCATTTGATGAACATATATGTTTGGGGTATGCATGCCCATTCTAACTATAGTGTATAGCTGAACTGTCCATGCCGGCTATGTGAATAATATCGATATGAACTGATTTGAATTTCGTGCAAATTTTATTTATTTGTTTGACCGGGTGCTAGTTCGAAGATACGAATAATGAACCAAACTCCTACAGCATGATGATATGCCCCGTGAATGCTCTTTCAAAATATATGCCAGATATGGTGCTATGTTGAGCGGAATCGAAGATATAGTTCACTGAATCTAAGGTTAGCCGCTGATTCCTAGACCAAGTCTCCTGAATCCAAAATTACAACAACAGTGACTATCGTAAGTGCGTTCTAATAACCACTCATGAGGGTCTAATTTCTCATGAACCGGCGAGGCAAATAGTACTCTACATGCGGGAAATTTGAAATTTTCATTAATTCATTTTGTGAAAATTTTGCCAAAAATGCAAGTTTATGTGTTTTTGAATTCATGATTGTCATTCAAAAGCTATTGATTTCTAAAATTATCCCGAATACATAATGGTAAGGAAATGGTGGTTGGTTCGGATGATCACAATAAATCAGATATTGAACGTATGTGTGAGGTAGAAATTTCAACAAAGTGCCAATTTCAGTAGTTTTATTTACACACCATCGTTCTATATGGAGCTACTTATCTCAACAGAACCCGATAGACCCCAAACGGTAAATGTATACTGAACACCTTGGGTGAATTATATTTCACAACTATTTGGATCTCCATATCTATTGAGAAGACAATTCTGCTAGCAAAAGTTTTCCCAACCGTCACCTACCATCCACATTACACAAACTCTTCTAACTTTCTAGAAAGCTTTTAGTTTGTCATTATCCGTGGATGGTTCAAAATTATACCCATATATTGTACTTGACGAATATCACACCAAATCGACATAATTCCTCCTTTTCAAGAAGTCCTGGTGCGCGAAAATGATTTGTAATCCTGTTCTCACTACAACTTTGTCTGACTATTGTGCCTCTCTAACTGTCTTGACAGGATTGAAGTAAAGCGCGTAAGAAAGGGTACGAAGGCCCTCACTGATTATGAATAACGAAATTGAGATTAAATTAATTCGAAGAATTTCTGAGGTTAGAATGCGTAAGAGATAGGACGCGACAAAACTTATGTTACAACCTGATATTAGGTTGTCTCAAAAGTTTCTGACTATTTATTTTTTCAAGTTTGCTCTTGTCACCATCAGATGTTTCAATTTTCCTTTTAGCCCGAGTTAGGGTCTTTGTAGTGTAATACTACCATGCATTGAAATCTAAACTCTGATGCGTGGTATGAGAGAAATGAATTATTTTTGCCGAAAGGTCGAAATATGCATATTTTTGGCGCATTTTGCTGATGATGAATTCTCGAATAGGATTGCCCTGTTGATTCCGCCTGGCAAATGAGGGATAGGTCAAGGACTAATTGTTCAGATAACCTCGTAAAATACGGAAATCAATGCTTGCTTGGAACGGGAGATTGTGAAAATGGCATATTTTAATGCTTGAGATTCGACTTCCACATTTCGATACGCTAAACTCAGTAACGGATCGTTCAAATATCTACTAATTCTAGTCATATATTTATTGGGGAAAGTACTTCACAAATCACCGCAAATGAGCTATCTCGGATCCTCAACACAAATCCAGGATTGTGTTGAGGCTGCTTCGTGAATTACCAGCATGTGTAGTTTTCAGATTGTGCGCACCCTATATACGTGGATATAACAGCACATCTACCAAATATGACTCGTTAATAACATGTTGGGAGCACTTCACAGAAGTGTATTAAATTTGCACCTCACACGGTTTTCCGAAGAATTTTGAACCTTTGAAAAGGTTAGTCCCTTTGCCATCTCGTTGAATTTCAGAGTTAATGGCGAGAATCTTACGAGCTCTTTAGGACTGATGTTATGTGCGCTAGATAGAGAACCCAAGCCTTTATATATGGTCGAAAACCAAAAGCAAATCGGTCACCATCCAAGGACAGGACAGATGAAAACATGAAAAAATGAAAATAGTCAGATACTTTTGAGACAACCTAATACATTTTAATTCTCAGAATAGATCGTGTCCAATCTAATCAGCTGAAAACCTCAATATTTGTAGTCAGAATGCACAGTAAGTTATAATTTAAAAGCCACAAGCCCCACTCGTTCGCGAGAGCCGATTGAAAAACCTTGTCACCCTATTTATGGACCACCCTGTAATTTATTCGAACATCAAGGCAGAGTCCTTTCGAACAATGCCAGTCTTCCATTCAGTCGGGTTTTAGCTATATACCCGTTGCCAGTGTACACCAATCATACTACTTGTTAACACCAACTATTTTCAGTGCAAAGTCAGAAGGAAAGTCTCAAGAAGGTCAAGAAGGCAAAAGGAAGTGCGAATAATCGTAAAGTGGCCCGAGCAGCGTGGTCCGATGACGCGGAGTCGGATTGTTCAGAAGACAGTGATGGAGAGCGCGACGGGTGTGGTGAAGAACAGAAATAATAATATCGAGGGGTGTAAAATGAGAGAGAAAGCGAAAGAGAAAGAGAAAGAGAGAGAGAGAGAGAGAAATGACGAAATGAGAGAGATACTGAAGAAGGAAGAGATGAAGGGAGTGAGAGGGTTTGTGCGAAGGGGAGCAAGGGAGTGGCAGAGGAAGAGGGAGAGGGAGAGGGAGGGGAATCAGGTGCACGCTATGCGTTACTCATACTGAGCGCTACGTTTTTCTTGCTGCTCGCGTCTCTCTTCCACTGCTTTTCCTGTTCATGGCTGACTCAGTTCGTTTTTTTAATTGTGAAGATGTGTTCAGTTATTCGTTGCAATGTGATTTTCAATATTTTCGGATGGTCACACGATAATATCCAAAAAAGATGACATTCATTCTCTTCATTCGAAGCACCCTCTCATGATTTTTTCCGATCTAGAAGTTTAGAATGAATTGAGGAGTTCCCACATATCGAACTCGAGTAATCACTCAACGGTGATCATGTAAGGTAGTACCTGAATGACCTGATCCCCAGTGCTCACATATTTCCTCGTATACTAAATGTGTTCAGGATACAATGCGCAACTGCCTGATATGTGAAGTGCCCATCACTGAGTGCCATCTGGGCATCGATTCATGTCGAGCATGCTGCGTGTTCTATAAGTGAGTATGTCATGCAATTTGGGGTTGTCGCATCTTCATTTGCCTCTCTCTCTCTCTCTCTCTCTCTCTCTCTCTCTCTCTCTCTCTCGCTCTCTCTCTCTCTCGGCCGATCTGGTTGTGAGGACGTGCAGCAATTGAAGAGACAATTACCCGATTTGCTAATCATGCAAGTCAAAATTATACTTTAATCAATTTGCATTGTAGAAGAACGCGGAAGCTAGACAAGGAGTTGCTAAAATGCACCACCGGAATGGATGATTGCATTGAACTTGGCGAGTTGTTGATCAAAAATTGCAAACGTTGGCAAATCCGAGGTTCATAAACTCCAAACTATCGCGAGTCAAACTGAGAGAGATTATGTGAAATTTAAGTTTGGTGATCTGACTGTGTAATTCGATTACAGAACCTACTACGTCTTGCCGCAAGTGCCGCTTTCGAAAGTGTTCGGAGGTTTTGGAGCAAGCGGCTAAGGAGATGGAACGCGGGAATGTAAGCATGACAGCTGCTGTCCAGTAAATATATTTCACAGGAATTGGAAACTCCTCTGAGCAAATCAGAAGAACTTTCAACTTCGTTTCTAGATCATGAAAGGTTTATTTTAATGTTTCACCAATCAATCTTCCACTGAACAATTCACAGTTTCTCCCTGCTCCCTTCTCCACCTTCCGATACGCCTGTACTAGACCGAATCAAGAGTGGATACAGGTGATTCAATCACATTTATTAAGTGATCGTTTAAAAGTATGAAAAAATATATCTCGAAATCGGGGGTGTATCAATTTAGAACTGGACATTTTAGTACTCTTCAGAGGGTGAAAAATCAAGTTTTTAAAATTCATCACTGAGTTCAAATATTTAAAAAAAGTTCTAAAGTGACCAGTTCTAAAATGATACACCCCCTCGAAATCATCACTGAATTATGTAGCTTCTTTGCAGCTTGATGTGCATGATTCGCAAGACCGGCGAAGTTCCTCTCATTCCTCCCGATGTCCCAGGGCGAGTTGTAATTGAGAGGAAAGGAATGGTGAGTGCAACCAAACTATTATGTAGCTTTCATCACCATTGAAGTTTCCCAACCTAAAAATGCATGTTATTAAATGTTTATTCATGGTTGCAGTCCTTCTTTCCCATGGTCTACTCGTCGATATTACCGTCTGCAAAGATTTTTGTGACTTCTTTCTTCGATTTTGGCAATGCAACATTTGCTGATTATCGAACATTCACGGATGATGAAAAGGTGAATAGCTCAAGAAGCAAGACAGTGAAGAATTCAACGACAAGATTTCAAAGATCATTTTCTTCCAAGGCACCCTTTACGATGGTAGTCTGATGGTATATGGCACATTCTTTAACTTACCCTTATCCCTTATATTCGTTTTCCCTGTTTACTCCAATATATTTCACGTCAGCAAACAATTGCATTGTCGTCCTACAGCGTCATGGTAATGCTCGATATCGCCTATCGATCGGTGCATTATTTTCCGGACTGTGATACTGGGTAAATTTTGAATTTTTCAACATACAATTCGCATTGATTATTTCAGGATTTCTGGATACATGTTTATTATGAATGATGAGTTGACCGAAGCTTTCTTGGATACGTGTCCGAACGAGATAAACAAAGAAGAGATCGCGATGTAGGTTTGAATTTTTTCGATTCCGTATCATCGAGAACAGTTCACCATAGATCTTGTTCACTGTAGTGTTATAAATTAAGCGACCGGCTCGGTAAGACTCCAGGACAGGTCGGACATCGACCTCTTCGATTTCGATCAGAATTTTTTTCTGGATACCCCCATGGGTCCTCATCACCAAATGGGGTACTATATGACTCATGGTCTTGAAACATAGACATGCCGGGTTAGCAAATTTTACGAATTCAAAATTCGGAAAAATCAATGGCGATATGTAGGTCCAAGGTTAGTGTGGTTTAATAACATACTATCTTAGGAAACAAAAACGCGTTATATTTTGGTCCTTGAATCCAATCGCAAACTGATTTTTCAATGTTGAAATATTAGTTTTTAATTATTTTAAATTTTAAAACAAAAAAAACGCTGCTCGACGAATAGACAGCTGTGTAGAGCTTAAAATTCTGCATCGAATAGAAATATTTCAAAGAAAATTGGAATAGCCATGTTTTGAGATAATTAGGCCTGAAAAGAAACTTTCGAAAAAAATTCTCACCAGAACCCTCGACTTTATACTCATTTTGTAGAGCTCTTCAGACTGATCACTTTTCATGTTTATTGTTTTTCACGCACTTCATATTCTTTCGACTTATGACACCTCGAACAGCTCATTTTCAACCATTTTTGAAAAATTGTGAAATATGCTATTTTCGAGCTGTCATAAATCGAAAGTGTAAGAAGAAGGTGAAAAAAAAACGATAAACATGAAAAGTGATCAGTTTGAAGAGCTCTACAAAATGAGTATAAAGTCGAGGGAGCTCGTAAGAATTTTTTTCGAAAGTTTCTTTTCAGGCCTAATTATCTCGAAACATGGCTTTTCCGATTTTCTTTGAAATATTTCTATTCAATGCAGAATTTCAAGCTCTACACAGCTGTCTATTCGTCGAGCAGCGCTTTTTTTGTTTTAAAATTTAAAATAATTAAAAACTAATATTAGGTTGAACAGAAAGTCTTTATAAACTGTTTTGCTAGATCACTGCTCAGTGCACGAGACCTTTGGTGTTCCCTCGCCTCTAGTGAATAACACATGACAAAGGGACTATGTGGTCAACAACTCCCCATTCCACGCCTTTCATTCTGCCACTAGTAAGACCACGATGTTTGTTCCCACGGCCTTGCACATCCGCAACGTTCTGTTATTCGTATTCCTCTCTCACACTACAATGAAGGAATAGGAACGTCAGTTGGCTGAAGTGTACGATTCATATGCCACTCACTACCAAGCCATGCGCAATTGGTACCAACTCTTCGAGAGGGGGGACTTTTCCATGGATGATCATGACCGGTCTGGGAGGCCACCCGAGCTGGATTTGGATGCGCTACGGATCGTAGTGGAATTGGATCCTTTCCAAATACCCGCGACATGGCAGCCACATTTGGGGTATCGCAAAGCACCATCGTAAAATGATTGGTCTCCATTGGCAAGAAGAAGAAGCTAGGCCGTTTCATACAACACAAATTGACCCAAGACCAGTTTGACCACCGTGTCGACGATTCCCTTTCTCTACTCACTCTTCACGCTGGAGATCGATGGTTGGACCGTCTCATAACATGGGTCGAGAAGTGGGTCTGCTTTGAGAATCACCATAGGAGGGCACAGTGGGTAGATGCCAATGAGACCCCACAGGACGTCGCAAAGCATGACCTTCACCCTATGAAAATCTTGCTCTCTGCCTGGTGGGGAGTGGATGGCCCGATTTACTGGGAGCTCCTACCCGAGAAGCGGATAATTACTGGATATGTCTACACTAAACAACTACGGAATCTCAAGAAGAAATTCGCACAATCTGCCCTGAACGGCAAGAAAGTGTACTATCAACACGATAACGCCCGACCCCATGTTGCACGGCAGGTCAAGCAGGAGCTGTCCAAATACGGCTGGATGGTTCTCCCTCATACACCGTATTCTCCTGACTTGGCCCCTTCGTATTATTGGTTGTTCTCGGATCTGACCCGTCATCTCGATCAGAGATCCTTCACTTCCCGTGGGGCGATCGAGGCCGCACTCAAGCAATATTTTGATTCGCGCCGAGATGGGTTCTATAAGGAGGGAATCCATAAGTTGCCTGAACGTTGGAGATTTGTCGTAGATAGCAATGGTGCATACGTTTGATTTCGCTCTTGCGCTTTATTGTCAGAAGAAGGGAAATAAAAAGTTTATAAAGACTTTCTGTTCAACCTAATATTTCAACATTGAAAAATCAGTTTGCGATTGGATTCTAGGACCAAAATAAAACGCGTTTTTGTTTCCTAGGATGGTATGTTATTAAACCACAATAACCTCAGACCTACATATCGCCATTTATTTTTACCGAATTTTGAATTCATAAACTTTGCTAGCCCGGCATTCCCATGTTTCAATACCATGAGTCGTATAGTACCCCATTTCGCGATGAGGACCCATGGGGGTATCCAGAAAAAAATTCTGATCGAAATCGAAGAGGTCGATGTCCGGCCGTAACAGCAGGACCCTCGATTCTTACCGAGCCGGTCTCTTAACTAACATTCATCTATCTTGCCGGAGTATGACGCAATCTTAATTTTCAGGGTATTCCGTGAAAAGTCGATCGACCTGGTTAAAATGAAGGAGCACTTCAAGCGAGTTGCCCCAAATGATTGCGAATTCGCGGCCCTGTTCGGATTGGTGTTTTGGAACAACGGTTACGTTTATGCCCTATCACCTGAAATGGTTCACACCATAGGTGAAAAGGATTTTTGAAAATATGACAGATATGTATCCTGGCATAAATAGATTACTATCCTATTGCAGAAATAGCACATCTAGGCGATTTCATGGCTCTTACCGTCGAAAATAGTTATAAATCAATAATGAATGAGCTCCACACGATTTTCTTAACATACTGTTGCAGATATAGCAGGACGAGATGATTCCGTGGCTTTGATAGTGGAAAATAATCGTAAAATGATAATGGATGAGCTGCATACAATGTACAAGCAACAAGGAAGAACTGACTACGCTGCGAGATTAGGAGAACTACTGTGTCTTCTGACGAATATCGAGGTTAACTTTTCTGTGAATGAGTCAAGAAAAGTGGTTTCTTGCACGATTATCTCATTTTCTCGCACTCACTCGGTGGTTTAAAATGCGATGGAAAGTTATCATCGAAAAGAGCAGTCGAAAACTGTTCACTTTCAGGAAATATGCGCCCTCCAGCAAGCCGACCTGGAACTGTACAAACTCATGAATATTTTCAATTTTTGAAATCGATAAAATATAACTCATGCACGTTGGTTTATGAACTTTTTTCAAGAGAAACATGGCCATATGTCACAATAAAGGCGGATAGGAAGTAAATTGTTCGCTATGATTGTAAGACTCAAAGACTCAAAGATCAAAGACCAACTCAAAGATCAGCAAACCAGCTCACTCTCTGGCACTACTAACCAGCAACGCTCATAATTGAAGAGGGATCACTTCGGAGAGGGAGAGCGGGAGAGTACTGACATAGGTAGGAAGAGGGAAAGGGGAAGAAAAGAGAGGGAGAGAGGGAAGGGGGGAGAGAAACGGCGAAAAGAGACACAGATACACTCGGTGCGTAGTTGTATTGCAAGCTACGCTCTCCTTTCGCCGTCTGGGTCTCTCCATCGTTTATCGTTTCCTAGCACTTCCATCCAAACATGGATGAGTCACAGGTAAATGTTTGCATGTTAGAACTAAAATACGCCCTCCTAGTCCACTCCGTTTGAAATTTACGCAATTTATATCCTGTCATCTTGTATTTCGAGGTAGTGCGGTATAAAAGGTCGAGAATTTCAGGGGAAAATGCGTAATTGTCTCATCTGCGAAGTACCGATTAACGAGTTCCATTTGGGCGTCGACTCCTGTCGAGCTTGCACAGTTTTCTACAAGTAAGAGACTCTTTTCAAACATTTGAACTTCTGATAGCCGTCGAGGAATAGACTGACTCTCTCCAAAACCCACGCTATCTCGTCGATCAGAGTGAGCGAGAGAGTGCATGATATAAAGAGAGCGAGAACATTGCTCTAGCCGTCGCTCTGTTTAGAAAATTCTTTCAAAATTGTGAGAGAGAGACGAATGAAGAAACAGCTGAACAATTTCTGCGAATATTGATCTAAAGTAGGGATTAAAAATGCTAAAACTTCCAGGAGAACCTTGAAGATGGACAAGGAATTGCTCAGGTGCAAGAAGGGCACGAATGATTGCATTGAATTCGGTGTGTTACGAACAATATTAAGTAACATTTTACCTCCCTTCTGTCGACGAGCCTACATGTTTCCAACATATTTTATATTTTGTATTGTTCCTAATTGTCTTCAAAAGAAATCCACAAATCCTTTGAAGATCCGAAAACATCCTGTCGGAAGTGCAGATTTCGGAAGTTCACTTATGTTCTCACGAAATCCAGCAATCCAGTCAGTGTAAAAGACGAGATCGTAAGTAAATTCATTGAATTTTTTGCAACAATTCGAAATGGTTTTGTCTTAGCATTTTACGCATTCTCTCAGATCAATACTGATTTCGAACTTTAATATCTGAATTAGTCTTGTTCAGGAGTCCGATTCCGATTTGGAGAAACAATTGGGGCCGTCGACTTCTTTTCTCGACCACGACAGGTGAAATGCCATTAATAATGCTATTGTTCAATCAATCAATATTTATCACTTCAAGCGTTAACGTTAGGTGAGGATAGGTCGGAATTCGTCGGTCGTTGCAGACCACCAGTGAGGGCCAATTGTTCTTCTGAGGTCATCTCGCCAACGCGTTCTCGGCTGACCCTGGGGACGGCTCCTGTTGTAGGGGATCCATACCGTAGTCGCTCTGGTCCACTCATCTAGCTCCATTTTCCTAATCTTCAACGCCCACTGAGCTTTCCTTTTCAGCGCTTCTTTGTTCCAATCCCGCACTTTCGTCGCATTGCGCACGTTCTCGTTTCTCCATCGATCCATCAGAGTTATGCCCAACATTTTTCGCTCCATTTTTCTTTGAGTCACACTAAGCCGTTCCTTTTCACTGGCTCGCAGCGCCCAGACTTCTGACCCGTAAAGCACTGTTGAAGAGATACAACTTTCGAAGAGTCTCCTCTTAGTCTTCATAGGAAGCAGGCGAGAAGAGAGCAGAGTAGAGAGCTTGGACCAAGCGAGCCATCCCAGGCGTATCCGGTGCTCAATTTCATCCGAGTGATCAAGGGGGAGCGAGATTCTCCCACCAAGATATGTAGTGGAAGGGACAAAGTTGAATGTCAGATTGTCGATTGTAATGGGTGCTCGAGTGGTGCTACACGATGTGAGAAGAACGGTTTTGGAAGCATTTACTTCTAGACCGACGCGTGAGCATGCCTCCATTAGCTTCCTCAACATTCGCTTCAGTTCAGGCCTTGATTTTGCAATTAGGACGATGTCATCCGCGTACTCAAGGTGGCTTAGGTTTCTCCCATCAATCTTGAGTCCATCATTCTCCCAATCTATGTCATTCATTGCTGAGCGAAGGACTACGTTGAACAAGCGAGGGGAAAGGAAAAAAAATGCTATTGTTAAGCGGAATTTATAGTTTCACGCTAATGACAGCCCCTCCAAGCGCTACTCCACTGTTGGACCGAATCAAGAATGGATATGGGTAAAGTTATTTTCAAAAACTTCGAGCACACATTTGCAGTTTTGTTTGCGCTTCTCGCAAAACTGGAGAAGTTCCGCTAATTCCTTCTGATTTCATCCCAACTCAGGAAAAGATTGAAAATGCTGACAAGGTGGGTCAAGTTTGTGAAGAGATAACATTTTCTTAGAACAATCACGATGTTTGCATATTAGCTGATGTACTTGATGTGTTTGGCAATGTGTTTGATGAAACCGACGTAGAGATCTTGTGACCTTATGAGTCACATAATCGGCATTTATTTCAGCACTTCTTTCCCATTACATATGATAAGATTATCCCAACGGCGAAGATCTATCTATCGGCGTTGTTTGACTTTGGCAGTGCAGTTTTCCATGACTATCGGAGTTTGACAGATAAAGACAAGGCAAGTGAAAATAATCTTAAATATTTACAATGATCTTCATTCAGTCTGCGATTATTACGTCTTCATTCAAACATATTGTTGCCCTGGATTTAGCGTACCGATCGGCAAACTATTTCCCCGACTGTGATACCAGGTAACGGAAAAAAATCACGCACTTCTGTGGTCGTTGATCGTTCAGTGTGTGTAAATAGCATAAGAAGCATTCTAGAAGTATTTATGATCGGACTTAAGACGTTTGTTAGGAGTCAAACTGCAAAAAACCTATAAAAAGTTCTATTCAGTTAAACGAATTTTCAGGCTGGTCTCTTACATTTTCACTGCTCGTAATAACGATATCGACGCATTCCTGGATACTTGTCCTAACGAGATCAACAAAGAAGAAATATCGAAGTGAGGAAGATCCCTAACACTTTACAAAGCTTAAAAAAGAAAGTAGTTCTAGAAAGTAGAGTACCCGTGTTTATGCTCCCCCAGAGAAATTTAATATTACTTCAACGCATTTCATATCAATTGCTATAGAGCTTTCCGCTTAAATTCGAAGAAGTTGATATCGATGAAGGAAGACTTGAAGCGTTTCGCTCCTACAGATGACGAATTTGCCCTGCTCTACGGACTTTCCTTCTGGAGCAGTGGTTTGTATCTGATTAATTAAATTATTGATGTCGGGCGATGAGAGAGTGTAGGTAGAGACCGTAAGCTCCGCCTACTCTGAGGCATCTCAGTTTTGCGCAAAACCTGCGCCGAGAAATGACATCGCGAATACTTAAACATTTTGGGCGATCAAGATCGCATTCTAAAGGTCTTGTGGTCCTTTATAACATATGTTGGGCGCAGCAGGATCGGATGGTTCTCAATAGGTGAAAATCGATAAAATATAGCGAGAGGTGTTGAAATGGAAGGTTATTTAAGGAAAAGGAAGGGTTCTGGCATTCGTATACTGATGCGCCCTGGAGATGAAGTGAAGAAAGCTTTTAGACGATTTTTAAAGTAAAGAAAACGAAAATCGGACGCTTCTCCTGCTTGTCATTTTGTTCAACGATTAGGGACACGCGCGTTGACGGATTGCAAGGGGGCGGAGTCAGATCCCACTCTCGGTCCATCTCTCTCACCCGGCACGTGCAGAGAGCAGCGCGCGTACGAGAGAGTGCGGTTGCTTCGCCTTGAAAGGGCGAAGCTATGCTCAAATTTTTGGTGTTTTTAAGAGGAAAGGGTGGGAATAAGCTCCGCCCCTCCCTTCCCGGTCTCGCTTTTCTGCCTTTCTCTATCGACTTGTGTATGCGTAATTAATGAGCTCTAGCACGATTCTGAGATAAGATACCGACAAACGACCAAAAGCATGAACTTATTTGGGCCCCAGCGGGACCGTTTGAGCATAGTTATGGTGACATAGCTTCATTTCGGCTATACCACTTGCGGTCTCTAAGTGTAGGAAATGAAGAGAAGATTACACTAATTACGAACTTACGAATTTATTAAATTTACTAGAGTTGTAATTTTTTTTTAATTTACTAGACTCGAAACTAAAAAAAAAGCGTGGTCCGTTTTGCAGAAGTGTCCCTAACCTGTGAAGAGATGACTGTAATGGTGGAGATGAATCGCAAATCAATCATGGAAGAGCTGCATACAGTGTACAAACAGCAAGGCCGGCGCGATTACGCTGCGCGTTTGGGAGAATTGATGTGTGTCTTGTCGAATATCGAGGTAACATTGCACGTTTATTTACCAATTTTGAAACGTGTAAACTCAAGTTGAGAGTTATGAACTATTACTAGAGTTTTCCACGTCTGTCTACATGTGTTCTCCCCCAAACTAACCGAATGAGGGGTAGCGTGAAATGGCAAGACAGTGACCTCAGTTTACATGTTGGTATAATTCAGGAAAACATTGTAGGAAGTATGCACACTACACAATGCCGACATGGAGCTATACAAGCTCATGAACATCTACAACTTCTAAGATTGTACCTTTTGTAACCGAATTTCATTTCATTCAATAAAACAAATCGCTTCCAAAATAATGAATATTCACAACATGCGTAATACCTTAAGATCTAAAGAC
The DNA here is from genome assembly GCA_036245805.1 of Pristionchus mayeri. Taxonomy (NCBI): domain Eukaryota; kingdom Metazoa; phylum Nematoda; class Chromadorea; order Rhabditida; family Neodiplogasteridae; genus Pristionchus; species Pristionchus mayeri. The sequence goes on along the minus strand of BTRK01000003.1, from coordinate 798,165 downwards.
AGCATTTCGACTACTAGTTCGTCATATCAGATAGAGATAGAAAGAGATGAGATGAGTGAGGGGGGATTCCTAGAGAGCAATATGGAAATGGAGACCGAGAGCAAACTGCCACGATGTGTATTAGTCGCCACTCAAAGATCACCAAACCAGAGCACTCTCTTCTTCGGCAGACATCAATGGTCATAGCGACGAAAGCGGATCAACAGAAGAGCGGATGGTGGGAGTACGGGAAAATGCATAGGGGAAGGTTGATTAGAGAGCGAGAGTGGGAAAGAGAGTGAGGGAGAGAGAGAAAAAAACTGACGGAGAGAGTGAAAAATGGTGAGGGAGAGGTAGATGAGAGGAAGCACAGAGTGGAGAAAGGGTGGAAAGAGAGACAGGTGCATACACTCCACGGCTATTGTGAAAACCACACTTTCCTTCGATCCGTGTGTCTCGCTTCCCAGCACTATCGACCCATGGATGAGTCAACGGGATACAATATTTCACCGGTAAGCATGGACAAGTATACACTCAGTTCAGTAATGCTAGTAGCATTTACATTGTGCACGTAATTTAGTTTTTGTTGCTTTGTCATAGATATAATGGGAAATGTTCTCAGGATAAAATGCGCAGCTGTTTGATATGCGACGTTCCAATCAACGAGGTCCACATGGGAATCGACGTAGGATATTTTTAACGTTTCCAAATTCAGTTCCCATTCCACAATTTTACAACCTCTATCGACATGTGTAGCTGCGATTGCGCAAAATGTAGAGAACATGCAATATATTCCATAACTATAATTAGATATTGATGAGGAATGCATGTTTTCATTTTCAGAAGAACGCTGAAGATGAATACGGAATTGTTCAAGTGTAAGACTGACAAGGATGACTGCATTGAGAAGATTGAGTATTCTGCAGTCGGCATTTCTTGGATAATTGGCCCACCCTGCCTTTTCTGCCCAGTCATTTCTAGGTGTCACTCCTGGATTTTCGGACGCACAACCCCTTTGTGATGGGGAGGGAATGAGAAATGATAGGGGAGGGGGTGGACCAAATATCCAAGAAGTGCCCTGCAGTCGCACTATATGGACTTCACCGAGAATTCGATGTCCGCTTTCAATTGCGACTTGAAGAACAAAAGCTAAATTATCATAGTTTATATTCCAGAACCGACAACGTCGTGCCGCAAGTGTCGTTTTCGTAAGCTTGTTGATGTATTGGCGCAAGCGGTCCATCAGCCGAAATTACAGTATGAAGTGATTAATAGAGTGCGAAATGGTTCTCGATCGCTGATGATTGCCTGAAACCAACAAATTTGCGCAGGGTTCCCCTTGACGGTTTGGTCCAGATTAGGGTTCCGGAATTGGGCGTAATTGGGCATCTTTTGAATCATTTTCGGATATGTTTCACGTACAATATATAGTATACGCATATAGAGCACATGAAACATATCTGAAAATGATTCAAAAGACGCCCAATTCCGGAACCCTAGTCCGGATAAATTACGTGCGCTCTAACAATCACAGATCATCTCTCGTGACCTTCATTTTTTGTTTAAGGATTCTGAGTTGGAACGGGAAAAACAACACCCTCCATCAACTTCGTTTTTGGACCATGACAGGTCCCTATAATGTCCCGTTGTTTTACATTAGTTTGGTATTTACATTTACAAGGTTCTCTTATTGGGAAAGATGTAAAAAACTGGAGAACGATAGTTGGTCTCATCCAAATAAATGCAATTATTTCCAGTTTCACGCTAGTACCTGCATCCCCAAGTGAAACTCCATTGCTGGACCGAATCAAGAACGGGTACAGGTAAGGAATAGTTATCTGATTCACTCCGTTTTTTATACTGTATCGTGTTTTACATACCGCGAGATTGTTTAGTAAAGAGATATTGAAAGAGTTGGAGTTTGAGAAAGAAACAATATGATGCTTGCAGCTTGATGTGCATGCTTCGTAAAACCGGCGAAGTGCCACTCATTCCTCTTGATGTTCCCGAACACGAAACCATTGAGCGAGAAGGAATGGTGAGTATTCATTTGGCTATTCTAGAACCAATCATTTTTGCTGCCCAGCATGCTCATGGGTAACTCGAAAACTGTATAGTGACGCAAGATAAAATGGTATCCTGTAATAAAGTATAAGTATAAGTATAAGTATAAACGTGGCTTACGATGGGCATCACTGAAAATTAACCGAATATTTCAATTATTGATTGCAGTGATTCTATCTTGCCGTCTAACAAGATTTTCCTAACATCTTTCTTCGAATTTGACAATTCAACATTTACCGATTATCGTAAATTCACTGCTGATGAAAAGGTGAATATTAAAACATAAAATGTTGCACTTCTTCGGTTAACGGCCACCCCGCCTTCTCATTATCCATCATTGCACATCATGATGGTGTTCAGCTGCAGAAATTCATGTAGGCATTTACAGAAATGAGTAGGCTCGATGAGAAGGGGATGCAAATTAACCGAAGAAGTTTCAAAGAGTTAATATTCACAAAGTTACTGCAGCTCTCGATCGCCGTGCCGTCCTTCAGTGTCATCGTTTGGCTAGACAACATTTATAGAACTGTGACATATTTTACGGACTCTGGCACCTGGTATAATTTGAATAAGTGGCTGATGAGGGCGTTGACGCGTTCCTAGACACGTGTCCAAATGAGATCAACAAGGAAGAAGTTGCCAAGTGTAATATATATTTTGAGAAAATGAAGTAAGAACTAAAAAGAAAATGTTCAATTCCAGGACATTCGGAGACAATTCAGTAGAGCAAAACAAAGTGAAGGACCAATTCAAGAGACTTGCCCCATCTGATTTCGAATTTGCTTGTCTACTCGGATTGGCGTTCTGGAGCAACGGTTAGCTTACATAGTCTCGCGTACAAGAAATACGGCTTCGAGAGAGTGCATAGAAGAAGAGACGACACGAATTTTTGAACATTGTTATCATGGTCATTGTAGGTCTAGATAATGTATTAAAAGAAGAGACCGTGCATCAAATTTTCTTAACATACTGTTGCAGATATAGCAGGACGAGATGATTCCGTGGCTTTGATAGTGGAAAATAATCGTAAAATGATAATGGATGAGCTGCATACAATGTACAAGCAACAAGGAAGAATTGATTATGCTGCAAGATTGGGAGAATTACTGTGTCTGCTAACGAATGTCGAGGTAGCATCTTGTCGAAGCGAGCTATTAGAACAGACAATTTATTTGGTTTCTCATCCCACGTATTTATCCCAGCTTTTCAGGCATGTAGCCTAAAAAATCACACCTTATTGATTTTTCAATTTTGTATTTTCAGGAAATCTCGACTCTCCACCAGACAAATTTGGAGTTGTACAAGCTCATGAATATTTTCGATTTTGAAGAGAAATAAAGATCATTATTAGTATAATGCATATTCACTTTTTTCACGTACTATACACATCTAGATAGTGATTCTGTTCAGATTTGGTCATGGCTGTTATAATCCCTAGTCCATGACGAGTAAATTCTGTACTTACAGAAAAAAAGCAAGTTAATGTTCATTTCTCCAAATCGATTGTGTTTAGCTTTGGTCATGGCTATTATAACCCCTAGTCCATGACGAGTTACTTTCCGGATTGTTATATCGAGAGGGATTCCCTCCCCTCTGTTACCGTATTCCCCAGACACCTTAGCTGTCTGCTCATGCCTATTATCATATTCCGTCCATAGGCCCTCTACCTCTGTTATGTAAAGAGGACTGTACTCTCTCCCCTCCCTTGTCCATTAGCATGACAATATCCTCTCGCCATTTACATGCCATCATTGAGGAGGTAAACAGGTCTGTCTCTCCTCCTCTCGTCCTTCTTCCCCGGTTTCTCTTGTATTGAGCGGTTGCTCTCTCTTGCCCTGCGATAAAGCTCGGTTCCCTCTTTGCTCTTGGAGTACGGGACAGGCGACTACACAACACGGATTTGCAGTGGAATAGCGAGATAAATACAAAAAAGACATCATGAGTGAGAGGAAGAGAACGAATACGCAAAACAAGGAGACGGAGAGCTAACTGCCCGCGATGCGTATTAGTCACCACGCAAAGATCACCAAACCAACTCGCTCTCCTGACAGACATCAGTGCCCATAACGACGAAAGTGGACCACGGGAGAATTAGAGAGGGGGTAGTACGGAAAAGGGGAAGAGAGTAGAGAGGGATAGAGAAGGAGGGCGAAAGGACGAAAAGAGACATAGGTGCATACACTCCCTCCGCCGCTCTTGTGAAAGCAACGCTTTCCCTTTTCTCTCTGCGTCTCTTGGTAGTTTTCCCAACACTATCGGCGATGGATGAGTCAGCGGGTTCTTCACCAGTGAGTTGAGCGCACTAGCTATATTGTTATATCGAGAGGGATTCCCTCCCCTCTGTTACCGTATTCCCCAGACACCTTAGCTGTCTGCTCATGCCTATTATCATATTCCGTCCATAGGCCCTCTCCCTCTGTTATGTAAAGAGGACTGTACTCTCTCCCCTCCCTTGTCCATTAGCATGCCAATATCCTCTCGCCATTTACATGCCATCATTGAGGAGGTAAACAGGTCTGTCTCTCCTCCTCTCGTCCTTCTTCCCCGGTTTCTCTTGTATTGAGCGGTTGCTCTCTCTTGCCCTGCGATAAAGCTCGGTTCCCTCTTTGCTCTTGGAGTACGGGACAAGTGACTACACAACATTGGCGTTCAGTACTCACGATTAGGCGTTGCCTGTTTCCTGTGTTCGTTCTTGTGTTTCGTGTTCCGAGTCGAGTGTCCAGTACGTTTCCTCTCGTTCTTGTGTGCGTAACTGTGTGTCTCGAGTGAGCACATCAGTTGTAGGTTCCGTGTGGAACTGAGCGTATCGTAACTGTGTGTTTCGAGTGAGCACATCAGTTGTAGGTTCCGTGTGGAACTGAGCGTATCGTAACTGTGTGTCTCGAGTGAGCACATCAGTTGTAGGTTTCGTGTGGAACTGAGGGTTTGAAAACAGTGATTTGTCGAGGTCGGCCGGAGGCGCTGCTCGATTTTTCTTTCTGCCCTTCTGAGTGCGTGGCAGAAAGTGAGCTCGAAAGCAGTGAGGTCTCACTAGTGACAGTGAACCGTGCCGAGACTGTACTCAATCGATCGATAGTACACGTGTCACAAGGATGCCTGGTGGAGCGAGTGGGACCGACGGAGATGCAAATGGAGAGGCGATGAAAATGATCGCTCAGATGCTCGCGGCACAGAAAGAACAGAATGAACTGTTGAGAGCACAAATGGAGAAACAGAATGAGGCCATTCAGGTGCTGCTGAATGAGAGACCGGAGAGAACGGAAGCGAGGTCGGAGATGTCGGAAGGAACCAGACACAGAGGACCGAGCATCGAATCTCTCGAGAAACAGATCAGGAACTTCTCGTATATCGCAGAGGATGGGGTGACATTCGACACGTGGATCGATCGTCACAGAGAGATATTCGAGAATGATCTGGCGGAGATGGTTGATGGTGATAAGGGAAGATTACTGCTGCGTCACGTAGATGACAAAGTGTACAAGCAGTTCACGGATCACATCAGACCGAAGAAACCATCGGATCTCAAGTTCGAAGAGATCATCACGAAAATGCAGGATTTGTTTGGAGACAGAAAGACTGTATTCGAGAAGAGACTAGACTTGTTCGGTCTCAAGATGTCAAAGCTGAAGTGCAATGATATCAAGGAATTCTCAGCGATCGTGAACAGAGTAGTGGAAGAGGCAGATATCAAGGACATGCCTCTGGAACAGTTCAAAGCAATTTTGATGTTGACTGGAATGGATCTTCCGAGACATACAGCAACAATGTTCCATGTGATGAATGAAATGAGATCGGAAGAGAAACCCACGATCGAGACGATACTCAGTGTGGTGAATGTGTACAAGGAAGTATACAGTGATTCTCATGCAGTGTCCAAGCAGAATGACCTCCAAGTGAATGCGGCCACAGACAGTAAGGATAAGAAGAAACCATGGCAGAGGAAATTCCAACGGAAAGTAATTGTTGATGGAGGCTGCAGTCGATGTGGTTATGATCACACCGATGCAGAGTGCCCGAATGCGAATTCCTCCTGCTACAACTGCAAGGATATCGGTCATTTCGCAATCAAGTGCACGAAACCGATCAAGAAGTTCAATGATAGAAAGCCAAGTAAGGTGAACCTTGTCTGCGGCGATCTTCCAGAGGATTTGGAACGTTTTGAAACCGATGTGATCATGAATGGAAAAGTGATCAGCATGACAGTGGATACAGGATCCGATATAACTCTGATCTCTGAAGCAACTTGGAGAGAAATCGGTGCTCCCAAGAGAAGTGAGCATGATGCATTCCCGAGATGCGCCAATGGAACACCTCTCGAGCTGACTGGGAAGTGCCATCTCACACTTGAGTTGAATGGAAGCACTGCTCAGGGAAGTGTATACACTTCAGAGGAATCGGATAATCTGATGGGAAGGGATTTCATAGTCACATTTTTCCGATTGATTCCTCGTGAAGTGCGAGTGAATGCAGTGAAGAGTGACGACTCTTACGTGAAGTGGATTGAGAGGGAGTACAGTGACATCTGCAAAGAGGAAGGACTGGGAACGTGTGGAAAGGCTAAGGCGATGTTCCGCTTGAGAGAAGGATCGATTCCCGTCTTCTGCAAGAGAAGAGACATTCCCCTTGCCTTACTTCCCAAAGTCGATGAAGAGATTGACAGACTTCTTGCGATGAATGCAATCGAGTCGGTGGAATACCTCGAGTGGGCAGCACCCATCCTGGTGGTTCCGAAGCCGAACGTGAAGTTGAGAGTCTGCGTAGACTTCTCAACTGGTCTGAACGCGAATCTCGAGCCGCATAATCATCCGTTGCCAGTTATGACAGAGATATTCACTCGTCTTGAAGGATGCACTCTCTTCAGTCAGATCGATCTCAGTGATGCATATCTGCAAATTCCAGTGGAGGAGACGTGTAGAGATCTGCTTGGAGTGTGCACGCATAGAGGATTGTTCCGTTTCACGAGATTGCCATTCGGAGTGAGCGTAGCTCCTGGAATCTTTCAGAAAGCGATGGACACTATGCTTGCCGGTTGTAACAACGCCCAGGCGTATCTGGATGACATCGTGGTCGGTGGAAAGAACAAGGAAAACCACGACACGAATCTGAAGAGAGTACTCGAGAGAATCAAAGATTATGGATTCAGAATTCGACCAGAGAAGTGCTCATTCGGAATGAGCAAAATCAAGTACCTCGGATTCATTATTGATCAAGCTGGAAGACGACCAGACCCAGCAAAGGTGAAGGCTGTGAGGGAAATGCCACCGCCACAAGATGTACACTCATTGAGATCTCTCCTCGGAATGGTATCCTACTACGGTTCTTTTATCGATGGGATGCACAAGTTGCGATCACTTCTCGATTACCTGCTCAGAGATGGTGTTGAGTGGAATTGGTCGATATAATGCGAGAAAGCATTCAAGGAGATTAGATCAATTCTGGCATCAGATCTGAATTTGATTCACTACGATCCTCAGAAGGAATTGGTGCTAGCTGCTGATGCAAGTGAGAAGGGAATCGGAGCGATGATCGCCCACCGCGTCAATGGAAGACTCGTGCCGATTGCACATGCATCAAGAGCCTTGAAATCAGCCGAGATCAAATACGCCCAGATCGAGAAAGAAGGTCTTGCTCTGATTTTTGGAGTAACAAAGTTCCATCGTTATGCGTTTGGAAGGCGATTTGTGATGCAAACAGATCACAAGCCTCTCCTATCGATATTCGGTTCGAAGTACGGAATTCCTGTACATACGGCAAGGAGATTGTACCATTGGGCGACGATTCTGCTAGGATATGATTTCTCGATGGAATACATCAACACGGAAAGTTTTGCATATGCAGATGCACTCTCTCGATTGATTGTTGATTCAAGAGATGATCGAGATGAGGAGAATGTGTTGGAAGAGGCGGAGGATCTCATTGTGAGAGTTATTAGAACCAGTATCGAGAAGTTGCCGTTAACCTCTGAAGACATCAAAAACGCGTTGTCTGCTGACCAGCTGCTATGCAGATTCAGAAACTTCTATCTCACAAGATGGCCCAATGAGAAGAATCTTCGCAAGGATAGTGAGTTCCTCCAGTTGCAACCGTTCCACTCAAGGAGGGAAAACTTGATGGTTGTAGATGACTGCTTAATGTTGGACAGTCGAGTCGTGATTTCCCGATCCCTCATCGAGGAGGTGCTGAAAACACTGCATGGAGGTCATCCGGGTGTGGTGAGAATGAAATCGATAGCTCGACAAGTGTGCTACTGGGTCGGGATGGACAAGGACATTGAGCAAATTGTTCTCTCTTGTGACCAGTGCGCGCAGGCACTCAAGAGACCGACGAAGATTCCACTCGAACCGTGGCCAAAGGCGAACGAACCATGGGAGAGAATCCACTTGGATTACTGTGGACCAGTGGAAGGTAAATACTTGCTGGTCATGGTTGATTCTTTTTCGAAATGGCCTGAAATCGTTTCGACTTCGTCGATGACTGCGGGTGCCACGATTCGTATTCTGAACGAATCCATTGCAAGGAATGGATTGCCCAGAGTAATCGTAACTGATAATGGTACCCAGTTCAACTCTGATGCATTCAATCGTTACTGTCGTCAACGAGGGATACTTCACTTGAATACTCCCACCTACCATCCCCAGAGTAACGGTCAAGCAGAACGATTTGTGGATTCGGTAAAGAGGAGTCTGCAGAAGCAGAAGGGAGAGCGATCCCTTGAGGAGGCATTGCAACTGTTTCTGTATAACTACAGAAAAACTCCCAATCCTCAATGTGACGGTAAAACGCCGAGTGAGATAATGTTTGGAAGAAACATTCGGTCGGAAGTTGATCTGCTGAAACCGTGTAGAATAAACGAACGAAAGGATGATAGAATCGAGAGAATGAAAGGGCAATTCGATCAGAAACACGGCGCACGGGCGAGATCTTTCAAGGTTGGAGATAACGTGCTGTACCAAATGAATGTCGCCCCGAATGGGTGGAAATGGACTAAGGGAACAGTGAATGGTCGCATCGGAAAGACCATGTATGAAGTATCACTGCAAGATCGAACTGTGAGGGCGCATGCCAATCAGTTGAGAATAAGACTGAACTCGGATCGAGAGATCGAGTATGTAAGTGATCCAATGATGGATGATGAGGCACAAGTAGATGCCTTCGGAATGGTCGAATCTGGAGTCAACGATGAGAAGATTGCCGAACCCGAGCTCGACGGACCGATCGATGGACTGCCCGACGAAAAGGAGGACGTCGACGAGAAGCCCATTCCGAGAAGATCTTCGAGGATGGGCGTGCCGCCGAAGAGACTCGACGTCAGCTTCAAGAAGAACAGATACGATGAAATCTGATCCCTGCCCAAAGTTCTTCAACCGTGGCCAGTAATTACTGTATCATAATATTATTGTCAGATTCCCTGAAGTTAGAATCTTGGAGGGAGGTGTTATATCGAGAGGGAGAGGGCTCCCCTCTGTTACCGTATTCCCCAGACACCTTAGCTGTCTGCTCATGCCTATTATCATATTCCGTCCATAGGCCCTCTCCCTCTGTTATGTAAAGAGGACTGTACTCTCTCCCCTCCCTTGTCCATTAGCATGCCAATATCCTCTCGCCATTTACATGACATCATTGAGGAGGTAAACAGGTCTGTCTCTCCTCCTTTCGTCCTTCTTCCCCGTTTCTCTTGTATTGAGCGGTTGCTCTCTCTTGCCCTGCGATAAAGCTCGGTTCCCTCTTTGCTCTTGGAGTACGGGACAGGCGACTACACAACACGGATTTGCAGTGGAATAGCGAGATAAATACAAAAAAGACATCATGAGTGAGAGGAAGAGAACGAATACGCAAAACAAGGAGACGGAGAGCTAACTGCCCGCGATGCGTATTAGTCACCACGCAAAGATCACCAAACCAACTCGCTCTCCTGACAGACATCAGTGCCCATAACGACGAAAGTGGACCACGGGAGAATTAGAGAGGGGGTAGTACGGAAAAGGGGAAGAGAGTAGAGAGGGATAGAGAAGGAGGGCGAAAGGACGAAAAGAGACACAGGTGCATACACTCCCTCCGCCGCTCTTGTGAAAGCAATGCTTTCCCTTTTCTCTCTGCGTCTCTTGGTAGTTTTCCCAACACTATCGGCGATGGATGAGTCAGCGGGTTCTTCACCAGTGAGTTGAGCGCACTAGCTATTAGGGTTGACAATTCTAAGTCGGATTGCGAATTCGCATTCACATCCCCCTCGTATATTGCGAACTGTGTGAGGAGAGGGAGGCGTTGCCAACCCTACTAGATATTCACTTGTTTTGCGTTGTTTCTTATTATTCTTGGGGCAGTGGATATATTAGTGGATATGGATATTAGTGATGCCAAAACGGCACGCGCTCTCCTCGTTTCACACGCTCTCTCGCTCTGTCTGACCGGCGAGAGAGCGTGTGAAACGTGGAGAGCGCGCGCCGATTTGGCATCACTAATGGATATTATCAGGGGAACATGCGGAACTGCTTGATTTGTGAAGTCCCAATCAACGAGGTGCACATGGGTATCGACGCATGCAGAGCCTGCTCGGTGTTTTACAATTACGTATCTAAAGAATTTCAAATTTGGGGATGAAATTAAGCGGTTTTTCAATCAGACGTGTTGATTGAAAAACAGAAGAGTGTGTTCATATTCGAGTTCTAGAAACGATGCCACGCTATCTTCATTTTACAAACTCTTTCACCATTCGACCGGTCGAAATAGTGGATATAATGAAGAGCGTATGGTATCGTTTCTCGAACTCTAGTGCATATACAATATATCCTAATGTAACCGCTTTCAGACGGACACTGAAGCTGAATAAGGAGTGGCTGAAGTGCAAGAGCGGCACGGAAGACTGCATTGAGCTAAGTGAGTTGCTTGTAGTATTTTACCTTACTATTGTGCACTATATTCGAAGGTGTCTAGCGCTGTGCATTTTTGTTTACGGTATTAAAACGTTGCAGAACCCACAACTTCTTGTCGCAAGTGTCGATTTCGTAAGTTCTCTGAAGTGCTGGCGCAATCTTCTCATCCTATCAATGTGAAAGACGATATTGTGAGAATTCGTTTCGTGCCGCCCAATGCATTAGTCACTTCAGGAATCGGATACTGATTTATCGTCACAACCATCAACCTCATTTCTCGATCATGATAGGTGCGATTTTATTCAATTTAAACCAATTTGGAAATTGTTTTTTTAGTTTCTCTCTTATACCCATTTCACCCAGCGAGACACCATTGCTGGACCGGCTCAAAAACGGATACAGGTATGTTTTTTCCTTCGTATTGTTCTTATTTCTAATCTTTCTATGTTTCTTTTAGTATTCTCGTTATTTTTATTTCCAATCGTTCTATGTTTCTTTTAGTATTCTCGTTATTTTTTTCTCTAATAGGATTGCAATTTCATCTGACTTCGGATTTCGAAAATCTAACGAATTTCAATCATTTGCAGTTTCGTGTGCGTCGTTCGGAAAACCGGCGAAGTGCCACTAATCCCTCATGATTTCAAACCAACACCCGAAATGATTGAGAATAACGACATGGTAAGTATGATAAATGCTATTCCAAGTAATAGAAAAACATAATTATCACAGGACATAATTAGCTTACAATTAGCTCAACTATGCTCACTTGCTCACTATTTCCGAAGTTTTATATTCATATTTTGAAATTGCAGCACTTCTTTGCGATGACGTATCCACTGATAATACCAACTGCGCAAGTTCACGTAACGGCTTTGTTCGATTTCGGAAATGCGATTTTTGATGACTTCCGAACATTGTCGAATCATGAAAAGGTGAATTCTGAGGAATAACAAAATATAGTCATGTCGAAAAAATTGAACTGTGGATAATCATGATCATATGTAAAGTAGCCTGAAAGAGTTACTAGAAAATCGCATAGTTTCAGCTGGAAATGGTTATGGCTTCCTTCAAAGTCATCGTGCTGCTGGATACCGCGTATCGATCGGTTCACTACTTTCCCGACTGTGATACGAGGTTTATGTCGCTAGATTTTCTCGGACATGTAAACAGTTGACAGCTCATGTGGCGTTAGTTCTCTGGAAATGGAAAGGCTTTCCGACCCTCGGTGCCTTATATTCCGGATGTCAAGTCACTAGGTCCACAGAGAACGGAGATACGAAATTGCGGGAATTCAAATAACAGTCACTTTCATTTCCATTTCCTGAGAACTAACAGGGCATTACGGAGAGGAGTATGCAAGTCTCCCACATGTCTACATGAAAATGTTGACACAGTCATCTGAGATTTTCAATGGGGAGATCCAATTAATGCAATCAATTTCAGATTGGCGAGTTACATGTTCACCGCAAATGATGAGGGCACCGAGGCATTCTTGGATACTTGCCCCATTGAGATCAACAAGGAAGAGCTCGCGAGGTCAGGACTTTGAATTATTTTCTACGCTCATAGGGCAATGGAATTACAATAATATCCATGCGTTATGTGATACAGAAAAGTTTGAATAGCATGAGCTCGAACAACAAAATATTGCAACAATATTCCGTTCAAAGTCATGCGATATTGGATCTCATTGCCATGATAACTTTATGAATGTTTTCAGAGAATTTCAATCAAATTCAAAGAAGTTGACTAAGATGAAGGAGCACCTGCAGCTACTAGCGCCTACTGATTTCGAATTCGCGCTGCTCTACGGACTGTCCTTCTGGAGCAATGGTATGTATAAGTTCGAAATTCGAAAAGTTCTAATTGTCTCCACTCTATCGTCCGACTAGGTCGGATGAGAATTATGACGTCATGCAGTCTTTGATACATCAAAGGCGGCATGACGTCATAGTTCTCATCCGACGTAGCACCAATTCAGAAGTCTCCCTCGCATGCGAAGACAAGACGATTATGGTTGAGAAGAATCGCAAATCGATAATGGACGAGCTTCACACGATGTACAAGCAGCAAGGACGACATGACTACGCAGCCAGATTGGGAGAGCTCATGTGTCTTCTCACAAATATTGAGGTGACGACTTATTTTTTCCAAATAACGAGCTCTAAATTGTCGAAGAGAGACTGAGATTTCCTTATGACGAGCAGGTTTTAGTCTGATGAATATAGTGTCGTGGCTTTGTTTCGGTCAAAAAATACATTACTTAAAATATTTCAGGAAATCTGCAGGCTGGCCCAAGTCGATCTCGAACTGTACAAGCTCATGAATATTTTCAATTTCTAAATTAAAACAAACTAAATTTGTGCGTATTGTATTGTATTGTGTTGAGATTGTGCTAAATTGATTGTAATCATTGATTGTATGTATTTTTTCCATATAAACTAATTTCATATCCTTCTGCCGGTTTGTTCTTTCAGATTCTGAGCTTCAGTGATTTATAGGTATTCTGAATACGATCTAAATGTTTATTTAGAAGTAAGGTTAACAACGATCGAAAAAGTTAGAACCATGAATAAAATATTATGTATTCGATATCCTTAAAAGTGAATTTATTTACGTTTGCCAATAACATTTCACCTAACAATTGAATTTCTCCTAATTTGATGGTCTTCTAGTACTTCTTCACAAGTAGATCTGGCCTTGTGAGATTTTCATAGGTTACGCCTCTCGCAAACTCGATCTGCGGAAGGTAATTGTACTGATCAAAATCGAAATCCGTATCCGGATTGGATCGGCGATCTGATATCCTCTGAAACAAATGTAATTTTCAAGGATAACTAATAGGGTTGGCCATTCGATGTTGACGAATCGCTACGAGCCCACTCTTTTATAGCGATATCGCTACGAGGGGCGGGGAGGGTAGCGATATCGCTACGACCTTTCAGCGCACGTTCGCACTCTCCCCTCCTCTTCTCCTCGCCGCGCGCACTAATTGTGCCGGGTGAGAGATAGGCGAGAAACGGAAACGTCAAGTGGGCGGAGATAGCGCGGGAGAGATAGCGATATCGCTACGAGAGGCGGGGGAGGGAAGCTCGCGCGTTGCGATATCGTCATATCGTTATCGTTTAGCCAACCCTAATAACTACTAGGGTTTTAATTTTTTGCAATTTTGATTTTCTGGCGAGTTTCAGGTTCCCTAGATAGCTCATAAGCTCATGTGTTATGTAAAGCCCCTGAAACATCCCGAAAATTAATCTCAAATGACCTTAAATTTGAAACCCTAATAAATAGATTGAAAAGCTCACCTTTAGCATGCAAATCAGGGCCGCGGGTTCGTGTTCGAGGTAAAATTTGTGCGCAATTAGACCCGCATTGGCAGCGAGTCTCGCGAGGTCTCCAACACCGTACACGCACGAGTTGTGGACCCAGCCACCGAAACATACCCACTTGTCACCCACTTGACCCAGTCACCGGCACCCTGTTACCCAGTTACAGTTGACCCAGCCACCGAAACGTTAAGCATTGATTAACTTATTCAATATTTTTGTCAACCCAAATGATGAGGTAACTACTTCAATTCTCACCTTTACAATATTTCCTCTCCCAAACCTGCCATCTTCCGACGAAATCGGCTTGTAAACACGGCGGATGTGAACACTGTGAATATGTACGCTAGGATGGTAACTATGACGTCATGCCGCCTTTGATCTATGATATATCGTAGGTTGCATGTCGTCATAGTTCTCATTCGACATAGTTCCGGAACATGTTGAGAATAACTTCATTTTAAAATAATTCACTTTAGGAGGCTCTTCTCTAGTCGAATTTGACGTATATCTCCGGAGAAATGTATTGAATTCAGTAGCGTTGAATGCTCCCGGCATTGGAAGGACTAAAACTGCTAAATGGAAATAGTTTTTACTCTGAAAATCTCACTATCTGGACTGCCCAATGCCGATGCCCAGAAGGATTCATCCGCGACGTAAGTGGGTCTGCATTTATTTATTTTTTTGTATTTTATTTATATTTTTTGCATTAATTTTATCAAAATATACTCTAATTACAAGCTCTATGAATAGTTGCTGACGTCATCATATTCACTTCAGAAACTCCATCAATTCCTTCGCCTTGGGATGGTTCACCATTTGCTCCGCGGCTTCCCTTGCAATCACTCCAGAAAGAGAGCTCTTGAAGAGTCGAATCGGCGGTTTCTGCGAACTACCATTTTTTCGTTGAGTATGAACTGGTCGAATAAGTTTGTCAGCTGCTGAGATGAATACAGGATCAATAATTGGAGAGCAATGTACTGTAGAATTATTTAGCAAGAAAACTTTCGAATACAATACTTAGACAATTTAGACGAATACTTAGACGAATACAGGATCAATAATTGGAGCGTTAGTAGAGCATTGTACTGTAGAATTATAAGTATGCGAACTAGCGAGCCCACGATACTCAGTCCGGAGTACTGTAGATACAGTAACCGATTCGAGCAGGGACAAGCTTAGGACGCTTGGTGGAGGAAGGCTGACTGTGATCCTAGGTTTGTCTGTGCCCAGGATACTGTAGAGTGATGCACTGTGAATGGGACCGTAGATAAATCAATAATTTATTACTACAGTAAGACGGGGAGAAGGGAAGAAAGGGGTACGGTAGGATGGGAGACTGCGGTGAGATCCAAGGTGAGGATCAGTGAGGATGACTGAGAACCAAGTGAGGTTCGAATGGGGAGGACTGTGGTCCTTGGCTGGAGTGAGATCCTAGTGAGGATCGGATGGGGGTGGACGTGACGGTCCAAGACTGGATGAGATCCAAGTGTGGATCAGACTGAGTGACTCGTGGTCAGCACGAGGTGAGGTTCAGTGTAACTCTGAGGTGAGAGGGAGAGGAGGGGTTTATATAGGCAGTCTAGCCGACGTGTCCTAACCCATGTAAATGGAGAGAGAGGGGAGAGAGGGTGAGAGACAACGGAATTGGATTAACATGCTAATTGAATTGGCTGCACTCATCAACAGAGACGAGACTGAGATATGATAATGGAGTTGCAGTGAGTGCATTTTGATTGATGGGAATGGAATGAAGTGATGAGAGAAAAGGTAGTGACGTGTGAGTCGCTACAATAAGGTCGATGCAAAAGTCTTCTTTGAACTATCATTTTTCCAACTTTAAACTATCATTTTTCGCGTGTCTCTAATCTCATTGACCAACATCCATAATATTATTTAATGGCGTGATATTTAGCAAGAAAACTTTCTTACCTTATTCTTGGCTGATTGAAGTCTGTCTTGTGGATATGATAAAACTTCAACATGTGAGAGCCCGTTCCACTGCTTGAATATCCTGACCATCTCCAGATTTGTTCGTAAGGGCACATCTACTCCAGAGAGGTACTGTAATTCGCATGTTATACTTATTATCATGATAAGCGGTTCGGTGCATCATGTTTTCGACACTGGGCGCAAGGGGGAACACTTCTAAAATTGGGCGAATTTTGAAAAAAAAATTATCCATATGAAATAGTGGGTTAAAAGACTGGACCTGGAAGTATTTCCACTTCTGATTTTTGACAAGATATCCCATACAGTTGTAGGTCACTCTCATAATCTCGTATGATGCCCAAGAGATGGGACCTGCTTGCTGAAATATAAATTTTCTCAGAAGCTTCTTGAAGCATGTGACAAATTTCGAATCACATACGAACCATCTAGATTCTGAACCCCCAGTGCTATTATTTCATGAAATTGTTCAACCCTTTTTATGGCATAATTATTAATGAAAGTATGCAAGTCACACCTGAACATAGATATTCGGAAAACAATCTGCCAGACCGTGCACTAAATGTATAAATGACTGCTCAGCATTCGATGGTATCGAAATGCAGAACTGATTGTGCAATTCGTACACGGAAGAGAGCGTTAGAAGGAGCTGCAGTAACATTTTTAAAAATGAATTCTGCTCCTAAACAAAATCATTAACATCATTCAAAAATGTGCTAATAAAGTATTTGCAAAGTAGGATTGTACCTGCTTGAATCGATTGTGTGCGAGGACAGAGTATGCTAGTGGAAAGTCAATCTCTTCCTGACTTGGCGCGCTCTTGTCAAAGCCGAATTCGGAATGATAAATCTGGCACCCGGCATGCATAAAATTAGCATAATTAAAAGTTTCGAAATTCGATCATTTTCTGGACCTGCGGAGTTGCAAGACATGAAATAATTAAGATATAATGATACCATTTCCGGAATATGATTACGTTAAAAGTAAATTACCTGTCTTTGCTCGTTTCTATGCGATTTCGAATTTTTGTCCAGTCGAATTTAAATGTTCGCAGGGAATCAATTACGGTTTGATTGCCCGCTATTGCATCATGGCAATTCAATTGTATGGAGTCGAGTATGGTTGTTGTCTTCTCTATAGGGTATACATGTGATGATGTCATCGAAGTTGCTGAAACGTAGCGATTATTTGCGTAACATGCACATATGCCAGCTTTCTAACTGATGCAATACAATTAGTAAAATGAAACCAGGGAAAACAATAAATGTGTATATACGTGATGATGTAATTGAGTCGAGCAAGGCTTGAGGATTATCTATAGAGTATGGAAGAGGTGATATGGGAACGGTACCGAATCTGAATTAGGAATGTCTTAGCACAAAAAACTCACTTCTTTCTGCATGATCTCTTAATAGTTTTACCGAGACTTGTGAAATATAATTACGTCTTTTCTTGATATCTTGAATTTGAATAAGATGAAGAAGTAAATCGCACTCACTTGGGAATTCCAAACATGAAAATTAGATAATTGCCTAACAATGTACAACATGCAATGAAGATGCACGTTTTTGTGTTCATTTTCTGTAAAGAATGGAGATTGATTGCGAAACAAAGCGGACAAAAATGGAACGAATTCCAACTAGTCGTACGGATTCAAATGTTGTCATCTGGGAGAATGCGGGGTGGGTGACTAATGCACTAATGATGTGTAAGGACGAACGCATATTGGCAGATTGACAGGCACAATCCATTTTTTGGTGTTTTCATCACATATACGTGAAACAGTGCACTATGACAATCGCAATGTATCACTACTATCTTTATTGGGCATCGACATTAGGGTGAGTGTGGCGGTTGATGATTAATGTGATGTCAGGGCGCAGTTGCTTAGATTTCGGGGCACTATCCATTTTTCGAATAGAAGCCATGCGAATCTAGTAATGAGTGCGTATAAATCGAACAATTGCTCGATTTCGTGCGATTTTTTTCAAACACGACATGACGAAATTACTTGTAAAATTTTAACTTTTTTTTCTCAGGACACACAATGAAGAGAAACAAACTCGTGCAGAGCGCCTCATCGACTAACTTCACATTTCCTGTCTATTTAACTTCAAAAACTCGAAATTCCAGTTGTCAACAAGGGTAGATGATAGATACTCTGAAGGAAGCAAGCAGGTACGTGCCCCAAGAAAGTGTGTCACGTTTTCTAGATGTGTCCTTCTTTTTATGTGAGGCGCCATGGTTACTGTCTTTGAAGAAACAACGGCATGTTCATTCCGCCCACTTTCTATGATATGTGAAAGTGTACGGAGAGAGTGTGTGTAAAAAGGAATATACAATCATCGTATTGTTGAACTCAGTCATCATCAAAGCACCCAAAACCACTGAACATCCCGCGCTTCCCCTCCCTTCCCCTGTGTTCTCGGACAATGTACATCCCCCTTGAATCTACCTGATTTTCAAACAATCTTGATTGTCCCTTAGCCCTGTAGAAACTTCAAACGCTTGTATCTCGGCTCAAAGTTGAGCTAGAGACCTCAAATTTCGGATTTATTAGGTTGAACAGAAAGTCTTTATAAACTTTTTATATCCCTTCTTCTGACAATAAAGCGCAAGAGCGAAATCAAACGTATGCACCATTGTTATCTACGGCAAATCTCCAACGTTCAGGCAACTTATGGATTCCCTCCTTATAGAACCCATCTCGGCGCGAATCAAAATATTGCTTGAGTGCGGCCTCGATCACCCCACGGGAAGTGAAGGATCTCTGATCGAGATGACGGGTCAGATCCGAGAACAACCAATAATCCGAAGGGGCCAAGCCAGGAGAATACGGTGCATGAGGGAGAACCATCCAGCCGTATTTGGACAGCTCCTGCTTGACCTGCCGTGCAACATGGGGTCGGGCGTTATCGTGTTGATAGTACACTTTCTTGCCGTTCAGGGCAGATTGTGCGAATTTCTTCTTGAGATTCCGTAGTTGTTTATATCCAGTAGACATATCCAGTAATTATCCGCTTCTCGGGTAGGAGCTCCCAGTAAATCGGGCCATCCACTCCCCACCAGGCACAGAACAAGATTTTCATAGGGTGAAGGTCAGGCTTTGCGACGTCCTGTGGGGTCTCATTGGCATCCACCCACTGTGCCCTCCTATGGTGATTCTCATAGCAGACCCACTTCTCGACCCCTGTTATGAGACGGTCCAACCATCGATCTCCAGCGTGATGAGTGAGTAGAGAAAGGGAATCGTCGGCACGGTGGTCAAACTGGTCTTGGGTCAATTTGTGGGGTATGAAACGGCCTAGCTTCTTCTTCTTGCCAATAGAGACCAATCATTTTACGATGGTGCTTTGCGATACCCCAAGTGTGGCTGCCATGTCGCGGGTATTTGGAAAGGATCCAATTCCACCACGATCCGTAGCGCATCCAAATCCAGCTCGGGTGGCCTCCCAGACCGGTCATGATCATCCATGGAAAAGTCCCCCTTCTCGAAGAGTTGGTACCAATTGCGCATGGTCTGGTAGTGAGTGGCATATGAATCGTACACTTCAGCCAACTGACGTTCCTATTCCTTCATTGTAGTGTGAGAGAGGAATACGAATAACAGAACGTTGCGGATGTGCAAGGCCGTGGGAACAAACATCGTGGTCTTACTAGTGGCAGAATGAAAGGCGTGGAATGGGGAGTTGTTGACCACATAGTCCCTTTGTCATGTGTTATTCACTAGAGGCGAGGGAACACCAAAGGTCTCGTGCACTGAGCAGTGATCGAGCAAAACAGTTTATAAAGACTTTCTGTTCAACCTAATAGTTTACGGTTCAAGGATAGTATCCGTACATGCCTACGTTATCCTCATATAATCTAAGGGGTAAATCGTGATTTAAACATATAAATGGAATGGACGCTCAGCTGTTGACTACATTTTCATTGAAATGTCCAGGTAGGATAGTGGGGATGGATTTTGTATTTGTATTTATTTCGGTTTCGATGGTTTCCCTAAACAAGATCTAAAGTTAGCACTAGGTCAGGGAAAACAATTATAAATCAAACATTTCAAACATCGGACTTTCGAAAAATTCGAAATTTTCGGGGTCGGAACATCGAGTTTCAGGAAATCCGAAAATTACGTGAAATTTTTGAAAATTTTCTGATTGGTCCTATCGATATATAGTGTAAAAAGACCTTTCGATATATAGTGTAAAAAGAGAACTCATGTACTTGAATGAAGTTATGAATTTTTCAAACTTTGAAAATTTCAAGAGCCGGCTTAGGCTTTTTTCCGGCTTAACAACGTTAACAGATACAATTACTTGGGGACATCAACAATGATAGTGGGCGGAGAGCGGATCAGTTTGAACATACTGCCAAAGTTTGAACATCCTGCGATCTCTCAGAAGACACGCGATGAAATACTATAAGTGGGATCGCGAAAAATGGGAATGAAAGAAATTAAGCTGGAACAAGCGACACAATCGTTTCTATCAGTGAACGCTGACTAATGTTTAAAGCGCTCTCTTCGTTTCAACTGAAATGTCACAATTGGCAGAGCGGAGGTGGAAGATAGGGATGGCTCTCTGGTTCAGAGAGGAGCGATAGCTGAAAAAATGAAGAGAAACGCCTCGCAGTCATCTGAGTTTGAATTTATTTATAAGAGATCACCATGGATCCTGCCTTAACCATGGGTCCAGCCCTTAACCATGGGTCCTGCCCTTAACCATGGGTCCTGCCCTTAACCATGGGTGCTGCCTTAACCATGGGTCCTGCCCTTAACCATGGGTCCTCCCTTAACCATGAGTCCTGCCTTAACCATGGGCCCTGCCCTTAACCATGGGTCCTGCCCTTAACCATGGGTTCTGCCTTCACCATGGGTCCTGCCTTGACCATGGGTCCTGCCATAACCATGGGTCCTGCCTTAACCGTGGGTTCTGCCTTAACCATGGGTTCTGCCTTAACCATGGGTTCTGCCTTAACCATGGGTTCTGCCTTAACCATGGGTCCTACCTTAACCATGGGTCCTGCCCTTAAAGGAGGAGGAAAGGGAAAATGAACTTCGTTTACTAAAGATATATCCGGATTTATTCCTTGAACGACAATAGAAAGCCAAAATTTGAAAAACGGAGATCAAAGATCAAGGGAGATACGCGCACGGGTACTGTAATTGATAGCTCAGGGAAATGGCTGCGAAAAGATTGCGCAGCGCACACTATCTCACTACCTCTTTCTCCTCTTTCTAGTTCGATCTGTAGAGCGGCGACAACGAGAGTGGGAAAGGGACAGGTTCGATTGCCGCCGAGGACTAACATTTTGCCGCGGTGGTTTCTGCATTAATGCAATGAGGGAAACCTATTTAGCATATTGTGACACTCATTTCCATTTCTTTTATCAAACATTTTCATTTTTACAATGCAATACAACAAAACAGTACAATAAAGAGATTGAAGAATTCGATTTTCCGTACAAATTCAATCCGGTGAACAATCATGATTGTAGATCATTCGTTTGAGTCTCTATTCTGACCCTTTAGACAAGTGTCTAGTCAATCGATGAAAGATGCACGTACGCAAAGAATGGGACAAACAGCTCTTTTCAAACGATTTTATCATTGTCTTGATTGTTTTTTTTTTCATTACACAAGTTACATTATTGTATCACTAATTGATCGATTGATTGATCTCTAGATGACATCACTTCCCGATCCCTTTCTCCCCGACCCCAAGCAAGCGGACAAGATTCTGGCTAGAATCAAAGCAGCCAAGGAGAGGGAGCAGAAGATCTTCGCAGATGGGGTTGACCTCGAGAAGACTGTGGAGTGTTCCTGCACTCGTTGTCCCCCTAGAGATCTCGAGGAAAAGCACGATTACTGCTGCAAATCGCTGTTTCTCTACCCTCTTCTCAAGAAAGGAAATCTCTTCAAGGAGGGATTGCTGGATAAGCTGAAGGACCACGGTAGGAAAGCCTGCATTACGCAGGATCAATACTTCAAGGAGTACCTGCTCACAGAAGCGGTTAGTTACTATACTTCCTATTGTTGATAACTTTCATCTCAATCACTCACTTGAGGGTACGGAAGCTGCAGTTGCCCTCTACGGCTATGCGAGTGGACATGTGGCCATCGATGCGAATCAGTGAGTTCCCCTTTCCAACAATCGTTTACTCTATTGAAAGGCTATTGTATCCGGAATACACTATATCAATCAAATAGATACCATGGATAGAAAGAATGAAACTTACTATTGAGGGCGAGAAGACACGGGTGCTATCGAGTGATAGTGGCCTCTCTTCTCGGACCACTCGGACGAGGACAGAGAGTTCGACTCCCCGCTTGTGTCATCGATGCCGTCCGGAAGAAATGGCCAAGTGCCGATGGACATTACACCGGCTTCAAGCCATCTGCGCTATTCGATGAAGAATAGCTATGTCATGGACTAAATGATAAAGTATTTGTATACCCACAAGCTAGTATTGCTAATTGAAATGTAATATTCATGTGCAAACTATCGTCGATACTATATCGTCTGCTAATGTAATCCTCCCTATCAGATGCAACGACGAGCTTGCGTCGTGTGCCATCAGAGGAAATTCCAGAAAGAGATGCACGCATTTACGGAAAATGAGAAGAAACGGACAACGTGGATAAACGCTGTCCGTTCAACCCCAGAAGGAAGAAGATCTCTCATGGCAGTGGTGAATGCATCCAAGTGTCCCTATCTCTGTGCAAGTCACTTCTCCCCCTCTGACTACACATACTCGGCAACTGCTACCGTACTTCGACCTGATGCTGTCCCTTCCTTTGTGGTGAGTAATATACACAATTAAACGGGAGAAAATATATTTATCTATCTCATACAACGGAAACAGAGGCCTTTAGGAGACGACTGCTCCATCTACAGTATCCCAACCATCTATCGTACTCCCTCCTACCTGTTCCCCTCTTCTCTCGCCCTTCCCCTCTTCATCTTCCTTCGTCTTTCCTCGCCCTCGTCCTCTTCAATCCTCTCTTCCGTCTTACGTCCGTCCTCCTCCACTCCTAACTCGATCTCCTCTTCTCTGCTGCGTCTGCTGTTGCCGACCTGAACAGGTATTCATTAATTATCATTACTGCATTCCATCTCGCACTAAACTAACTCAAATTAGATTATTTAAAAAATGAGGTATTTTTGATAACTACTTGAAGGCTCGAGATATGAACGAAAGCTCCGAATGGACTCCTCCTACCCCTGCCACTCCCCGCATCGAAAGTGTCCCTCTATCGAACTACATGATAGTGTCGAAGGACTCATTGACCTCCCTCCTCCTAGAGTGTCCCAAGTGCGAACAGGGACAATGTCATCTATCCTTCCACATGGTAGGACTCGCAGCATCATGCACGAGGGAGTGCAACAGATGTGATACTACGAGACTACGGAGAAGAAAAGAAAAATTGCTCTCGCCGAACAAAAGGCAAACAAGGAGAGGTAATCAATTTACGAACCATTTTTAATTAAGAAGTTGTGGGAGACACTCACCCGCCCTCTTCGTCCTCATGGAGTCGACAGCAACTTGGAGGAGGAGGCGCCCGAGAACGACGACGAGGGCGAGGACGACGCCCTCCTCCCCCCTCCTCTTCCTCATCTCCCTCTCCTCAATTCGATGGCAGACGAGGCCCTAGGATATATGACTGATGAGGAGTAGTAATAAAAAAAGTTTATCATTGCTACGGACTGATATTTATTGCTTTGATTAATTTTCTAGCGTAATATGTTCGTATATTTTTAATATTTCTATCTAAATTGTTATTTGAATATCCTTAACTTATTTTACGATAAATGAATTGAAAAGGTAATCATTCACAAATAAAACACTAGTAATATTTAAATATAGGCCGAAGAAAGAGAAACGAACCTTTTTCGCGATGGCCTTTCACCATCGGAAGGGCCATGATCTTGGCCGGACGACGTTGGACGTAGTTCTAAAATACAAGAATGAAATTAATCGATACAGCAAAGTGGGAAGCAGCCAAACTAACTGACAGGTCTGGGAGAAGCGAAGGCAGCACCGTCCATGCCCATTTTTTATCATCGGTGATGACCGCTGACCTGGCTTCAATGAACAATTAATTAAACGGTAGAAAATAAAGAAAAAAATGAGCAATTAAGCAAGGTTGAAAGCAAAACATGTAAATAATAGATGGGCCAACGACGAAAAAGAAGAAGTAATTAAGACGACGCATTTAGGGAGAAATTGTGGCAATCGGGCCAAAAGTTAGTTGAAACAGAAGCAATTTAAATATTATCGACGTGGAATGAGTAGAATCACAGATAATCGCCCCAAAGAAGAAGATAGAACTCATGAATCCAACTGAAAGGAATGCGCGCGTGAAAGGGGTGGATGGGAAGAGATCACACAATCGATCGATTGAAGTAATATTGATTTTGAAATAACAGGATGAACGAGAGTACAGATATGCGTTTAGCAACAACGCAACACAATCAAAGCGAGCAAACGCAAAAAATAAGAAAAAAAAGAGAGACGCTCCGTAGCCAAGAGCCGCGTCGGGGACCGGTAATTGGTGTTACTTTCACTGTTTTTAGCATGGCCTGTTTTTAGCACATTGACAGCCGGGGCATTTCGTGGTAGGATGAAATACGTTCAAATTTCCAGCTTTCGCTTTCATCCTCCTTTAACCATGGGCCCTGCCTTAACCATGGGTCCTGCCTTAACCGTGGGTTCTGCCTTAACCATGGGTTCTGCCTTAACCATGGGTTCTGCCTTAACCATGGGTTCTGCCTTAACCATGGGTCCTGCCTTAACCATGGGTCCTGCCTTAACCATGGGCCCTGCCCTTAACCATGGGTCCTGCCTTAACCATGGGTCCTGCCATAACCATGGGTCCTGCCTTAACCATGGGTCCTGTCTTAAACATGGGTCCTGCCTTAACCATGGGTTCTGCCTTAACCATGGGTCCTACCTTAACCATGGGTCCTGCCTTAAGCATGGGTCCTGCCTTAACCATGGGTCCCGCTTTAATCATGGGTCCTGCCTTAAACATGGGTCCTGCTTTAACCAGGTTTCTGCCATAACCATGGGTCCTGCCTTAACCATGGGTCCTGTCTTAACCATGGGTCCTGCCCTTAACCATGGGTCCTGCCTTAACCATGGGTCCCGCCTTAACCATGGGTCCCGTCTTAACCATGGGTCCTGCCCTTAACCATGGGTCAAGCCCTTAACCATGGGCCCTGTCTTAACCATGGGTCCTGCCTTGACCATGGGTCCTGCCATAACCATGGGTCCTGCCTTAACCATGGGTCCCGCCTTAACCATGGGTCCCGCCTTAACCATGGGTCCTGCCCTTAACCATGGGTCCTGCCCTTAACCATGGGCCCTGTCTTAACCATGGGTCCTGCCTTGACCATGGGTCCTGCTTTAACCATGGGTCCTGCCCTTAACCATGGGCCCTGCCTTAAGCATGGGTCCTGTCTTAATCATGGGTCCTGTCTTAAACATGAGTCCTGCCTTAAGCATGGGTCCTGTCTTAAACATGGGTTCTGCCTTAACCATGGGTCCTACCTTAACCATGGGTCCTGCCATAACCATGGGTCCTGTCTTAACCATGGGTCCTGCCCTTAACCATGGGTCCTGCCTTAACCATGGGTCCCGCCTTAACCATGGGTCCCGCCTTAACCATGGGTCCTGCCCTTAACCATGGGTCCTGCCCTTAACCATGGGCCCTGTCTTAACCATGGGTCCTGCCTTGACCATGGGTACTGCCATAACCATGGGTCCTGCCTTAACCATGGGTCCCGCCTTAACCATGGGTCCCGCCTTAACCATGGGTCCTGCCCTTAACCATGGGTCCTGCCCTTAACCATGGGCCCTGTCTTAACCATGGGCCCTGTCTTAACCATGGGTCCTGCCTTGACCATGGGTCCTGCCATAACCATGGGTCCTGCCCTTAACCATGGGCCCTGCCTTAAGCATGGGTCCTGTCTTAAACATGGGTCCTGCCTTAACCATGGGTCCTACCTTAACCATGGGTCCCGCCTTAATCATGGGTCCTGTCTTAAACATGAGTCCTGCTTTAACCATGGGTCCTGCCATAACCATGGGTCCTGCCCTTAACCATGGGTCCTGCCCTTTAACTATGGGCCCTGTCTTAAACATGAGTCCTGCTTTAACCATGGGTCCTGCCATAACCATGGATCCTGCTCTTAACCATGGGTCCTGCCCTTAACTATGGGCCCTGCCTTAACCATGGGTCCTGCCTTAACCATGGGTCCCGCTTTAACCATGGGTCCTGCCATAACCATGGGCCCTGCCTTAACCATGTGTTCTGCCTTAACCATGGGTCCTGCCTTAACCATGGGTCCCGCCTTAATCATGGGTCCTGCCTTAAACATGGGTCCTGCTTTAACCATGGGTCCTGCCTTAACCATGGGACCTGCCCTTAACCATGGGCCCTGCCTTAAGCATGGGTCCTGCCTTAACCATGGGTCCCGCCTTAACCAACGGTCCAGCCTTAAACATGAGTCCTGCTTTAACCATGGGTCCTGCCATAACCATGGGTCCTGCCCTTAACCATGGGCCCTGTCTTAACCATGGGTCCTGCCCTTAACCATGGGCCCTGTCTTAACCATGGGTCCTGCCCTTAACCATGGGCCCTGCCTTAAGCATGGGTCCTGCCTTAACCATGGGTCCTGCTTTAACCATGGGTCCTGCCTTAAACATGGGTCCTGCTTTAACCATGGGTCCTGCCTTAACCATGGGTCCTGCCTTCACCATGGGCCCTGTCTTAACCATGGGTCCTGCCTTGACCATGGGTCCTGCTATAACCATGGGCCCTGCCTTAAGCATGGGTCCTGCTTTAACCATGGGTCCTGCCTTAACCATGGGTCCTGCCTTCACCATGGGTCCTGCCTTAACCATGGGTCCTGCCTTAACCATGGGTCCCGCCTTAATCATGGGTCCTGCCTTAAACATGGGTCCTGCCTTAAACATGGGTCCTGCTTTAACCATGGGTCCTGCCCTTAACCATGGGTCCTGCCCTTAACCATGGGCCCTGTCATAACCATGGGTCCTGCCTTGACCATGGGTCCAGCCATAACCATGGGTCCTGCACTTAACCATGGGCCCTGCCTTAAGCATGGGTCCTGCCTTAACCACGGGTACCGCCTTAACCATGGGTCCTGTCTTAAACATGGGTCCTGCCTTAAGCATGGGTCCTGCCTTAACCATGGGTCCCGCCTTAACCATGGGCCCCGCCTTAACCATGTGTTCTGCCTTAACCATGGGTCGTTTTTGAAATAGAGGTCTGAGATGAGCGGTTTTTTGAAGAACACGGCATTTTAATCATTTTCTCTTAATTTGGAGTCCCAATTAGACATCTTCATTCGACCTTCGATTTTCGAAGTGCTCATCATTCCTCTTCACAGTTACTCAAGTTTGTCGATGCAAGCCGAGTTTACGCTTTGAAATAGAGGTCTGAGATGAGCGGCTTTTTGAAGAACACGGCATTTTAATCATTTTCTCTTAATTTGGAATCCCAATTAGACATCTTCATTCGACCTTCGATTTTCGAAGTGCTCATCATTCCTCTTCACAGTTGCTCTAGTTTGTCGATGCAAGCCGAGTGTACGCTTTGAAATAGAGGTCTGATATGAGCGGCTTTTTGAAGAACACGGCATTTTAATCATTTTCTCTTAATTTGGAGTCCCAATTAGACATCTTCATTCGACCTTCGATTTTCGAAGTGCTCATCATTCCTCTTCACAGTTACTCAAGTTTGTCGATGCAAGCCGAGTGTACGCTTTGAAATAGAGGTCTGATATGAGCGGTTTTTAGAAGAACACGGCATTTTAATCATTTTCTCTTAATTTGGAGTCCCAATTAGACATCTTCATTCGACCTTCGATTTTCGAAGTGCTCATCATTCCTCTTCACAGTTACTCAAGTTTGTCGATGCAAGCCGAGAGTACGCTTTGAAATAGAGGTCTGAGATGAGCGGCTTTTTGAAGATCATGGTCTATTAATAATTTTCTCTTAACTTGGAGTCCCGATCAGCCATCGTCGTTCGTCATTCGATTTTTGAAGTACTCATCATTCCTCTTCACAGTTACTCAAGTTTGTCGATGCAAGCCGAGTTTACGCTTTGAAATAGAGGTCTGAGATGAGCGGCTTTTTGAAGAACACGGCATTTTAATCATTTTCTCTTAATTTGGAATCCCAATTAGACATCTTCATTCGACCTTCGATTTTCGAAGTGCTCATCATTCCTCTTCACAGTTGCTCTAGTTTGTCGATGCAAGCCGAGTGTACGCTTTGAAATAGAGGTCTGATATGAGCGGCTTTTTGAAGAACACGGCATTTTAATCATTTTCTCTTAATTTGGAGTCCCAATTAGACATCTTCATTCGACCTTCGATTTTCGAAGTGCTCATCATTCCTCTTCACAGTTACTCAAGTTTGTCGATGCAAGCCGAGTGTACGCTTTGAAATAGAGGTCTGATATGAGCGGTTTTTAGAAGAACACGGCATTTTAATCATTTTCTCTTAATTTGGAGTCCCAATTAGACATCTTCATTCGACCTTCGATTTTCGAAGTGCTCATCATTCCTCTTCACAGTTACTCAAGTTTGTCGATGCAAGCCGAGAGTACGCTTTGAAATAGAGGTCTGAGATGAGCGGCTTTTTGAAGATCATGGTCTATTAATAATTTTCTCTTAACTTGGAGTCCCGATCAGCCATCGTCGTTCGTCATTCGATTTTTGAAGTACTCATCATTCCTCTTCACAGTTACTCAAGTTTGTCGATGCAAGCCGAGTTTACGCTTTGAAATAGAGGTCTGATATGAGCGGCTTTTTGAAGAACACGGCATTTTAATCATTTTCTCTTAATTTGGAGTCCCAATTAGACATCTTCATTCGACCTTCGATTTTCGAAGTGCTCATCATTCCTCTTCACAGTTACTCAAGTTTGTCGATGCAAGCCGAGTTTACGCTTTGAAATAGAGGTCTGAGATGAGCGGCTTTTTGAAGAACACGGCATTTTAATCATTTTCTCTTAATTTGGAGTCCCAATTAGACATCTTCATTCGACCTTCGATTTTCGAAGTGCTCATCATTCCTCTTCACAGTTACTCAAGTTCGTCGATGCAAGCCGAGTTTACGCTTTGAAATAGAGGTCTGATATGAGCGGCTTTTTGAAGAACACGGCATTTTAATCATTTTCTCTTAATTTGGAGTTCCAATTAGACATCTTCATTCGACCTTCGATTTTCGAAGTGCTCATCATTCCTCTTCACAGTTACTCAAGTTTGTCGATGCAATCCGAGTGTACGCTTTGAAATATAGGTCTGAGATGAGCGGCTTTTTGAAGAACACGGCATTTTAATCATCTTCTCTTAATTTGGAGTCCCAATTAGACATCTTCATTCGACCTTCGATTTTCGAAGTGCTCATCATTCCTCTTCACAGTTACTCAAGTTTGTCGATGCAAGCCGAGAGTACGCTTTGAAATAGAGGTCTGAGATGAGCGGTTTTTTGAAGATCATGGTCTATTAATAATTTTCTCTTAACTTGGAGTCCCAATTAGACATCTTCATTCGACCTTCGATTTTCGAAGTGCTCATCATTCCTCTTCACAGTTGCTCAAGTTTGTCGATGCAAGCCGAGTGTACTCTTTGAAATAGAGGTCTGATATGAGCGGCTTTTTGAAAAACACGGCATTTTAATCATTTTCTCTTAATTTGGAGTCCCAATTAGACATCTTCATTCGACCTTCGATTTTCGAAGTGCTCATCATTCCTCTTCACAGTTACTCAAGTTTGTCGATGCAAGCCGAGTGTACGCTTTGAAATATAGGTCTGAGATGAGCGGCTTTTTGAAGATCATGGTCTGTTAATAATTTTCTCTTAACTTGGAGTCCCGATCAGCCATCGTCGTTCGTCATTCGATTTTTGAAGTACTCATCATTCCTCTTCACAGTTACTCAAGTTTGTCGATGCAAGCCGAGTGTACGCTTTGAAATAGAGGTCTGAGATGAGAGGTTTTTTGAAGATCATGGTCTGTTAATAATTTTCTCTTAACTTGGAGTCCCGATCAGCCATCGTCGTTCGTCATTCGATTTTTGAAGTACTCATCATTCCTCTTCACAGTTACTCAAGTTTGTCGATGCAAGCCGAGTGTACGCTTTGAAATAGAGGTCTGAGATGAGCGGTTTTTTGAAGATCATGGTCTATTAATAATTTTTTCTTAACTTGGAGTCCCGATCAGCCATCGTCGTTCGTCATTCCATTTTTGAAGTACTCATCATTCCTCTTCACAGTTACTCAAGTTTGTCGATGCAAGCCGAGTTTACGCTTTGAAATAGAGGTCTGATATGAGCGGCTTTTTGAAAAACACGGCATTTTAATCATTTTCTCTTAATTTGGAGTCCCAATTAGACATCTTCATTCGACCTTCGATTTTCGAAGTGCTCATCATTCCTCTTCACAGTTACTCAAGTTTGTCGATGCAAGCCGAGTGTACGCTTTGAAATATAGGTCTGAGATGAGCGGCTTTTTGAAGAACACGGCATTTTAATCATTTTCTCTTAATTTGGAGTCCCAATTAGACATCTTCATTCGACCTTCGATTTTCGAAGTGCTCATCATTCCTCTTCACAGTTACTCAAGTTTGTCGATGCAAGCCGAGAGTACGCTTTGAAATAGAGGTCTGAGATGAGCGGTTTTTTGAAGATCATGGTCTATTAATAATTTTCTCTTAACTTGGAGTCCCAATTAGACATCTTCATTCGACCTTCGATTTTCGAAGTGCTCATCATTCCTCTTCACAGTTGCTCAAGTTTGTCGATGCAAGCCGAGTGTACTCTTTGAAATAGAGGTCTGATATGAGCGGCTTTTTGAAAAACACGGCATTTTAATCATTTTCTCTTAATTTGGAGTCCCAATTAGACATCTTCATTCGACCTTCGATTTTCGAAGTGCTCATCATTCCTCTTCACAGTTACTCAAGTTTGTCGATGCAAGCCGAGTGTACGCTTTGAAATATAGGTCTGAGATGAGCGGCTTTTTGAAGAACACGGCATTTTAATCATTTTCTCTTAATTTGGAGTCCCAATTAGACATCTTCATTCGACCTTCGATTTTCGAAGTGCTCATCATTCCTCTTCACAGTTACTCAAGTTTGTCGATGCAAGCCGAGTGTACGCTTTGAAATAGAGGTCTGAGATGAGAGGTTTTTTGAAGATCATGGTCTGTTAATAATTTTCTCTTAACTTGGAGTCCCGATCAGCCATCGTCGTTCGTCATTCGATTTTTGAAGTACTCATCATTCCTCTTCACAGTTACTCAAGTTTGTCGATGCAAGCCGAGTGTACGCTTTGAAATAGAGGTCTGAGATGAGAGGTTTTTTGAAGATCATGGTCTGTTAATAATTTTCTCTTAACTTGGAGTCCCGATCAGCCATCGTCGTTCGTCATTCGATTTTTGAAGTACTCATCATTCCTCTTCACAGTTACTCAAGTTTGTCGATGCAAGCCGAGTGTACGCTTTGAAATAGAGGTCTGAGATGAGCGGTTTTTTGAAGATCATGGTCTATTAATAATTTTTTCTTAACTTGGAGTCCCGATCAGCCATCGTCGTTCGTCATTCCATTTTTGAAGTACTCATCATTCCTCTTCACAGTTACTCAAGTTTGTCGATGCAAGCCGAGTTTACGCTTTGAAATAGAGGTCTGATATGAGCGGCTTTTTGAAAAACACGGCATTTTAATCATTTTCTCTTAATTTGGAGTCCCAATTAGACATCTTCATTCGACCTTCGATTTTCGAAGTGCTCATCATTCCTCTTCACAGTTACTCAAGTTTGTCGATGCAAGCCGAGTGTACGCTTTGAAATATAGGTCTGAGATGAGCGGCTTTTTGAAGAACACGGCATTTTAATCATTTTCTCTTAATTTGGAGTCCCAATTAGACATCTTCATTCGACCTTCGATTTTCGAAGTGCTCATCACAGTTACTCAAGTTTGTCGATGCAAGCCGAGTGTACGCTTTGAAATAGAGGTCTGAGATGAGAGGTTTTTTGAAGATCATGGTCTGTTAATAATTTTCTCTTAACTTGGAGTCCCGATCAGCCATCGTCGTTCGTCATTCGATTTTTGAAGTACTCATCATTCCTCTTCAGTTACTCAAGTTTGTCGATGCAAGCCGAGTGTACGCTTTGAAATAGAGGTCTGAGATGAGAGGTTTTTTGAAGATCATGGTCTGTTAATAATTTTCTCTTAACTTGGAGTCCCGATCAGCCATCGTCGTTCGTCATTCGATTTTTGAAGTACTCATCATTCCTCTTCACAGTTACTCAAGTTTGTCGATGCAAGCCGAGTGTACGCTTTGAAATAGAGGTCTGAGATGAGAGGTTTTTTGAAGATCATGGTCTATTAATAATTTTTTCTTAACTTGGAGTCCCGATCAGCCATCGTCGTTCGTCATTCCATTTTTGAAGTACTCATCATTCCTCTTCACAGTTACTCAAGTTTGTCGATGCAAGCCGAGTTTACGCTTTGAAATAGAGGTCTGATATGAGCGGCTTTTTGAAGAACACGGCATTTTAATCATTTTCTCTTAATTTGGAGTTCCAATTAGACATCTTCATTCGACCTTCGATTTTCGAAGTGCTCATCATTCCTCTTCACAGTTACTCAAGTTTGTCGATGCAATCCGAGTGTACGCTTTGAAATATAGGTCTGAGATGAGCGGCTTTTTGAAGAACACGGCATTTTAATCATCTTCTCTTAATTTGGAGTCCCAATTAGACATCTTCATTCGACCTTCGATTTTCGAAGTGCTCATCATTCCTCTTCACAGTTACTCAAGTTTGTCGATGCAAGCCGAGAGTACGCTTTGAAATAGAGGTCTGAGATGAGCGGTTTTTTGAAGATCATGGTCTATTAATAATTTTCTCTTAACTTGGAGTCCCAATTAGACATCTTCATTCGACCTTCGATTTTCGAAGTGCTCATCATTCCTCTTCACAGTTGCTCAAGTTTGTCGATGCAAGCCGAGTGTACTCTTTGAAATAGAGGTCTGATATGAGCGGCTTTTTGAAAAACACGGCATTTTAATCATTTTCTCTTAATTTGGAGTCCCAATTAGACATCTTCATTCGACCTTCGATTTTCGAAGTGCTCATCATTCCTCTTCACAGTTACTCAAGTTTGTCGATGCAAGCCGAGTGTACGCTTTGAAATATAGGTCTGAGATGAGCGGCTTTTTGAAGAACACGGCATGTTAATCATTTTCTCTTAATTTGGAGTCCCAATTAGACATCTTCATTCGACCTTCGATTTTCGAAGTGCTCATCATTCCTCTTCACAGTTACTCAAGTTTGTCGATGCAAGCCGAGTGTACGCTTTGAAATAGAGGTCTGAGATGAGAGGTTTTTTGAAGATCATGGTCTGTTAATAATTTTCTCTTAACTTGGAGTCCCAATCAGCCATCGTCGTTCGTCATTCGATTTTTGAAGTACTCATCATTCCTCTTCACAGTTACTCAAGTTTGTCGATGCAAGCCGAGTGTACGCTTTGAAATAGAGGTCTGAGATGAGAGGTTTTTTGAAGATCATGGTCTGTTAATAATTTTCTCTTAACTTGGAGTCCCGATCAGCCATCGTCGTTCGTCATTCGATTTTTGAAGTACTCATCATTCCTCTTCACAGTTACTCAAGTTTGTCGATGCAAGCCGAGTGTACGCTTTGAAATAGAGGTCTGAGATGAGCGGTTTTTTGAAGATCATGGTCTATTAATAATTTTTTCTTAACTTGGAGTCCCGATCAGCCATCGTCGTTCGTCATTCCATTTTTGAAGTACTCATCATTCCTCTTCACAGTTACTCAAGTTTGTCGATGCAAGCCGAGTTTACGCTTTGAAATAGAGGTCTGATATGAGCGGCTTTTTGAAAAACACGGCATTTTAATCATTTTCTCTTAATTTGGAGTCCCAATTAGACATCTTCATTCGACCTTCGATTTTCGAAGTGCTCATCATTCCTCTTCACAGTTACTCAAGTTTGTCGATGCAAGCCGAGTGTACGCTTTGAAATATAGGTCTGAGATGAGCGGCTTTTTGAAGAACACGGCATTTTAATCATTTTCTCTTAATTTGGAGTCCCAATTAGACATCTTCATTCGACCTTCGATTTTCGAAGTGCTCATCACAGTTACTCAAGTTTGTCGATGCAAGCCGAGTGTACGCTTTGAAATAGAGGTCTGAGATGAGAGGTTTTTTGAAGATCATGGTCTGTTAATAATTTTCTCTTAACTTGGAGTCCCGATCAGCCATCGTCGTTCGTCATTCGATTTTTGAAGTACTCATCATTCCTCTTCACAGTTACTCAAGTTTGTCGATGCAAGCCGAGTGTACGCTTTGAAATAGAGGTCTGAGATGAGAGGTTTTTTGAAGATCATGGTCTGTTAATAATTTTCTCTTAACTTGGAGTCCCGATCAGCCATCGTCGTTCGTCATTCGATTTTTGAAGTACTCATCATTCCTCTTCACAGTTACTCAAGTTTGTCGATGCAAGCCGAGTGTACGCTTTGAAATAGAGGTCTGAGATGAGCGGTTTTTTGAAGATCATGGTCTATTAATAATTTTTTCTTAACTTGGAGTCCCGATCAGCCATCGTCGTTCGTCATTCCATTTTTGAAGTACTCATCATTCCTCTTCACAGTTACTCAAGTTTGTCGATGCAAGCCGAGTTTACGCTTTGAAATAGAGGTCTGATATGAGCGGCTTTTTGAAGAACACGGCATTTTAATCATTTTCTCTTAATTTGGAGTTCCAATTAGACATCTTCATTCGACCTTCGATTTTCGAAGTGCTCATCATTCCTCTTCACAGTTACTCAAGTTTGTCGATGCAAGCCGAGTGTACGCTTTGAAATAGAGGTCTGAGATGAGCGGTTTTTTGAAGATCATGGTCTATTAATAATTTTTTCTTAACTTGGAGTCCCGATCAGCCATCGTCGTTCGTCATTCCATTTTTGAAGTACTCATCATTCCTCTTCACAGTTACTCAAGTTTGTCGATGCAAGCCGAGTTTACGCTTTGAAATAGAGGTCTGATATGAGCGGCTTTTTGAAGAACACGGCATTTTAATCATTTTCTCTTAATTTGGAGTTCCAATTAGACATCTTCATTCGACCTTCGATTTTCGAAGTGCTCATCATTCCTCTTCACAGTTACTCAAGTTTGTCGATGCAATCCGAGTGTACGCTTTGAAATATAGGTCTGAGATGAGCGGCTTTTTGAAGAACACGGCATTTTAATCATCTTCTCTTAATTTGGAGTCCCAATTAGACATCTTCATTCGACCTTCGATTTTCGAAGTGCTCATCATTCCTCTTCACAGTTACTCAAGTTTGTCGATGCAAGCCGAGAGTACGCTTTGAAATAGAGGTCTGAGATGAGCGGTTTTTTGAAGATCATGGTCTATTAATAATTTTCTCTTAACTTGGAGTCCCAATTAGACATCTTCATTCGACCTTCGATTTTCGAAGTGCTCATCATTCCTCTTCACAGTTGCTCAAGTTTGTCGATGCAAGCCGAGTGTACGCTTTGAAATAGAGGTCTGATATGAGCGGCTTTTTGAAGAACACGGCATTTTAATCATTTTCTCTTAATTTGGAGTTCCAATTAGACATCTTCATTCGACCTTCGATTTTCGAAGTGCTCATCATTCCTCTCCACAGTTACTCAAGTTTGTCGATGCAATCCGAGTGTACGCTTTGAAATATAGGTCTGAGATGAGCGGCTTTTTGAAGAACACGGCATTTTAATCATCTTCTCTTAATTTGGAATCCCAATTAGACATCTTCATTCGACCTTCGATTTTCGAAGTGCTCATCATTCCTCTTCACAGTTACTCAAGTTTGTCGATGCAAGCCGAGAGTACGCTTTGAAATAGAGGTCTGAGATGAGCGGTTTTTTGAAGATCATGGTCTATTAATAATTTTCTCTTAATTTGGAGTCCCAATTAGACATCTTCATTCGACCTTCGATTTTCGAAGTGCTCATCATTCCTCTTCACAGTTACTCAAGTTTGTCGATGCAAGCCGAGTGTACGCTTTGAAATATAGGTCTGAGATGAGCGGCTTTTTGAAGAACACGGCATGTTAATCATTTTCTCTTAATTTGGAGTCCCAATTAGACATCTTCATTCGACCTTCGATTTTCGAAGTGCTCATCATTCCTCTTCACAGTTACTCAAGTTTGTCGATGCAAGCCGAGTGTACGCTTTGAAATAGAGGTCTGAGATGAGAGGTTTTTTGAAGATCATGGTCTGTTAATAATTTTCTCTTAACTTGGAGTCCCGATCAGCCATCGTCGTTCGTCATTCGATTTTTGAAGTACTCATCATTCCTCTTCACAGTTACTCAAGTTTGTCGATGCAAGCCGAGTGTACGCTTTGAAATAGAGGTCTGAGATGAGAGGTTTTTTGAAGATCATGGTCTGTTGATAATTTTCTCTTAACTTGGAGTCCCGATCAGCCATCGTCGTTCGTCATTCGATTTTTGAAGTACTCATCATTCCTCTTCACAGTTACTCAAGTTTGTCGATGCAAGCCGAGTGTACGCTTTGAAATAGAGGTCTGAGATGAGCGGTTTTTTGAAGATCATGGTCTATTAATAATTTTTTCTTAACTTGGAGTCCCGATCAGCCATCGTCGTTCGTCATTCCATTTTTGAAGTACTCATCATTCCTCTTCACAGTTACTCAAGTTTGTCGATGCAAGCCGAGTTTACGCTTTGAAATAGAGGTCTGATATGAGCGGCTTTTTGAAAAACACGGCATTTTAATCATTTTCTCTTAATTTGGAGTCCCAATTAGACATCTTCATTCGACCTTCGATTTTCGAAGTGCTCATCATTCCTCTTCACAGTTGCTCAAGTTTGTCGATGCAAGCCGAGTGTACTCTTTGAAATAGAGGTCTGATATGAGCGGCTTTTTGAAAAACACGGCATTTTAATCATTTTCTCTTAATTTGGAGTCCCAATTAGACATCTTCATTCGACCTTCGATTTTCGAAGTGCTCATCATTCCTCTTCACAGTTACTCAAGTTTGTCGATGCAAGCCGAGTGTACGCTTTGAAATATAGGTCTGAGATGAGCGGCTTTTTGAAGAACACGGCATGTTAATCATTTTCTCTTAATTTGGAGTCCCAATTAGACATCTTCATTCGACCTTCGATTTTCGAAGTGCTCATCATTCCTCTTCACAGTTACTCAAGTTTGTCGATGCAAGCCGAGTGTACGCTTTGAAATAGAGGTCTGAGATGAGAGGTTTTTTGAAGATCATGGTCTGTTAATAATTTTCTCTTAACTTGGAGTCCCGATCAGCCATCGTCGTTCGTCATTCGATTTTTGAAGTACTCATCATTCCTCTTCACAGTTACTCAAGTTTGTCGATGCAAGCCGAGTGTACGCTTTGAAATAGAGGTCTGAGATGAGAGGTTTTTTGAAGATCATGGTCTGTTAATAATTTTCTCTTAACTTGGAGTCCCGATCAGCCATCGTCGTTCGTCATTCGATTTTTGAAGTACTCATCATTCCTCTTCACAGTTACTCAAGTTTGTCGATGCAAGCCGAGTGTACGCTTTGAAATAGAGGTCTGAGATGAGCGGTTTTTTGAAGATCATGGTCTATTAATAATTTTTTCTTAACTTGGAGTCCCGATCAGCCATCGTCGTTCGTCATTCCATTTTTGAAGTACTCATCATTCCTCTTCACAGTTACTCAAGTTTGTCGATGCAAGCCGAGTTTACGCTTTGAAATAGAGGTCTGATATGAGCGGCTTTTTGAAAAACACGGCATTTTAATCATTTTCTCTTAATTTGGAGTCCCAATTAGACATCTTCATTCGACCTTCGATTTTCGAAGTGCTCATCATTCCTCTTCACAGTTACTCAAGTTTGTCGATGCAAGCCGAGTGTACGCTTTGAAATATAGGTCTGAGATGAGCGGCTTTTTGAAGAACACGGCATTTTAATCATTTTCTCTTAATTTGGAGTCCCAATTAGACATCTTCATTCGACCTTCGATTTTCGAAGTGCTCATCACAGTTACTCAAGTTTGTCGATGCAAGCCGAGTGTACGCTTTGAAATAGAGGTCTGAGATGAGAGGTTTTTTGAAGATCATGGTCTGTTAATAATTTTCTCTTAACTTGGAGTCCCGATCAGCCATCGTCGTTCGTCATTCGATTTTTGAAGTACTCATCATTCCTCTTCACAGTTACTCAAGTTTGTCGATGCAAGCCGAGTGTACGCTTTGAAATAGAGGTCTGAGATGAGAGGTTTTTTGAAGATCATGGTCTGTTAATAATTTTCTCTTAACTTGGAGTCCCGATCAGCCATCGTCGTTCGTCATTCGATTTTTGAAGTACTCATCATTCCTCTTCACAGTTACTCAAGTTTGTCGATGCAAGCCGAGTGTACGCTTTGAAATAGAGGTCTGAGATGAGCGGTTTTTTGAAGATCATGGTCTATTAATAATTTTTTCTTAACTTGGAGTCCCGATCAGAAATCGTCGTTCGTCATTCCATTTTTGAAGTACTCATCATTCCTCTTCACAGTTACTCAAGTTTGTCGATGCAAGCCGAGTTTACGCTTTGAAATAGAGGTCTGATATGAGCGGCTTTTTGAAGAACACGGCATTTTAATCATTTTCTCTTAATTTGGAGTCCCAATTAGACATCTTCATTCGACCTTCGATTTTCGAAGTGCTCATCATTCCTCTTCACAGTTACTCAAGTTTGTCGATGCAAGCCGAGTGTACGCTTTGAAATAGAGGTCTGAGATGAGCGGTTTTTTGAAGATCATGGTCTATTAATAATTTTTTCTTAACTTGGAGTCCCGATCAGCCATCGTCGTTCGTCATTCCATTTTTGAAGTACTCATCATTCCTCTTCACAGTTACTCAAGTTTGTCGATGCAAGCCGAGTTTACGCTTTGAAATAGAGGTCTGATATGAGCGGCTTTTTGAAGAACACGGCATTTTAATCATTTTCTCTTAATTTGGAGTTCCAATTAGACATCTTCATTCGACCTTCGATTTTCGAAGTGCTCATCATTCCTCTTCACAGTTACTCAAGTTTGTCGATGCAATCCGAGTGTACGCTTTGAAATATAGGTCTGAGATGAGCGGCTTTTTGAAGAACACGGCATTTTAATCATCTTCTCTTAATTTGGAGTCCCAATTAGACATCTTCATTCGACCTTCGATTTTCGAAGTGCTCATCATTCCTCTTCACAGTTACTCAAGTTTGTCGATGCAAGCCGAGAGTACGCTTTGAAATAGAGGTCTGAGATGAGCGGTTTTTTGAAGATCATGGTCTATTAATAATTTTCTCTTAACTTGGAGTCCCAATTAGACATCTTCATTCGACCTTCGATTTTCGAAGTGCTCATCATTCCTCTTCACAGTTGCTCAAGTTTGTCGATGCAAGCCGAGTGTACGCTTTGAAATAGAGGTCTGATATGAGCGGCTTTTTGAAGAACACGGCATTTTAATCATTTTCTCTTAATTTGGAGTTCCAATTAGACATCTTCATTCGACCTTCGATTTTCGAAGTGCTCATCATTCCTCTCCACAGTTACTCAAGTTTGTCGATGCAATCCGAGTGTACGCTTTGAAATATAGGTCTGAGATGAGCGGCTTTTTGAAGAACACGGCATTTTAATCATCTTCTCTTAATTTGGAATCCCAATTAGACATCTTCATTCGACCTTCGATTTTCGAAGTGCTCATCATTCCTCTTCACAGTTACTCAAGTTTGTCGATGCAAGCCGAGAGTACGCTTTGAAATAGAGGTCTGAGATGAGCGGTTTTTTGAAGATCATGGTCTATTAATAATTTTCTCTTAACTTGGAGTCCCAATTAGACATCTTCATTCGACCTTCGATTTTCGAAGTGCTCATCATTCCTCTTCACAGTTGCTCAAGTTTGTCGATGCAAGCCGAGTGTACTCTTTGAAATAGAGGTCTGATATGAGCGGCTTTTTGAAGAACACGGCATTTTAATCATTTTCTCTTAATTTGGAGTTCCAATTAGACATCTTCATTCGACCTTCGATTTTCGAAGTGCTCATCATTCCTCTCCACAGTTACTCAAGTTTGTCGATGCAATCCGAGTGTACGCTTTGAAATATAGGTCTGAGATGAGCGGCTTTTTGAAGAACACGGCATTTTAATCATCTTCTCTTAATTTGGAATCCCAATTAGACATCTTCATTCGACCTTCGATTTTCGAAGTGCTCATCATTCCTCTTCACAGTTACTCAAGTTTGTCGATGCAAGCCGAGAGTACGCTTTGAAATAGAGGTCTGAGATGAGCGGTTTTTTGAAGATCATGGTCTATTAATAATTTTCTCTTAACTTGGAGTCCCAATTAGACATCTTCATTCGACCTTCGATTTTCGAAGTGCTCATCATTCCTCTTCACAGTTGCTCAAGTTTGTCGATGCAAGCCGAGTGTACTCTTTGAAATAGAGGTCTGATATGAGCGGCTTTTTGAAAAACACGGCATTTTAATCATTTTCTCTTAATTTGGAGTCCCAATTAGACATCTTCATTCGACCTTCGATTTTCGAAGTGCTCATCATTCCTCTTCACAGTTACTCAAGTTTGTCGATGCAAGCCGAGTGTACGCTTTGAAATATAGGTCTGAGATGAGCGGCTTTTTGAAGAACACGGCATTTTATTCATTTTCTCTTAATTTGGAGTCCCAATTAGACATCTTCATTCGACCTTCGATTTTCGAAGTGCTCATCATTCCTCTTCACAGTTACTCAAGTTTGTCGATGCAAGCCGAGTGTACGCTTTGAAATAGAGGTCTGAGATGAGAGGTTTTTTGAAGATCATGGTCTGTTAATAATTTTCTCTTAACTTGGAGTCCCGATCAGCCATCGTCGTTCGTCATTCGATTTTTGAAGTACTCATCATTCCTCTTCACAGTTACTCAAGTTTGTCGATGCAAGCCGAGTGTACGCTTTGAAATAGAGGTCTGAGATGAGCGGCTTTTTGAAAAACACGGCATTTTAATCATCTTCTCTTAATTTGGAGTCCCAATTAGACATCTTCATTCGACCTTCGATTTTCGAAGTGCTCATCATTCCTCTTCACAGTTGCTCAAGTTTGTCGATGCAAGCCGAGTGTACGCTTTGAAATAGAGGTCTGATATGAGCGGCTTTTTGAAAAACACGGCATTTTAATCATCTTCTCTTAATTTGGAGTCCCAATTAGACATCTTCATTCGACCTTCGATTTTCGAAGTGCTCATCATTCCTCTTCACAGTTACTCAAGTTTGTCGATGCAAGCCGAGTGTACGCTTTGAAATAGAGGTCTGATATGAGCGGCTTTTTGAAAAACACGGCATTTTAATCATCTTCTCTTAATTTGGAGTCCCAATTAGACATCTTCATTCGACCTTCGATTTTCGAAGTGCTCATCATTCCTCTTCACAGTTACTCAAGTTTGTCGATGCAAGCCGAGAGTACGCTTTGAAATAGAGGTCTGAGATGAGCGGTTTTTTGAAGATCATGGTCTATTAATAATTTTCTCTTAACTTGGAGTCCCAATTAGACATCTTCATTCGACCTTCGATTTTCGAAGTGCTCATCATTCCTCTTCACAGTTGCTCAAGTTTGTCGATGCAAGCCGAGTGTACGCTTTGAAATAGAGGTCTGATATGAGCGGCTTTTTGAAGAACACGGCATTTTAATCATTTTCTCTTAATTTGGAGTTCCAATTAGACATCTTCATTCGACCTTCGATTTTCGAAGTGCTCATCATTCCTCTCCACAGTTACTCAAGTTTGTCGATGCAATCCGAGTGTACGCTTTGAAATAGAGGTCTGATATGAGCGGCTTTTTGAAGAACACGGCATTTTAATCATTTTCTCTTAATTTGGAGTTCCAATTAGACATCTTCATTCGACCTTCGATTTTCGAAGTGCTCATCATTCCTCTCCACAGTTACTCAAGTTTGTCGATGCAATCCGAGTGTACGCTTTGAAATAGAGGTCTGATATGAGCGGCTTTTTGAAGAACACGGCATTTTAATCATTTTCTCTTAATTTGGAGTTCCAATTAGACATCTTCATTCGACCTTCGATTTTCGAAGTGCTCATCATTCCTCTCCACAGTTACTCAAGTTTGTCGATGCAATCCGAGTGTACGCTTTGAAATATAGGTCTGAGATGAGCGGCTTTTTGAAGAACACGGCATTTTAATCATCTTCTCTTAATTTGGAATCCCAATTAGACATCTTCATTCGACCTTCGATTTTCGAAGTGCTCATCATTCCTCTTCACAGTTACTCAAGTTTGTCGATGCAAGCCGAGAGTACGCTTTGAAATAGAGGTCTGAGATGAGCGGTTTTTTGAAGATCATGGTCTATTAATAATTTTCTCTTAACTTGGAGTCCCAATTAGACATCTTCATTCGACCTTCGATTTTCGAAGTGCTCATCATTCCTCTTCACAGTTGCTCAAGTTTGTCGATGCAAGCCGAGTGTACGCTTTGAAATAGAGGTCTGAGATGAGCGGTTTTTTGAAGATCATGGTCTATTAATAATTTTTTCTTAACTTGGAGTCCCGATCAGCCATCGTCGTTCGTCATTCGATTTTTGAAGTACTCATCATTCCTCTTCACAGTTACTCAAGTTTGTCGATGCAAGCCGAGTGTACGCTTTGAAATAGAGGTCTGAGATGAGCGGTTTTTTGAAGATCATGGTCTATTAATAATTTTTTCTTAACTTGGAGTCCCGATCAGCCATCGTCGTTCGTCATTCGATTTTTGAAGTACTCATCATTCCTCTTCACAGTTACTCAAGTTTGTCGATGCAAGCCGAGTGTACGCTTTGAAATAGAGGTCTGAGATGAGCGGTTTTTTGAAGATCATGGTCTATTAATAATTTTTTCTTAACTTGGAGTCCCGATCAGCCATCGTCGTTCGTCATTCGATTTTTGAAGTACTCATCATTCCTCTTCACAGTTACTCAAGTTTGTCGATGCAAGCCGAGTGTACGCTTTGAAATAGAGGTCTGATATGAGCGGCTTTTTGAAAAACACGGCATTTTAATCATCTTCTCTTAATTTGGAGTCCCAATTAGACATCTTCATTCGACCTTCGATTTTCGAAGTGCTCATCATTCCTCTTCACAGTTACTCAAGTTTGTCGATGCAAGCCGAGAGTACGCTTTGAAATAGAGGTCTGAGATGAGCGGTTTTTTGAAGATCATGGTCTATTAATAATTTTCTCTTAACTTGGAGTCCCAATTAGACATCTTCATTCGACCTTCGATTTTCGAAGTGCTCATCATTCCTCTTCACAGTTGCTCAAGTTTGTCGATGCAAGCCGAGTGTACGCTTTGAAATAGAGGTCTGATATGAGCGGCTTTTTGAAGAACACGGCATTTTAATCATTTTCTCTTAATTTGGAGTTCCAATTAGACATCTTCATTCGACCTTCGATTTTCGAAGTGCTCATCATTCCTCTCCACAGTTACTCAAGTTTGTCGATGCAATCCGAGTGTACGCTTTGAAATATAGGTCTGAGATGAGCGGCTTTTTGAAGAACACGGCATTTTAATCATCTTCTCTTAATTTGGAATCCCAATTAGACATCTTCATTCGACCTTCGATTTTCGAAGTGCTCATCATTCCTCTTCACAGTTACTCAAGTTTGTCGATGCAAGCCGAGAGTACGCTTTGAAATAGAGGTCTGAGATGAGCGGTTTTTTGAAGATCATGGTCTATTAATAATTTTCTCTTAACTTGGAGTCCCAATTAGACATCTTCATTCGACCTTCGATTTTCGAAGTGCTCATCATTCCTCTTCACAGTTGCTCAAGTTTGTCGATGCAAGCCGAGTGTACTCTTTGAAATAGAGGTCTGATATGAGCGGCTTTTTGAAAAACACGGCATTTTAATCATTTTCTCTTAATTTGGAGTCCCAATTAGACATCTTCATTCGACCTTCGATTTTCGAAGTGCTCATCATTCCTCTTCACAGTTACTCAAGTTTGTCGATGCAAGCCGAGTGTACGCTTTGAAATATAGGTCTGAGATGAGCGGCTTTTTGAAGAACACGGCATTTTATTCATTTTCTCTTAATTTGGAGTCCCAATTAGACATCTTCATTCGACCTTCGATTTTCGAAGTGCT
The DNA here is from genome assembly GCA_036245805.1 of Pristionchus mayeri. Classification (NCBI taxonomy): domain Eukaryota; kingdom Metazoa; phylum Nematoda; class Chromadorea; order Rhabditida; family Neodiplogasteridae; genus Pristionchus; species Pristionchus mayeri. Next base: position 753,785 of record BTRK01000003.1, on the reverse strand, counting down.
CATCATTCCTCTTCACAGTTACTCAAGTTTGTCGATGCAAGCCGAGTGTACGCTTTGAAATAGAGGTCTGAGATGAGAGGTTTTTTGAAGATCATGGTCTGTTAATAATTTTCTCTTAACTTGGAGTCCCGATCAGCCATCGTCGTTCGTCATTCGATTTTTGAAGTACTCATCATTCCTCTTCACAGTTACTCAAGTTTGTCGATGCAAGCCGAGTGTACGCTTTGAAATAGAGGTCTGAGATGAGAGGTTTTTTGAAGATCATGGTCTGTTAATAATTTTCTCTTAACTTGGAGTCCCGATCAGCCATCGTCGTTCGTCATTCGATTTTTGAAGTACTCATCATTCCTCTTCACAGTTACTCAAGTTTGTCGATGCAAGCCGAGTGTACGCTTTGAAATAGAGGTCTGAGATGAGCGGTTTTTTGAAGATCATGGTCTATTAATAATTTTTTCTTAACTTGGAGTCCCGATCAGCCATCGTCGTTCGTCATTCGATTTTTGAAGTACTCATCATTCCTCTTCACAGTTACTCAAGTTTGTCGATGCAAGCCGAGTGTACGCTTTGAAATAGAGGTCTGATATGAGCGGCTTTTTGAAAAACACGGCATTTTAATCATTTTCTCTTAATTTGGAGTCCCAATTAGACATCTTCATTCGACCTTCGATTTTCGAAGTGCTCATCATTCCTCTTCACAGTTACTCAAGTTTGTCGATGCAAGCCGAGTGTACGCTTTGTTTAACAACATTTATTTAACATGAAACCAAGTGATTTCTGATCGGAAAAGCGTCCTCTATAACCCCATGGTGCCAGTTTGTTGTCCGCGAGACTCGTGGGAACCCTTTTTTAAGAGGTCGGATCGGTAAGAATCGACCATAATGGCCATTCCCCGGACCTGTTTCGTTAGCAATGAGATTCAGGCGCCCATGCTTTGTGCGTGTGTACCCCTTGGCCCCATGTACCACAAATGGTCACTGAATTCCTGATTCCTCCTGCGCACAGGAAAAAAAATGGTCACAAATGTTTTAAAATCGAAATTTCATAATTTCTCAACCCGAAAAGGTGGAGTCAAAATCTCTTTGTTGTTGTTCTAGACATCACTAATAACCAAAATTTAACCATCCAAATCGAATCACACTCTACTGTCATGGTGGTTTCACAAACAAAATTTTCACTTTTTCACACATACAGTTGATATATTGAGAGACCCCCAGGTCTTACCATGCTTAAAATGTATTCTGCATTGAATTCTGCATCGAATATCGTAAAACCGATTTCAATTTCGTTTGTCCGTCATGATCTCCCTAAGGTCCGAAACTTTACGTGTCACATTTGGCTGGTCACGATTTTTCGCATTTGTCATATATACCAACGTTTTTGTGTTTATGTGGGTTTATTTATACGTTTAAATAATAATGACGTTAAATGGAACCGAAAAGAAATTTTGTGTATCCCATTCTGTAAAGTCGTGTTTCATACCCACCGAAGTTCTCTATTTTGTGCATCTGAAATCCAGCTAAACAAAGTCCTCTACAATGAACACCTTGCACGCTGAGTACTGTGTACCGACGTAATTATATATCTCGCTTAAGAGATTGGTGCTCGGTTTTCAAGACAATTTTTCGTATGCTCCAAATCGCAAAATGGAGGTTGTCGATAAAAAATGATGGCGAGATGGCTGATGAAAAATACATAATTTAGTAATATTATGTCAATTTAAGCCCATCCAGATCAAAAACTGCTGAGAAAACGCGAGTTTTAAAAATTTCTGAAAAATTACCTCTCGAACTCACGATTGGACCCTGTTTGTGGTTCAAAATCTCATCAGATGTTTAGCCAATCGCGTGACCCTTATCATATACTTATAGTAGAGTAGAATGAAAGATGAAATATTGCGAAATGAGACCTGTGATCCACCGAAAGAGATAAATGTGTTTTATAAACGACTTTTTCAGTGCATTCAAATCAAAATAATTCAGCTAAAACGTATCTTTAAAGGTATTTTCGATTTTCGATTTTCGATTTTTTGATAGATGTTAATTTCTTAAAGCAGTTCAAATATTATCACAACTAACAATATTAGGTAGAATTAGTTTCATTCCGATGAATTATATCCAGTTCTTATTGATTTTTCACGAACAATCGTAGAAAATCCAATATATTTATTTTGCAAATATCATTATTTGTAATATTTATCAAAACACATTTATCTCTTTCGGTGAATCACAGGTCTCATTTCGCAATATTTCATCTTACATTCTACTCTACTATAAGTATATGATCATGCGATCGGCTAAACATCTGATGAGATTTTGAACCACAAACATGGGGGGTATGACATTTGAGCAACGACATTTGCACAACGGGGTAAAATACGACAATTGAGCAACTAATTTTGCACAACCGACATTTGCGCAACGGGCCATAACTCCCTTCAGAATCATAGTAGAGCGCCCTGATTGGGTACGTTGGGTATCTATGGGTCCAAGCAACCGTACCCACACTGATCTTTGGTCATTCTCCCCTGGGGCGACATTTGCGCAACGGACCATAACTCCCTTCAGAATCATCGTAGAGCGTCCCGATTGGGTACGTTGGGTCTCCATGGATCCAAGCAACCGTACCCACACTGATCTTTGGTCATTCTCCCCTGGGGCGACATTTGCGCAACGGGCCATAACTCCCTTCAGAATCATCGTAGAGCGTCCCGATTGGGTACGTTGGGTCTCCATGGATCCAAGCAACCGTACCCACACTGATCTTTGGTCATTCTCCCCTGGGGCGACATTTGCGCAACGAGCCATATTGCCTCTTTATTGATTCACTTATGAATTAATCTAATTTTCGGACAATTAATGCCATATTGGCATACATGATTACTCTTTAATTAAATTTACTGGCCTATAATTGGTTTTGTTGTTTATTTGCATGCCGATTTAATCCAATTAACTGTCATCTTGAGTCAATTTTTAATGTTGCGCTCACTCTCGACTGTTCAATCTTACTGAATGGCTGCTCCCTCTAGGTGTGTTTACCTTTTCATACCTCTGTATTATTTATTGCTATTTATTAGGCAACTGTCTGGTACGATCCGATCTAGTCGCGGGAATCAGCTATTGTACGACATTGACGGGAACGAGTATCGTCACTACCACACAAATAAGGATGGAGAGGAATTGTGGAGGTTGCAATTTTTCTCTTTTGATCAATTTTTGCCTATTTTATTGCATTTGCTTATCCCACAGATGTACGGTGCGCAACTGCAAAGGCAAGGCATTCGAACGAGGAGGGAAGGCGGAGATGTACGCAGACCATAGTCATCTTCCTCCTGATTTAAGGACGAGGTACGATATAATGGCTTTACAATCGTCCTAATTTCCCCTTAATGACTGTCTCTCTTCATTTTTTTAACTTTATCCAGGTTCGGATGGTGAGAAAGACCGCGAAACATCTAAGGGAACAAGGAGTACCTACTGGAGCAGTCGTTGATCGGCTCGTGACTCAAGCCCCTGCTTATCTCCAGCCATTCCTCAACGATGAAGCGATTGTACGACAGGTTCAGCGTGCAGTTGAGTGCCCCGGGAAGAAGACTTGGCCAGCAGCAATCGATGCTCGACGATTTGGTGAGAATCTCTTCTTTTCTCTCCGTATCTAGTACCTGCTCTCCAGCTTGCTCGTTTCTACGATTCGATAACTGCTCGCAGTTCCCTGGTCCGGACCCACTAGCTGTCAAAATTCTTGCAACAGACCAAGGTTTATCTAGCTTATTTTAATACGTAGAAAAATTTGAATCTGATTATAGGCCTAGATTTGCTTCGAAACCTGGATTGGTCCATTGATGGAACATTTTATTCGGCGCCTACTCCTTTCGAGCAACTTCTAATTATTGGATATCAAGTATGAAACGTATTTCTATACTGTATCAGACCATTTGTAGGATTCCCATCTTTTTTATCCCTGTGTGTATGCGTTTTTGTGTGGAAAGCACACATCTTCGTATCGGAAAGTTTTCGACTGGTTGAATCAGAATGAGGCTCCTTCTCCTCTCACAGCGTCGATGGGTTTGTATCAATGAATATATGTACGTCAGTTTAAGATTTTACATTCAGATTTCGAGAAGGGACTTTCGAACGCACTCAATGCGATTTTTCCGAATACCGTGATCTCTCGATGCGCTTTTCACTACTTCAAGGCGGTCTACTCCAAGCTCCAGGTAAGAAAACGATTTCCTAAGACTGGACATTATGCGATTCACAATCAGTCAATTGGTCTTTCCCCTCTCTACGGTACGCCGGCATATCGTAACTACTTCAAGTCTGCAATGGCTCTCGCATTTGTCGACCCACTCGATGTCCCTTCCTACTTTGACAAGCTGAAGGAGGAAGCGTTGGACAATCTTCCGATAGCCAGCATTGGTGATTCAAAAAGTGAGTCAACTATCTGCTTAGCTTCAGATATAATTTTAATTTGATGTTATTTCTGCAGGATTCTTTGAATATCTGGAAGCAACCTATGTCGGCAGTCTCGCGCCAAACGGAATTCGTCGGACTCCTCAATATCCGATCACTACGTGGAACGTGTATCATCGCGTACTCAATGGGCAGCAGATCGGCAATTCAACCATTGAAGGATACAACAGCAAATTGAAGGTGAGAAATTCAATTATATCATTATTTAATTATTGCGCAATTAAATTATTTTAATCCGAAATTAAAACCAAAATTGTTCATTTTCACAATTACAGGCCGTTCCTGCCAACTCAAGTGCTCAGAAAGTGTCGGAGATTCTTCCCGAGCACCAGCAATCCTACAGCTCCAAGCTCACGGCGGCCACCTCACTCCAAATGACGCTCGCCCAGACGTATCCGCAGAAGCCCACTTCTGCTAAGGTGCACTCACAAAGGAAGACTGCGATTTCTAATGGTTCTTTAGGAAAGTCTGAAATTGACCACCTGTTTGCTCTATGTGCCTATGTTCATGTTATTTAATTGTTTTCTCTCAATAACGATAAAATAATTACTTTTCGATAATTGCTCAACAGCGTGAGATTGTTGTCAATTCCATTGCGCAAATGTCGCCCCAGGGGAGAATGACCAAAGATCAGTGTGGGTACGGTTGATTGGACCCATGGAGACCCAACGTACCCAATCGGGACGCTCTACGATGCCTCTGAAGGGAGTTATGGCCCGTTGCGCAGATGTCGCCCCAGGGGAGAATGACCAAAGATCAGTCTGGGTACGGTTGTTTGGTCGCATAGATACCCAACGTACCCAATCGGGACGCTCTACGATGCCTCTGAAGGGAGTTATGGCCCATTACGCAAATGTCGCCCCAGGGGAGAATGACCAAAGATCAGTCTGGGTAAGGTTGATTGGACCCATGGAGACCCAACGTACCCAATCGGGACGCTCTACGATGCCTCTGAAGGGAGTTATGGCCCGTTGCGCAGATGTCGCCCCAGGGGAGAATGACCAAAGATCAGTCTGGGTACGGTTGTTTGGTCGCATAGATACCCAACGTACCCAATCGGGACGCTCTACGATGCCTCTGAAGGGAGTTATGGCCCGTTGCGCAAATGTCGCTTGCGCACCTGATTTTGCTGTTGCGCAAATGTCGTTGCTCAAATGTCATACCCCCCAAACATGGGTCCAATCGTGAGTTCGAGAAGTAATTTTTCAGAAATTTTAAAAACTCGCGTTTTCTCAGCAGTTTTTGATCTGGATGGGCTGAAATTGACATAATATTACTAAATTATGTAGTTTTCATCAGCCATCTCGCCATCAATTTTTGTCGACAACCTCCATTTTGCGATTTGGAGCATACGAAAAATTGTCTTGAAAACCGAACACCAATCTCTTAAGCGAGATATATAATTACGTCGGTACATAGTACTCAGCGTGCTAGGTGTTCATTGTAGAGGACTTTGTGTAGCTGGATTTCAGAGGCACAAAATAGAGAACTTCGGTGGGTATGAAACACGACTTTACAGAATGGGATACACAAAATTTCTTTTCGGTTCCATTTGACGTCATTATTATTTAAACGTATAAATAAACCCACAGAAACACAAAAACGTTGGTATATATGACAAATGCGAAAAATCGTGACCAGCCAAATGTGACACGTAAAGTTTCGGACCTTAGGGAGATCATGACGGACAAACGAAATTGAAATCGGTTTTACGATATTCGATGTAGAATTCAATGCAGAATACATTTTAAGCATGGTAAGACCTGGGGTCTCTCAATATTTCAACTGTATGTGTGAAAAAGTGAAAATTTTGTATGTGAAACCACCATAACAATAGAGTGTGATTCGATTTGGATGGTTAAATTTTGGTTATTAGTGATGTCTAGAACAACAACAAATAGATTTTGACTCCACCTTTTTGGGTTGAGAAATTCTGAAATGTCGATTTTTAACATTTCTGACCATTTTTTCCCTGTGCGCAGGAGGAATCAGGAATTCAGTGACCATTTGTAGTACATGGGGCCAAGGGGTACACACGCACAAAGGATGGGCGCCCGAATCTCATTGCTAACGAAACAGGTCCGGGGGGAGGTCCAATCTTACCGATCCGGTCTCTTAATGTAAGCAATCATTTCATACTAATTAGTGTGCTTGATAGTGATGATTGTTGCACTTCCATGGCTAATTGATTTCTTACATCGAATGGTATTGAATGCTTGCTGGAATGATCACTATTATAATAGTTTAAACATTTTTTTCTTTCGTTCCGAAAGAAAAATATCGTTCCGATTCGAAATGTCTCTGCCCTCTCATTTCACTTCTTTGACTAAAGTGCGAAGGAGTTAATTTACCTTGGTATAATGCGGATTTTTAAGCAGAAATATCAATGATTGTACAGTGCTTTCCAAAGTAAGGAGCGCCTGTAATATAACCCTGTATTGGATTATCGAATGCTGACATTTGCTGTACTTCATTTCCTAAATAACAAAAATAAATAAAGTATTACAATAATCGTAGGTCTAATGAATGCAAGAGTCCACGCCGGCCAACTTGAAGTGTCTATCACCATCAATCCCAGGAAAAGTATGAGGGGAACACAGTAGAAAATGAATACGGATACAGTCTATAATACGGATATCCGTATTTGTTTCCTACAAAATGTCAAACCTGAATGAAGAACACTTTTGCAAGGCGATCCGATTTTATGAGTCCGAGAAGATGCCAACCGCTAAAATCACATAGCATGAATTTGAACCGAGAACAAAGCACCTCTCGAGTTTTGATCACTCTTCTAGCGTAGATCATCATGTACGAAACTATGGGGAGAAATAGAATCAGGGAAGCGAATATCAGGTATACTTCTGGAAGTGCTTAGTTCGTCAGTTTTCTTAGATAATGCAGATATATGTACATAGTGTATTATTTTTTTTGTATTTTATTTGTTGAATAAAACTGGAAAACCCCAAGTCTACCGCCCAAAAATTATGGTAAATATGCGTATTCAAAGATCAACTTGCAAAAAACTTGCCGTAGGCAAACAATTCCGCGTCACCCGGACGTCCGAAAATAACTACTCTTCCTCTTCGCGAATTCAAAAGAGTCTGTATTTCCGGCGTCTACAAAATACGTGAAATTTAGCCAATTACGTTTTACAGCCACATAAATACGACTGCGTTTGAAATATCATATATAAAATCATGAAACTGTGCTCACGTTATATATTTCTGATACATAACTTGGTTCCTCTCCTAAAACAGCAAAAGCTACCACATTAGCTCCCAATATCACAGTCGAGAGAACCAGGATTGTGTGCTGTGCTCTAAATGACATATGTAGAACGTTTCATAGCAAGATTTGTATCCGAATATTTGTTTTGTTAATCATACTAATACCTTTGTCCAATTAGGAATCGTCCGTCAAATACGACACTACTATAGACTCGAAAAAAGTTATATTCAAAACTTGGAACGACGGAAATAATTGCGACCGCCGAGAGGGACTGAAAAAAATAGTAAAAACCTCATGCCATTCTCAGAAATCTGCATAGATTTATTATGCAAATTCAAGTGTTAAATAACGTTCAAGTGTTAACTAAGCGGAAAGTACAGAACATTTATTTCTAAACTCACAAGTACATGTCGCAATAGAATCTAAAGACGTACTTATTTCATAATATCGTCATAAGAATTTATTTCATCATGCAATCATCTATAATAAAAATTCATTGCAGAACTGCCACATATCCCCCAACCCCACAAGCTCGCTCGAGCCAAAAAACCTTACCTTTTCACGTCATACCCGCACCATGAACGTGTTAGTAAATAAAGAATAAGAATATTTCACCAAAATAAATTAGGCTTACCCAGGCCATGGGTAAAGTGGATACATTTTGACAATACAGCGTACAATCATTCCGTAGAAAATCATACTTATCTGAAGAAAACAAATTGATTGTATTCAATGACGGTTTCTTAAATGGAACAGAATATATTTGAATTGTATAACAATTTGAAAAAAAACATACTTGGTCCATAATATATCCTCGTTTAATTCCAGGTGACATGACAGTTCCTTGAGAGCGTAATATCAACATAATTGTAGAGTGGAGAAGGAGAAGGTCAAATGCTGTACCCATTGAAATCTGTGAGAAAGGTGTTGTTGTTTTTTTTGTTGTTTTAGCTTCAAAATATACAAAATTCACCCAAATAGGTAGTCCATAAGTATGAGTTCCAAAGCCCATCCAAATCGGAGCGAAGTATTCATTACAAATGAAAAAAGTGTAAAATCTGAGAAAATAACTATATTCATTGCAAAGTCAAGACATAATTAAACACAGCAAAAGTATTCGTTCACACACTTCCACCTTCGAATGTTGCCTTATGTGTGAACAGAATGCCACATCATCGTTACTCCCCCCAATCGACAGAATTGCACCTCTCAAAACATGCAATTTTTCGCGGCTCGTGTTTTCGCGGAGAAATATGGGACACTGCTGAAAAATGAACTACTGGCGCGTACAATGGTCTCTAGGACCATGCTATGAAAGTTGTTCTGGGCAGTGTATTCCACACCCTGGTTCGCAAAATTCGAACGGGGTGACCAAAAATACAATAGAATAAGTCGCACATTGTAATCAACTACTAGTATGGAAAGGATCATCAAATAGAATTTAATGGGGCGCTCCGCGGGAATGATCAGCAGACCATAGAATGAGAGTGGATGATGTACATGCCATTTTCACCCGATCTTCATTCCTGGTCTCTGCGCGGGCGACGAGCGGCTGAGCTCGCCTTTCCTCCTCCGTCCCCTCCACCGGGAGGTCCTTCCCCAAGTGCCAGTGGTGCGGCAGGGGTCGTAACACCGCTATGGGCTGCCGGCAACCATTCATCATCGGCAACATCAATGCCCGCTCACTCTCTTCGAAGACACGTCAAGAGGAGTTCGATCGAGCTCTGGCCAAACTCCGCTACGACGTCGTCTGTGTCACCGAGGCAAGAATCGTGGGCGAAGGGACGGTATGCTTACCCCTCTCTTCTTCAACTCTGTACCATAGTGGTAGCACCCAGTCTCATAAAGGTGTCGCTTTCGTGGTCAGAGATAGACTGGCTAGTTCGATCAAGTTTACAGGTGTAAGTGACAGGGTGGCGCTGCTCACTCTGCCCACACTGAAACTGTATCTTGTCGTCGTTTATGCCCCCACTTCCGCTTCTACTGATGAGCAATACGACCAGATCATCGACCAAGTAGAAAACTCAATAAGAGCGTGCCCGCAAGGATTCCGTCCTTTCATCATCGGTGACCTCAACGCTCGTGTCAAGAGAGAAGCAGGAGTGGAGATGATCGTCGGACACTACACGTACGCAGAGATGAATGATAGAGGAAGGAGAATAGTCGAATTATGTATACGGAATCGAATGAAAGTTTGGAACTCGTGGTTCAAATCGAGAAAGGCGAGACGGTGGACCTGGCGCAGTCCGAACGGATCAACCAAACATCAAATAGACTTTATACTAGGACCACAATCAGCTCCTGTCTCAAACTGCCAAATTGTCAACAAGTTCGAATTTGATAGCGACCATCGAATGATACGGATTCAATTGGATCTCGGAGGGATGCGGAGGTGGCAGAAAGACAGAAAGAAGAAATGGGAATTCGATAGGGAAGCATACAGAAGGAATGCACATATCCTGAGCGATCTGGAAATATGCGAACCTCAAGACGCGGCGGCAGCTTACAATTCAATTATAGCACTCACGGAGACTACATCAATTGATTGCTGGAAAGAGAAAACAAATCGACACAAGATATCAAAAGGCACACGAAGTTTACTGGAAAAGCGGCACTTATTGAAAGGCGATCCAAAATTAGCAGTGGAATACGTACAATGTTGTAAAGCTGCCAGGGCAATGTTAATAGAGGACATTCGGAGTAGAAAAGAAACGCAATTGTTAGAGGCGATCAGAAGTGGGAGGAGTATTGTAAGATTGACGAAAGAGAATGAACTAACAAGGAAACGAATGTTCTTCAAAGACCCAAATACAGGCACAGCTTCTCAAGAATACACTGAACGTACGGTCACACAATTCTTCGAGAGTCTATATACTCCAAAAGTGCCTCTTCCATTCGCTATCACGCCGTCAACAGAGCCTATCCTGCCTTTCTTGAGAGAAGAAATCTCGTATGCAATACAAAGTCTCCGAATCGGGCACGCTGCTGGTGATGATAAAGTGAAGCCTGACATGCTCATTCTGTCTGAAGCCGCAGTTACTCCATTGATCACGCGGATGCTCAATGGAATTCTCTCAGGAGAAGAAATTCCTCCGAAATTCCTGACTTCGAGAGTAACCCTGTTGCACAAAGGCGGAGACTCATCAGATATCAGCAACTATCGTCCGATCAGCCTACTGAGTGTTATATGCAAAGTCGCGACAAAAGCTATTCTCAATCGAATCCTCCCACTGCTAGAACAGGCAGAAGATACCAGCCAAGCAGGGTTCAGACCTGGATACTCGACTGTTGATCACATTCACTCCATCAATCAACTTATCGAGAGAACCACCGAGTACAAAATACCCATTCACCTGGCACTGATAGATTTCAAGAAAGCGTTTGATAGCGTTGAATGGCCAGCCGTTTGGCAAGCTCTCCAAACCCAAGGAATCCATTCACGTTTGATCGATGTGCTTCGAAGATTCTATGAAGGAACAAATACCCGAATTCAAATAAACGAACGTGCGGTCGAAGTGAGAGTGAAGAGAGGAGTGAAACAGGGCGACACAATATCTCCGAAACTTTTCAACTGCGTCTTACGTATGGCTCTCGACAGCGTTGATTGGGATGGAGATGGGATGACTATTGATGGAAAGCAGCTGACCACCTTATCATACGCAGACGATGTCATTATTGTAGCGAAAAACAGAGTTGAACTGAGGAGAATGTTGACAAAAGTTATTCATGCGGCTGGAAGAGTTGGACTCGAAGTTCACCCACGAAAATCCATCTTGCTGACTTCGAGTGCAACAAATAGAGAACAGATCGAAGTCGATGGAGGAATCTTTGAGTACAAAGATGGTGCAAAATATCTAGGAAGTTGGATCTCCCTCCCATTGGACCCCTCAATTGAAGTCAAACGCCGGATCCAGTGTGCTTGGCTCGCTTGGAGAAACATTGGCCATTTACTCAAACACGCGACTGTCAACAGAGAGATAAGGAAACGCGCCTTCAACGCTTGTCTCATGTCGATCGTGCTTTATGGCTGCGAAGCTTGGACAATGAGAGAGTCAGACAAACAAGTGCTGCGAGTTGCGCAGAGAAAAATGGAGAGGCGCATGATTGGAGTAACATGGATGGATCGATGGAGTAACGAACGAGTGCGAATGGAAACAGGAGTCGTTGACTGGGTAGAGGAAGCAACTAGACGAAAGATGAACTGGGCAAATAAGATCCGAAGAATGGACGAACGGTGGACAAGGAGGTTAACAACATGGATCCCTTACACCAGAGCTAACAGCAGAGGACAGGGAAGACCTCGGGAGAGATGGAGAAACGAGATAGCAAGAGGGAAGGGCAGGAAATGGTGGAGCTTAACTGATGAAGAATGGACCACCTAAAGCCTGATCAGCGCAACTTTGCGACTCCTGATAAATATTCTGTAATTCTGTAATTCCATGTCCGAAGTTACACAGACGCACCCTGCGCTATGTAAATGCTCACAAATTTTATAGAAAGCTGAGACTCATGACTAGTTCAGTTATGTTCACTTATGCTCACAGCACACCCCCCTCTTTATAGGGGTAAATATGTAACTTTACCCATAGAGAGTCAGACCTATCATGCGGGGACTCCAAAAAAATTGAAATCAATCCTCAATGGAAAGTGTACTTTCGAGCATGGGGAAGCCTAAGCTCTACAGCTTCAGCATTTCTCGGGTGAAATTTTCCAAACCGACTATTACCAAAACCCTGATATCACGGGATGTATGTAACCGATCATTAACGCACACTTGCGGCCAATAACGAAGAGTTCACAGGCCATAGTCGTCAATTAGACGATGAATCACTCGAAATATCAGACTACAGGCTTCAATGTATACAAGAACCAGCAGTTCAAAGAAATTGTTTTTTATCGGGCCATGTTTATCCGATGACAAAATACAATAAATAAATCAGTTTAATCCAGAGGTTTTCGTGAACTTGATAAGACAATTATTCCAAATGTTCAATGCAAGCATCTTTTGCATTAGAAGAGATGCGATATTCACCAATGTTCTCTTGCATTCTTTCTATGCTGGATACGACCAATAGATACAACTTCTTACCAGTGTGATGACAAAGCTATAAACGATGTATTACATTTAACTCGATTTCAATATATCTTGCCTGAATGATGCGCTCCAGATTATATCGTGATATCTCGGTTTCAAGATATTTAGAGATTAAACGAAGTTTTTCACATTTTGCAAGGCTCGGAGAATCGTGACATTATCAATATTTGAAGGCTTGATATCTCTCCTTTGAATGTATACATATTTCGCCGTCTCACAAAGCTGGTTCATAAATTCGATAGACTCTAAAAATGTCATGAATATATAAGCATCTCCAGTGCAAGTGCCTTCCGTTGAGCCACTGTTTGAGTTATAAATTTATGATTACTTCAAACTTTTTGTTATTTCGCGAATACCACATGCAACATATGTTGGCTTTACACTATGGAAAAGATCGATATATTCAGATCTATAAATCGTTATTTGTTCAATTAAATAGTGTTTGCCACTCACAAGATATTGTCGAGATGGAAAATTTCGATACTTAATTGTGAAATTTGCATTCCTTCCAAAACCTCCCTACACCATAACACAGTTTCTGGTTCTTCCACAGAAAGTTCGATACGGGCAAACGCACAACCCATAATTCTCGGTTTAATGTTCACCAGGACTTGCTTCATTTCAGTTCTTCCAAAGTTCCCAAACTTGAAAAGGGTAATATTCGAGGCAAAATATGACACTAGGGCGGATGAGAATTATTACGTCATGAAACATCAAAGGCGGTATGACGTCATAGTTCTCATCCGACGTAGTGCCGAAAATATATTTTCTTACGATAGCGTTATTTCGGAACTCGAAGGCCAGAGATATTTTAGAGAGAACTCTTGTGAGACATATTTCAGTTAATCGATCAGAACTGTTGAACGTGATTGTCTGGAAAATCATCTTTCAGCTAACCAGAATACAAGAATCAGCAAAACCGGCCCATGAATCCCCATTGATACAGTTCCTTCGCGATGCTTGAGCACGAACTCTTCAACCATTTCTTTCATACGCCTGTTTATCTGAAGAAATGGTGATAGTAACGAAATAAAACTGTTACTAAGGACGGCGTCGGGCAACTCAGAAAAACAAAAAGTTAGAAACGCTGTAAAATTAGTTATTGTGCCGCTTAGGTTGCGGCTGAGCAGTAAAAAATAGTTTGCAGTAAAAACTGATAAATACGATATACGAATATGAATGGTGGAAGTTGTGAGCATTTTTTCTGAGTTGCCATTTTATAAGTTGCCTTGTATGCTCGAGAGGAAATGTTTCTTCACTATCACTTTCCCACCTTGACGTAATCGGATGGAGGGAACGCACCATTTGTATAATTTCATGTGAAGCCATCGCATAAGAATGATCTTACCTCTGTCACTCGCACAAGGGTCGAATTTGCCAGAAATGAGTGAATTGACATATTCGCCCGGGAAGGAAGTGACAGATGAGTAATTGATATTTGCCGAATAGTGTTGTCTGTAGGCGCCATAACGTCGCCCATAACGCTTAAAAATGAAATATTTAAAAATGTATTTAACGACGTATACAACAATACACAATAGCAATTGAAGTGAGACATACAACAAGAAGTTACTTTGGCGTCCATTCTCGCCACGCATACAGTAACCCCACAAACCGCTTTCTCTTCTAATTTACGGTTACAAACAATGACGTTGTTCTGAGAACGGTATTACATTATCCACTCACTAAATCATCACTCTGAAAGGATTGGCTTTTGTAAAAGAGTTGTGAAAAATATGGAGAGTTAAAAAGGAAATCGATGATTATTGTTTAGTATTTGCACGAAATACGATTTCCGGATGGTTGCTCATTATTAATAGATTTATCGGAAAAAGTTTAATTTCAAATTGTGTGGCGAAATGTTTTTGTAAAAATTTAGTGCTTCACGAAACAGAAATATTTATCATCTGCATTCAAATTTTAGTCGTTCATTCCCAGAAAAAGTTCATAGATGGGATAATCGTATCTTCGGGCACTAGGTCGGATGATAACTATGACGTCATACCGCAGTTTATATATCAAACGCGCCATGACGTCATAGTTTTCATCCGACCTAGTGCCGTATTTCCGTTATACGCACTCTCTCGGACGGTCGAGGGATGAGATATTGTGGGAACTAAAGATATAATTAGGAGAGTTGAGAACTCTAGTTCATTCCCACAGGTCGTCTTCGCCCGGTTTGAGGAATCGCCCGCCTCCGCAGTACGGTGGTACACATCTGGGAATAAATGTAATTACAAATATAGTACGTTTTAAGACCGCAAAGACCGTACTACAATAGTATGCTAATAGGTTAGAAGCGCGAACTTGTTCTCCCTGCTTCCTTCGATCACCGTATTGAGAGATAACGAATGGCTGTCGTGAAAGACTAGTTGCTAGGGTTATCTTATTGGAAAATGGTTTGTTTACTTTTCAGGTATCTTTCAGGTATTTTATACAGTTGATGAGCACTTTTTATTAAACTTACCGTAACATTCCCCAACAATTTTCCAATAAGATAACCCTACTACTCACGTGTCTGTGAATTCAAATATAACCACGAGGATGACAAGTATGACGTACAGGAGCTTGGTCATGTCTGAAAACTGAATTATTTGAAATTTCCTTTGGTGATTGAGTGGCTAAAAAATCACTTATTTTCTATAGGCTGCGATCAACATGCGATGGAATGAGGTATTCTTCAAATTAGTTTATGAAATGGTTTGCAGTAAAAACTGATAAATACGATATACGAATATGAATGGTGGAAGTTGTGAGCAAAACACCAGTACAAGTCGAAATGAGCTTGGCGAGTTAGTCAGGCAAGGTCGATCGAGATTTACTAACGCATTTTATCGCATCGCAAGCGATAAAATCTTGAGCGGTCACGCTGTTCGAGTACCCATCTGACTCACTCGTTTTGAACAAGCTTCGAACGTTTCGCAATTTGAATACAATTTGCTGATTGTTGAATAGAACACCAATACTCAAAATCGTCTACTAAGTGCGTCAGATCTTGACGAACAAAATTGAATTAGAATGATCTCAATTGGATTAGGCGCCATTTCATTGCTCTTCCCGGTTTCCTTTCGCGACCTTCACTCACCATCACCCAGCATGGGGCAACGATAAGGAAATCCAGTCTTCAGATTTGATCCTAAGAAGATCGCTCTTCATTTTCTTGGCACTCGGTCGGATGAGAACAATTACGTCATGCCGACTTTGATATATCAAGGGCGGCATGACGTCATAGTTTTCATCCGGCTTGGTGCGTATTTTCTTTGGTGAGTGTCATCCCATTGCAATCTCACTTTGCTTACGCTAACGAGTCGCAATTATCCTCGAGCGTCTCGTTTGCGCAATTATCGGGAAGTGCTCGGAGAAGACTACGCTATATCTCACTATATTTATATTTATATTTCAGTTTCACCTACGCTATGTCCTTCGAGCAATTTGCATTTTTCATGTGTATTCGATTAATTATCGTTCAGCCGGAAAAAAATACAATGTGCCTACTGAAACCAATTGTGAGAATAGTCGAATTTTTTCAAAGGGGCAGCCACATCAAGCAATTTTACAGTCGTAAAGACTACGCTAGGTGGCGTAGTGCGGTGAGGCCGAACACTACAAATACTACGTATCCCTACTGTCCAAAGTGCTTCTAGGGAACGTTACCTTTCGCGACCGATGTCACCACTAATTTACCAATCCCTGGGGGGGGGGGGGGGGGTAGAGGGCTTTCTCTGCCCAGAGTAGGGCCGATAAAATGTATACTCCTTTTCACAAGCCTCTGCAGCTGCAGACGCAATTTCTCATTATCTCCCATCCTCCCGGCTTTTCCGGAAGAACACATTACTATCCAGTCTCTATCCCGTCGTAATCTGATCCCGCTTGTAAATGAGCAGACATAATAGCCCATTGTCTATCCGCGAATATATCCGATGAGAAAGTGAGTAGTAGTTTCGATATATGTAGGCATTCCTTCCATTTCCAATCTCTTCTCAATTATCGGATCATTACTAAAGATCTTGATGTATGTCTTCATTTCACATTACATTTTCCCGCCTGTAAATGAGCATTATTTGATAATGACATTAGGCTTCCACATTCATTCTTGTTGAGCAGGATTCTACCTCCTGTCTTTCCCGGAAGAACGCTATATCTCTGCTCGGAATCTGATCCGGCCTGTAAATGAGCAGGCCGCGATCAGGTTGTATACTATGCGTCCCGCTGGTCGATCTTGACATGAATGAGGTAGAGATAGTGAGAGAGCCCTGCTGTGAAGGTTGGGTGATGACTGCCTAATGAGATGATTTCTCGAAATACCGAGCTTTATCTCTACATCTAGTTGTTCGTAATGAAAGTCTAGGAATGTGACGATCCATTTCCCACCTTAACATGAATGAGGGGGTTGGGATGTATGATATGAGACAGAGGGATGATGATTGCCTTGTGATGCTCAGAGAAAGAAAATCGAATGAGAAATGAAGACATGCTGTCTATTTCGAGCATCTCTTTTCCGTGTATTGCTGTTCCGTCTTCCCTCTTCGTGGACCAGTTGGAGAAGGATGGTGATTACGTATTCTGTTCATTTTAAACCGTTCAAAAACTAGAATGTAAATCGCAATTATGCGGCTATCCTGAACGACGAACGCAAAAAAAGCTGGTTGCCGTTCTCTCCTGATATTGGAAAGACGGTGATTCTGAGGGATAATGACTAATTACCTCTTCAAAATCATCTCAGTTTGATGAGAGTGCGCCGAAAATGCTCACAATACGTGAGATAGCTACTCCATTAACCAGCCTGCGACCGTGAATTAGCAAAATCTGTTTACGGAAGTCGTATTAGGCTCTCCCTGCTCCTATTAGTCACCGAAGTAGACGCTCATTTATTTCCCTTATTTGCCTCATATTTCAGCAGCAGTGCCGGGCTGTGCGTTGACATTTTGTCTCCATTCATCCTCCTTCGGGGCCTAATGTTTGCCGCTGAGCGCGTCTCTGGAAAACAACTGGGCGCATCCTGGAGAAATGACTTCGCAAGAATTGACTCTCTTCATTCTGCGTGATCTCTCACCATTCGTATTAGAGAGAGAGAGCACGCTGAATTAGGGATACTTCCTTGAGAAGTCAGCCCTAACGCTTCCAAACACAGCAGATGGCTTCATTTTTAGCCAAGTGTTTTGTTCGCTGACTAGACTATCCTGCAACATGAGCTCATACCCCCTCTACTATATGCGCCCGGATGCAATCATCACTTGGTAAAATCTACATGGGGAAGCCGCATTAGGCTCTCCCGGCGTATATTGGTCCTGGAGATTAGTCCTGGAGCCTCTCACTCATTCCCTTCAGGAAAACACGACACCGCGCCTACCGCTGCCATCCATTTCCGCTCTTCAGAGCCGTTCAAAGCAGATGACTTCAACTCCGTTTCCCTCAGCCTTCCATAGTCTTAGCAGTAGTCTCCCATGCGTATTTTCTCGGAGCATCGGACGACTGACTCTTTCCCCTATATTTGAGCAATATTTGAGCGTTCGTGCCATTACGAGTATTTTGATCAACAGTAGGGCACATCTACTACTGCCGCTCTTTCAGGCATTGAATCTCAAATAAACCAGTCATATCCACTTCTTTCACGCTTCAGGCTTGATTATCACTCAATATTCACACTTACCCTCTAGGTTCACACTGATCAATGAACATTAATCTGATAGCACACGAGCGCGTTTGATTACAACACCTCTCTCACCGCTCCCTAGTCCATGTTTGCCAGGTCATCTCCACATGTCTTCAGGGGTTTAGATATGATTAGGAGTCCCTCTTCATTCTACGCCATGCCTCCTACACTTTCGCAGTCTCGTTCGTGGGAGTTCTCTCCCCCCTCTTTCCCTCTCTGCCAACTCGACTCTCACCCACAGATACGGGCCTCTTCGTTAATCGAGGAACAAACGCGCTAATAATAACCTCTCTTTCCCTCCCCTTTCTGTCCTCTTCCTTTCTAGTACGCTTTGCACTCCGTATGTACTTCAACGCCTCTAGCAGCCGAGAGGCCGCGGAATATGTTAATCCGATCTCGGTTGTCCACTCGGCTCCTCCTCCTCAGCCCCTTCTCGCCCTTTGCTTTCATCTAGTGCTCGCCCTGTGTCTACTCTGCTCTCTGTTCTCTCTCCCCACTCTCTTTCTCTCTTAGATGTTCGCCTCTCCTCCCTCTCCCTCCTCTTCCTCCTCACCTCTCCTCCCCCAGCTACCCTCCTCCCTCCCTCCCCTCCTTCTTCCCCCCTCCTCCTCCGCCCCCTCCTTCAATGCCCATCTCTGGGGGAGGAGGGTGGGGTGGGGCACAGCTGGTCACTCTCGGCCATCGATCGGCCCCTAGGCCCCAGCCTCCTCTTACGGTCCGCCTCTCCTCTGGCTATTGTTCCCTCCATGGTCAGAGAACAGAGAGACTGTGGAAATGGGAGAAAGTATAGGCCCTCCCTTCTACGGTCCGCCTCCCTGTTCCCTCGAATGTTAGAGAAGGTCCAATCAGAGAAAGCTAGATAGTGGGGGCAATTGAGAGAGTGCGGGCCTGGCTCGGGTCACTCCCTCCCCCCGCTCAGCTGTTTTCATTTACCGCACCACCCCTCCCACCATCTGCTCTCGCCCATTTGGGGATCGTTCCAATTTTCTGGCCTATTTCCCAGTAATCCGAGGCGATTTTCGCTCATCTTTCTTCCTCCGTTCATGGCGATTCGTCTTCTGAGACAGTATGCAATTTAGAATCTGTTTTAGTAATACCTACTCCTCCCTTCTTGCAACCGAGATGATCCGATCTGGCTCCCATGACTCCTTTGAGCGAATTGGTGAGATCTTTTTGTAATTACTTGTGAAAACAGTACTGCAGGAAAGTATTGGGCAGCGTTATCTTTTCGTCATAGTTTTTTGAAACACTCTCTGCAGTGAAAAGCTTCTAGCGAAGCAAGGGGCCCGTCCAAACCGTACATTTCCTATACAATCTTCGAAAATCAAGTGTTTTAACTATTGCTTCACAATGATCTTTCAGAGGACTCCTCTCCGGCTAGTCGCGAGGTGCTGCTGTCGGATACGGAGAGCGTCTCAGAGGATGATATTCAGGTAATAATGCCCATCCAGTTGGAGAATTTTAATGATTCTGTTTCCTATATTCCTCAGCTTATTCTAGTGAATTTATTTTAGGGTCATTCAAAATTTTAATATTTATGATATTTGCCACTATTTTTTATCATCATTATGCACTTAAATGTTTAGGAAAAAAGATTGGAACTTGCAGGCAAATCGGGTATCTTTAGGCACAGAATTTGAAGCACCTCCGATAAAATCTCATTATTTTCGCTCTGTTATTCGGTATCGTTGCAGTTGTGATGTCAGCAACTTACTTAGCAATTCAGTGAGCAGAACAACGCTCAGTGATTATTGTGGAAGTTATTAAAACAAAAAAAAGCCGTCGTGACTAGATCACGCAGGTAAATAGCGAAAATATGGGCACTCCAGACTGAATCGGCCCATAATAGCACTATCCTAGCAATGTTCTCTCGCGAGCTCAGTCGCCGAAGCCGGGATGCACCTTCATTTTTGCCTTTACCTTTAGAAAAAACAGTAGGGTTCTCTTATTGGAAAATTTTTGTATAATTTTCAGATATGTTTCACGTGCACTATGTATTAGGTTGGTAAGAAAGTTCTGTCGCGTCTCACGTATTTTACATTTTTGCTTATCCTGCCCTTCAAAGTTGATCAATCTTCATACGACCTTCAGTAGTTTAATAGTGCTTGGTTACTCTTTCGAGAAAACGTTATCACAGTATTCTCCAATTACTAATTCTGGCATAGTGGATTGCCAAATTCAGCGAAATTGATGAAAAACCCTATTTTTTATTTGCTCATAGTTGAATGAAGAAATGTAATATGGGCATAACTAACATGCTGTTGTAGAGTGTAACACATGGGCATGTTTTATGTTGCATAACACTAAGAAAGACCCATTATGCCAACTTGGGATCAGTGCTAATTCTGAAAATATCACTTAATTGAATTTTGTTGTTAAGCATTTCTCATCCCTGAAGATTTAGCGATTGATCCAGTAAGCTCAGTTGTAGTGAGTGATGAAGTACTTGGCATGATTAGTGTTTACCCTAAATGGGAAAGTGGTGCACCTAACTGTTCGTAAGCTACATTTTTTCAAATGAAGAAACCGAAAATTGTTCTTTGAAATCAGCCTTTTTTGCAATCTGCAGCTTCCCACACATATCGAATGCGGGATGTTATGTGATAATATGGATGTACAACTCTAGTGTTATCACCCTTCAAAGCAGTAGAAACCATTGGTAGCTCTTATTCAAACGGCTGAGTTCAAAAAATTACACCATAAAATCGTCATTTTCAGAATTTTTGAGATTTTATTTATTTACTCCATTTAAATGCGAAATAGAATCGACTTCAACCTGTTGACGTATACTACTTACATCACTTCACCTTATGTTAAATTGAATTTCCAGACAATTTATTCAGTCAAGAAAAAATGGAAAAATAGTACGCGACAGAACTTTCTTTCCAACCTAATATATGAACTACATAGTGCACACGAAACATATCTGAAAATGCCACACGAATTTTCCAATAAGAGAACCCTAAAAAACAGTGAACGAAATGCACTTGTGCTATGCCATCGTCTTCTCTAGGTCATGTCCGTCAAGATCCCAACGCAGGCTGAGGTCATTCCGGGACAGACGATCTCAGAGGTGAGGCTTTTCACTGAGCAATTAAAATTTGTTTAGGTGCGAAAGAAAACGAAAAAAAATGCAAAATTTAGATGATTCATGCAATGTAAAACTGAAAATGATTAAACTATGTAAATGTAGTGTAACAACGATGCAATGGAATGAACATTTATAAGAAAAGGGGTGAAATCGAATGGAAAACATTGCGAAATAAACATATTGCAGATGCTGGAGGCCATGGAGGAGCGGCTGCTCGCCGTTATTCATAGTCTGCACGAGGATACCACTGCTCAGATCAAGAGACTCGAAGCGAGGCTGGAAGGAGTGAAGATCGACCTGACGAAGGGCATGGATGATATTGTGGGTTCATATGAACATATGATTGCTACCCGTTCGAACTGGAAGCAATAACAAACGATTTGCTCTATCAATAAAGTGTGAATTGCTTGATAAAAATGCATGAATTGTAGCATGGAAGTGCGCACTCGAATTACGACGAAAATCATTCGAAATTTTTTCTAGATCGACGCTACCAAGAATCGCTCTGAAGTCACCGCCAAGATGGAGACGAATGATGTATGTTATTTTACTAAAATGCATGAGAAGTAGCTGATAATCCCTATATAATGCAGTTTGCTCCTGCGATGTTTTAAGGCGGTTATGTTTCATGAGCGATTGCTCGAGAATAAATTGACCGACGAACGTTCACGCATAACATCAGTACTAAACATTTTTAATATGATACTTTTACAGGCGCTCCTCAACGACATCGCTCGCCAGGTCGGCGCTCTCAAAGAACTGCACATCACCCAGCAGAGGATGGCTGAGGAGAAACGAGAGGTGAGAGTAGGACTGGCTTCACTCCTCACTATCACCCGTCTGCCCGGCGAGAGTGTACGCTCAATTTGGATCAGATTGGAAGTAATGATGGTGAACTGTTTAGCTTCGAATGGTCGCAAATCAATCAAAACTTGCATGAATGAATATGTATTGTTTTCAACCGATATGTTTCAGCACCAGTCCAAGAAGAAGCGCCACTGCGAGGCAGCAAAGAAAACCGCAATGGAGTGCTACGACAAGATCAAGACGCATGTGAGAACACTCGCCAAGGTCAGGATATCTGAAAATATTTATCTGAAACTTTTTTTTCTGAAAACTTTCCCCCCAACAAGCCTAATTTAGAAATTCAAATTCATATACAATTTCATATAGAAAATTCATCCAAAATTCAAAATCTTGTGACAGATTTTCGAGACATCAAATTACTCAGGGTACCTCAACGTCCGCCTCCGAGGCGACATCCGCTTCGGACGCGGTCGACGTCGCTGCCGAAGCGCACGCGGACGATCCCGAACTGCAGGCGCTCAAGCTGAACAGGAAGGCCTGCAGGATCGCCTTTAGATCTGATGGTTAGTTATGATGATGTTTAGAGATTCTGCATGCAGCTGTGATTGTACGTTTTTGCATATTTTCTAATGCCGATCATAATTTTCGGAAAATGTGATTATGCTTGATTACTATTATAATAGAATCTATGGTCGAACGGGCATCGAAAAGTGAAAAATTATCGGGTGATCCAATCAAAATATCTCAGGATGCAAGGAATCTCGTCGTTGGTTCGTCGCCCGTGTCACCGAGCCGGAGCCGTGCGTGCTGCGAGAGGGCGACGAGATCGTTACCATCGGTGAGTCGTTTTTTTTTTAATTCGTGATTTTCGACATAACAACAGTTCGAAATATCATCACAATTGCAGTTTTGTGCTGGGATAATGGCAACAGTAACATTTACAGGACCTTTTTAATTAGTCGAATTAGTCTAAACCTAATTAGTATTTTTTCAGGTGGTGAGCAGGTTTCTGGCGTGTCTCTTGATCGCATCAAGGAGCTCGTCGCTGCCTCGAATGCCACCGTTGAAGTGAGAAGAGCGGAGAAGTCAGAGCAAGGTGTCAAGAATGTCGACGAGTGAACGATACCGATTATGCTACATCTGAACTCCGCATTAGGGTTGACTTCGTGGGAAATGGTCTCTTATTTATGGGTGTTATATATGTGCGAGTGTACAGAATCATGAGACACTTTCCCACGACGCCAACTCTACTTCATAAATCAGTTACCTCATTCGAGGAACGCCACAGTTATATTGTTCATGCTCCAAGTACTGTCCTAATTCATGTCCAGATTGTACATATAACTTGTTTTTTTCATTGCACTCCATCTCTACTACAATTCCACCTCATTGTTCCTAGCGATATCCTCCGTCTAGGATTTCCTTTGTCGGCATGATATCTCCATTCCTCGTGTCTCTCACAGGTGTGACTGACGTGAGAGCATGAAAAATGCGATGGCTACTCCGTACGAAGAAACCCTATTCACTATGCACCGAACCTTCGCAATTCGTTACACATTCTTCTTCAAAACGGATAAACTTCACTTTTCTGTATTTGTTATCAGCGCAAAGCAATCATACCCAGACCATCTTCTTTTGAACACTTTTGCTTACAGATTGTAATACATTGAACAATCACGGAAAACATAATTGACATGTAATATTATAACATCTATAATACGATCAGACTAATTAATGCTCAATTTATTCAGTTTCACAGCATGATTACAAGGTTAAACATACTGAGGTAGATGTGTGTAACAGCTGGAACAAATTCGTCATTGCAGCTCAAATGTCGAAAAATAAGCTTTCCACTACCAGATCCACCTCTTCAGCCGTAGTGAACAATTCACGAATGCCCTTTGGCGACAAGCGCCAAATGAACTTTCCATTAACTTTCTCGATACTATCGCCCTTCTTCAGCAAGCCCTGGATATCGGCGGCCCCTCCGGGAATTACCTGAAATATAACACACTACATATTCATATTTTCGTCGAGAAGCGATAAGAGTGGGACGATTACTCAATCTCTTGCAGACCGCCGCAACGACTAATTTCGAATTTTTTACACAAAAAAATAACGCTCACCTAGTGAATGGTCTGTCCTCTCATCCTTAGCCCGAATGAGCCATTGAGACGGACTGAAAACACGATTTGGCAATCGTTAACTAAGGAATATTTGATTGCAGTCGAGCGATAGTTGGTTTTAACCATTTCCATTTTAAAATTATTATTAAACTACTGCAGATTACAATGAGCTCTTAATGAAGCAAAAGAGTACCTCGTTCCTAATTGCGCTCGACGAGTTGAGCGCTTTTGCCGAGTGTTTGCAGTACATCGCCCAGAGGAAGAGGAAGAGGACGATAAGCAAGAGTACGAAAAAAAAAAAATTTGGGCTTGCGAATTTTGAATCAACAAGTTGTTACAGAAAATTAAGTGCTACTTGAGTGATGAAACTATAACGTTTCAGAAAAAAATCAGCCATCACATTGATGAAGATACTGGTCGAGTTTGCGTAAAATCTCTATTTGAGTTAAACATTTGGGTGGGATGAAAGATTGAGAATAGGGTTATCTTATTGGAAAATTTCTGTATCATTTTTTCATGTTTCACGAGCACCATACACATGCTTGCTCTATATAATGAACATGAAACATATCTGAAAATGTTACAAAAATGTTCCAATAATAGAACCCTAATTGAGAAGTATCACCTTCTTTCTCGTCTCGCTGACTGCAATTCGATCCAATTCCTTCTGCTGCCTCTCCTTTTCCAGCACTGCCAATCTCTCCTCCACTGTGCGGGCTGGCTGAAATTTCATAAAAATGCAATAGTCATGCACGATACAAGCAACAGCAGCAACTCATATGGCTCGTACTAGAGTACCACGCTATAATCATTCTGGGCACTCTCTCGCTTCTCGACCAGTCGAAAATTGTGGTTTGAAGGAAAAGAACATTTCATAATTTCTCGTATGCTAGCAACAAAGTTCGGCGATTTCGGGTGAGGGACGCTTTGAAAACGATTTGAAAATCAAGGGTAAAGCAATGTGCCAAGCTCTTTACGATGCTTTTCGAATATTACATGCAACGCGTACTTGTACATACCTGAAAAACGCTGTTCATTCCGTCCTCATTGTTTCTCGAGTTATCGTCCTGGAAATGTTCCAGTTGCTTGACAAGTACATTCTATATAAAATCTGAAATATTAAGAACAAACCTCTTTATGCAGCAATCCTGTGGAGGCAATCGCCATTATGAAGAAGCAGAACTAGACGAGGGCAGGGGGGAATACCTTGCAAGTGTCCCGACCCCCAGTGCCTCTTCGATTACTCCCCCTCGCTTTCTCTCTCTCTCACGAGGCTACCTCATCCCTCTCTCTTGCTCTCGCTGTACATCTTTCCCTTCCCCTCTCCCACATCCGCCTCTTGCATTGCGAGGAGTAAAGGGAAAATAGAATATATGAAGCTCTCATAACTGGGGTATAGATCTCCAAAACGATAAGATGCTCAGAAATTTTTACATTGATATCTCCATTCCGAAAAAAAGTTATCGCTAATTGTCTGGGAGCCAAATCAGGGAAAGCTCAGGGATAGTTCAGGGACATTGCGAAAATTCAAATAATTTGAAAAATACATCATCGATATTACAATTTCCTTTGAAACTTATCCCCTTTTGATCTCTCAACCTGAGTGGAATTGATTGGGTTTCATAATGTTTCTGAAACATAAGCGAATTCGATCGGTAAATCGGGATGTGTTTCACGAAAGTTTAAAGTTTAGTGTTTGAAATAGAGATGTGTGAATTGTTTTATTTTTTCTAGTTTTCCCCTTTGCTCCTTCTTTAAGGAGTGGTTGTGAAAACGTCCGAATTCATGACGTCATGAACTAGAGTTCGAAATTTTAAGTCACTGTCTCGCAACTCGACCGGTTTAGAGACTGTGTGAAATGAGGATATAGTCACGAGAAACTCGATTTGCATCGACCAGAAGCGTAGTGTGGAGACAGAGATGTCAAAAATTTTATTGAGACGAATCAATTTAGAACTATATGAAAGTTTGGTCGTGATAGTTAGAAATCGAACAATTTACAAAATACAATTTATGTCAAACGAAACTATGACTTCACAGATTGGATGTGGCGAGGTAGATGCGGCAGAATTAAGGAAAGTCTACTGGCAAATATCTGAGAGAACTGAGAAATTCAACAAAATTTCGAAAATCGAAGTTAGGAAGCCATATCTAGCACTTCTCATTCGATTCAATTTTTCGCAGTATGGTATAATCTCAGGTATCTCACATTTTTTTAACATACAGTATTGCTCTGGCCAAAGTTCGAAAATTATGCTTTCTACGATCAGATCCACCTCGGTCTTATTGAACAATTCATGAACGCATTCCCGATCAATCGATTCTCCATTTACTTTCATGATTTTGTCTCCCTTCTTCAGTTCGCCTTGCAAAGCCGCAGCGCCTCCGGGAATTACCTGAAATACAATAGATTATCCCTTATGACTACGGCAAACATCGTGGAAAGGGTCGACCGAAAATATATGTTCTAATCATTCCTCACTATCAATATATCTGGAAACAGCATCGTAGTTCGACGTTTCAGCCCCATTTACAATTACTCTCATGCCATATTTGAGGATAATAAAGTGTAAACATTGTTGAACAAGCAACTCGCCTCTTCAATGACGAGGCCCCTCATATGCAGTCCCAATGTGCAGTTGAGCAGCACGAGATGAATCGACTGCTCAACTTCAGGTTTCGAGAAAAGTGAACCAACGCGAAGACCAATGAGGATGAAAATTACCAACAACACAGACATACGGCGCCGCCTCTTGCCCGATGTGATACATATAATAAATGCATTGAATTGAGTGAATGGATGAGTACGAAGAATGAGCATCATGAATTAGGAAAGCGCAAACGATATCCGATATATCGGAATCGTTAAATGTTAAGACAATTCAAGCACATTCAATTTCGCACAATATGAGCATTTTTATTGTTTAAAACCCGACGCTTTACAACTCAAACATTGAATATGGTCCTTTCAACGATGAGGTCCACCTCATCAGACTTATTGAACAATTCTTGAATGCGCTTAGGCGTCGACTCGGGAGTAACGTTATTTCCATTCACTTTCCCGATTTTGTCTCCCTTCTTCAGTCCACCTTGCAAAGCCGCGGCGCTTCCGGGAATTACCTGAGTATTGATTATTCTTTGGATAATCCATAATGCGTATGACCTGCAAACAGCAGCAGCGTTCGCGGTGCACTCACAATCAAAAACCTCAAACAACAAACAATCAGCATTTTCGAATTTGTCAAAGTGAATGCATCATTGAATAAGTCACTCGCCTCTTCAACGACTTGGCCCCTCATAGTCAGCCCGAATGTACCGTTGTGTCGTGCCAAGTGAATCGACTGCTCGACTTCAGGTTTCACGAAAAGGTAAACTATGCCAATAGCAAGAAGGATAACGAGTATCAGACCACATGAGCATGCAGCCATGCATTTCTCGGCGCCAGGGGGCTGGAAGAGAGACGTTAATGTTGGCACGATGAAACTTCATTGGGATTAGAGTTTGGGAAGCGATACTACGATCCATATATTACGCACCACTGATCAAGTTGTGCGCCCCTCGACCCGGTCGAGAGCGTGGGGAAAGGAAACGGACCATAAATACGAACTCGATTACCCACCATATTATCTTCCTTGTTTGCCAATTGCTCCTCAACATTTCGTAGTTTCTTTTCCAACTCACTGTATCGCTCCTTCATTTTTCGGTCCGGCTGAAATATCGTTGCACTAAGTCACGCATCATACGTATTTTGGTTGGAATGTTATAGGAAGTTATGGATAGATTTTTTTATATGGTTTTCAACCTGTTGCCTTGTCTAGTGACAACCATTTTCCAAATAATTCTTCTAACCTGCACTACTTCTCCACTGCTCATTCCGTTTTCAACATCCTCCAATTTAAGACTCCGCTTTGTGCTAGTTTCCTGAACAATTTAGTTACTTTGATAAGATTATGGGCAAAAATGAGCCTTTTCTTGAACTAGCAAAGATGCCATACTCTCTCTATTCTATACAAAATCTGAACTGACTCGATAGAGATTGTGGAGAAGGAATAGTCAGGAATTCAGTGCTTCTTGAACCCTATAACTCACCTCTTTGTGCAGACCTCCTGACGACACAATCGTCATAATGATACAGCAGAACTATACGAGGACCGGGGAATAGACCTTGCGAGTGTTCCGACCCCCAGTCCCTCTTCGATTACTCTCTCGCGCGTGCGTTTTCTCCCTCGAGCCTCTCGAGGTCACCTTATCCCTCGTCTCTCTATAATGATCTCTCCATCTCTCCCTATCTTCTGCCCTAAATTCCGCCCAATCTCTTCCAACTTGCTTGCAACTCTCAATTGAACATTGATGCAATTGAATAATAAAAACATCGATAATAATTTTGTTAATGCATCGGAATTTTTTAATAACCTTCCTACAACAGAAGCCACCACCCCTTGAACGCGCTGGAGCTATTGGCACACACTGGTTGAGTACAACATATGAAGAATACAGACACATCCTCATCTGAGCGCATTGCCTGATTTGATAAATTGATTGGTTGATTGATTGATTGTAGAATAGTCACGATCGCCACCGATTCACTTCACAGATTCGTTTCGTCATCTCAGAAGTTTCTTGAAAATTGTATTTTCGTTACTGATTGTGCCGATACACCTTTTAAGGAAGCTTTAAAAAAGCTGTCCGTACTAAAGAAATATTTAATATATTACCATAATTGTATATCAATTGATCTCAACCACGATGCATTTCAAGCCAATACACGATTCGACTCGAGTGCACTCCATTTTTGCTTTACTCTCTCCATCTCAGAGTTCTACTAATAATGCCGCGTCGAGTTAAGTGACTTCATCGTCGCGGGCTTTTTCTCGTCTCTGCGTACATCGCCTTGGCGCTTCTGCGCAATCCCTGAGAAACATAAATCGTCATTTCTTATGTGTGCTAATTCCTACTAGGGTAATTTCCGGTATTCTTATAGCTGTGTTGAAGCAGTGTAGGATGAGCATTCTTATCCAATTAGTCAATTCTGATGTTAATTCATTCGCAATTGTAACAATGTGAAACGCCATCGCCCTCTCTTTGTTGAGCTCGAAAGCAAGCAACGTAAGCAAGGATTCACGATGCAATCAAAGAACAATTCATGGAGTGCGACAATATGGCTTTGTTCACATCTGAATCCAGTTTTGGTTTACTTCCGACAACAAGTGGTCGCACTGCAGAATTTCGTTTCCCAGATTCAACGAAAACATGGTCGGATATTCAGCAAATTAAAAAATACGAACTTTGTCGACGCTAAATTCTGGGAAAATGCGCACGAAATAGCAAGGTAAGGTTTCCCTGTTGAAATATGGCCAGAATTGTTTTTGCACATATTTTTAAAATTTGTTCAATACAAAAAAAGCCTCATCATTAGTAGGATATCGATAAACGCTTCAGGATTAATTTGTGAATAACAGAAAAAGCAAAATTGGAATGAATCCTCAACCTGCCGAATTCCCTCTCATTTTTTAAATCCTTCTCTGTCCTCACCTCATTAAACCCACGCATTCTCATATTGCTGTTTTCCGTTCGCTACTTTGCAATTCGGCGGGATTCAATCTTATTTAGTCTTTAGTCGCTCCCTCGCGCTGCTCTAAAGGCATCCCACGTTATTTTAGTGATGGTAAGCAGCTATTTTTCCACAAGGGAACTTTCCTCTTTCGCTGTGCGTCTTCCCACTCGATTCTCTCGCTGTGGTGCCTGAAAAATATTGTATCGCATTTCACATCACGCGGTGACATAAACCACGTATTCTTATTAGCAAACAATGTGCTGAATAAATTAAGATTAGGGTTCTCTCATTGGAAAATTGTTGAACCATTTTCAGATGCGCTTCACGTGCACTATCTATATCACATATATAGCGTACATGCAACATATCTGAAAATGATACAAACATTTTCCAATAAGAGAACCCTAATTAAGAGACGATTTCTCTCAAACTCTTAATTCACGTTCGAAATGGCCTTCGAAGTTGCCCGGTATATTCATAATGTGTGTTGCATCATTGCTATCGCTGGTAACACGCTACTTGCAACAGTAATTGCAAAGGAGAATTCCGGCACACTTCGGTTGGTTTTCCACAGCGTCCGATTAGAATGTGTCAACTGCAATTTTTTAGCTCCTACTCAATCATACTGATGAATTTCGTGTTTATTGAAGTAACAACAGCATTTGCTTCGATTTTAACCTACTTGAGGTAAGAACTCTGGTTTTCTGTAAATTTATTTTCTGTAAATTCTGTAAAAAGTGTTTTAGGGCAATGGATAATGATGAATTTATACTCGGCGCATATATGGGACCCTGCCGACTCACAGGTTTGCCTCACATAAAATGACCGCGAGGGTAGGTTGGAGTTTTTGAACGAGGCCTAGTGGGATTGAAAGAGGATCAAATTCTACAAACTTCTGCGTTTTTAATATATGCTAAACGCCACTGTGGATGTCTGGGCTGATAGTGGGGAAAGGTTTATTTCTGAGGCATGTTCAGAAATTCCACTACCCCCAGACGTCCACAGAGGTGTTTAGCAGATATGAAACACGTTGAAGTTCTTAGAATTTGATCCTATTTCGATCCCTCTAGGTCTCTTTCAAAAACTCCATTCTACCCTTGCGGCAATTCCTTGTCAGCATAATTGCAAAGTTTTACTAATTGTCATATGCGCCTCGTTTCTTAACTAGGGTTCCGGAATTGGGCGTAATTGGGCACCTTTTGAATCATTTTCGAATATGTTTCATGTACAATATTTAGTATGTGTATATAGTGCACATGAAACATATCTGAAAATGATTCAAAAGATGCCCAATTACGCCCAATTCCGGAACCCTATTCTTAACATTCATGATTGTTTGTTTCTCGAGTTTCGCTTCGTGTTCACGCTTATTGGCTGAGTTGACCAGTACATTTGCTACGTGATCTTTGTGAATGTGCGCTTTCCATTGCGGAACAATAAGTCATGAAAATGGAATTTTTAATGATTTTTTAATGGATTCTCACTAGTGATGCCAAAACGGCGCGCACTCTCCTCTTTTCACACACTATCTCGCTCTGTCTGACATATGAGAGAGTGTGTAAAACGTGGAGAGCGCGCGCCGTTTTGGCATCACTAATACTCACCGTCGCCGCCGAAAACAATTCGGCCATAACAATAATATTTTCGAAATGTCGCCGACTAGGAATGGCAATGTTTTTGCACCTTTTGTAGGAACACCCACCAAAGAAATATTGGGGGTGGGTACTCTCACGAACGCATCAGGACAATGGGTTGACTGTGGGATCTTTCAAAGCTTAAAATGCATCCAACAATGCCTGGAAAAAGGCGCATGTAGAACCTTGCTAATCTTTTCGGACTCAATACTAATGTTTTTCGTCACAAATTTGTTTTTGTATAGGGTCTCTTTAGATTGGTTTGAAAAGCACTCGGTCGGATGAGAACCGTCGGATGACACCATTCTCTATTTTTTTTAGAAGTAAGTTCCCACACTGTCAAAACGTCTTCTGCGAAAATACTATTGACGAGCATTATTTTTGGTTCTCTTCCGACGCTTCTCATCCGACCCAGTGCCGCCTGAACTCTTATAAGAGTATAATACATAAATGTATGATCTTTTTTTGAGATTACTTATTTCTGAGTGGGAATGTCATGTTAAGGTTCGAAAAGGTTCTGCTTTGTCGCGATGGCTTGGATGTTTCATGGCTATTCTCATTATTTGGTTCTTCTCGCGCTCAGTTTCTGCTTCAGGTACCCATTTTCAATGCCAATTTGATCCAACATACACGTATGCAAATTGATCACTCTGGAACTGTTTTTGTAACGCCTCATGAACAAGGAGAAACTGAGTGGTCCACATAGTTTAGTGATGGTGTGATGTACAAATATATTAAATTACACATATTAATAAAATTATATTAAATTAAATTGTATTATAAATTATGTTAAATTATCATATTAATATTAAATAAATTATATTAAATTAAATATATGCAAATTCCACAGGTACTACGTAGTCGAGCACCCAGTTCCTCGCAATATTGTACTCGTGTTCATACTCATCCCAGCCTACATACCGTCAGCGCTCATTTATGTCAGTTTTCATATTATACACCGACTTTGGGCTTGTCGCTACGCGGCATTCAATGCCATACTCAAAGAATATGATCTTACTTGTTAACGCGCGTGTGGCATGTCTTCGCATCGGGGCACCTTTAATTTCGCACCTATATAGAACGGGCGGCTCTGTACGGATATGGGGAACAATGAGCATATGGGGACTACAATCTCACTAGTCCCTCATATCCGCACAGAACAAGTCATTTGTCCCCCATAATCTCATTATTCCCCCCTATCCGTACAGAGCCGAACGTGCTTTCAGCAAGGGTACATATTGGATCAAGTATTATAATCGTTTCTACAGATTTCGAAGTACACTACGATTCCGTGAATGCTAACGTGTTCTGTTCGTTGTTCACCATTTTCTCTGAAATTTCGTCATTTTTTCCGAAATTTCGTCATTTTCTCCGAAATTTCGTCATTTTCTCTCAAATTTCGTTATTTTCTCTGAAATTTCGCCATTTCTCCGAAATCGCAGAGGCTGCTTTCGTTCGTGCCTCACTTTGACGACGAGACTTTGCGAAGGGCGATCTTGATCGCGCAGCCCTCTTACAACTTTCAATCTCGGGAAAACGTCGAATGGGTGTTCGGTGGGTTTTTTCAGAACGCGATATTAGAATGTTTATAGTCAAAAAAAATTAGCCAACAAAGACTAGGAACAAATTGAGTTTGTCCATCGTTTTCAAGCACATTTAATAAACCCAATTCTCAGAGTTATGGTGAATCTAGATTTTTGGCTGTGCAGAGTCTCACCAGATTCTTATTCAAACGCTATTCTCAATGAACCAACATTTGCCCACATTTGCCCAATTTTCCCTGCTTTTAGCGAACCTCGCTTGAACGCCTCAAAGGTAGCTTGCAATCTCAGCGATTGTTGTTATTGAAATTGAACAGCTAACTCGTATTTGAAAAAAACAATATTTTTTTTCCCATGGTCGATTTCATTCATAATTCTACCAGGAATTGTGTCGCGCATACAACTTTAAATTGTGACCTGATTGCGCTTTGAAAAAAAGGGTCTGAGACTCCGATTCTTTTCTAGGACACATATTTCTCAGCGATTATGCGAAGGGGGGAAGTTATGAATACATCCGTGAATATGTTATGTTAAAAAATATGTTCAAACACTGAACCACTGCACTGAGATTTCATCGTGAGTGGTGTAGAGTTCGAGAAATGATATCACGCTCTCTTCATTCTGCACACTCTCTCGACTTATCGAGCGGTGAGAGAGTGTGTTGAACGAAGAGAGCGTGATATCGTTTCTCGAACTCTAGCGTGGTGTTTTGAGGCCACGATCGGCGCGGCGTCGGCCTGTTCGCTCTCCGCTGGATTCACTGTGTGTGCGTGCCCGTCTGCGCCCTCACCATCGTCTTCTCCCTGCTCATCCATCGAAAACCCGCCACCACACTCAAAATGAGCAGCAAGAGCAAGGCCATGCATCGAGAAGTCATGAAGGTATGGAAATGAGAGGAATCGTCTGAGTTTGTCCAAACCACACTATCTCTCGTCTATCAGAATGAGCGTGTGATATGGAGAGAGCTAGACCATTGCTCGGAAATAATGTCTTTCTTGGAGTCTCGTTTTCAGATAATACGGAAAAGGTATGCACAAGAAGTAAAATACATTTATGAAATGACCACGATCTGGTATTGGGGTGTCCGGAAAGTTCGTATAATGCTTCGGAAAAAAGTCAGTTCGCGATCAAATGCAGTGATTGCGCAATCTGTTTGTCAACAATGTATTGCATCATTCTGACGTTGAGTAGTGAGAGGATTTAATCGGTCTCCTAGTTGCTACATTGATTCTTGTGATGGACTCCCATCTCTACCTCCGAGCAGTTTTACTTCATTACTACCGTCTTGGCCGATCCGTGAAGGAGGCCCACTCTGCCCTGGCCCAGTCGGAGCTGACGCCCCCTCCATACCCTTCTGCTATAAGTGGTTCTCCCGCTTAAAGAAAGGGGAGTTTGGTCTCGATGATCAACCCCGCTCTGGACACCCTCCCTCCCTCGATCAGCCTCTCGTTCTCCGCTTACTGAAGCGCAAGCCCATGGCCAGTGTGCATGAGTTGAAGAAGGATACTGGTACTCCCAGATCAACGGTATCCGATACCTTCCATCGATCTGGGAAGAAGCCGAAACTCCCACAAGTGATTCCCCATGACCTCTCACCCGAACAGCTGAAAAATCGTGTTCAAGTCTGTCGGGAATTACTCCATCGTAGATCCAATCTTCGATGGGTCAATTCCATCATCGCTACAGATGAGAAGTGGATCACGTACGATAACCCTGTGAGGAGACTGCAATGGGTGGATGCAGATGAGAAGCCCAAGACCGTCCCGAAGAAGGAAGAGCACGGAAAGAAGGAACTCCTCTGCTTCTTCTTCTCAGTGCTCGGTCCCATCTACTGGGAGATCCTGGCCCCTGGCACCAGCATCAATGCCGACCTCTTCTCTGAACAACTGGAAGATGTCGCGATCAGAGTCCCTCCCAGACTCCTGAACCAGGGCAAAATTCTTCTTCTGATGGACAATGCTCGCCCACATCGAGCGAAGATGACCCAGAAGAAAATGGACGAGCTGAAGATCGAGAGGATTCCCCATCCACCGCATTCCCCGGATCTCTCCCCATGCGACTACCACTGCTTCCGCTCTCTCTCTGACTTCTGCAAAGGAAAGAAGTTCAAGAATCGGGATGAAGTTGTGAGGGCTTTCGTGAACTGGGCGGTTTCGAAGAAACCCGCATTCTGGAAGAGAGGAATCGAGACCCTGCCCAATCGCTGGAGGGAGGTAGCGAGAAAGAAGGGGGCATACATTGGTCACTGAGAATTGTAAAGCATTGAATAAAAAATAAAAACAAAAAATTATACGAACTTTCCGGACACCCCAATACTAACATCACCGTCATTTTTCACAATTCTTTTCTAGGCCATATTTCAGCGACTATGCGAGGGGGAGCAAACGTCTGACTCTCCTCATTTTACATGCTCTCTCGTTGATTAGAGAACGCGAGAGACAAGCAAACCGAAGAGAGTCAGACGATTACTCGCGAGGGGGAGAGTTATGAATACATCCGTGACTTCTTTCTCAGTTGTAAACTATGCCAAAGCCGAAAGAGTGTGAAGAGACGGAATTACGAATTATACTATAATACCACGAGAGAAGGATAAATATTATACTTACCTGTCCTTCTTTTGGCTGTGAACCAGTAACGATTGTCATAGCGGTGGCGAATAGGGCCAAAAACTCCGTAAAAGTGAACAACTCCAGTCCTCGTCCTCCCTCGCGCGTCCTCTCTCCCTCCTCCTATCACGCTTCTTCACACCTCTCCCCCGCGGGTCTCTTTTCGCATACTTCCCCTCTGGCCCACCCCGAGGTCGATGAATGCTAGCATTATCCGGACACATAACACGCGTTGGATTCTCTTCATTTATTTCAGAATTGAACAAATACAACACACAGAAGCATCCTGAGCATAGTTGCCCAACACAGGCGGCGAGGTGTTTTCAGACCATAGAGGGGGGAAGTGCTTGACCATGTATAGGGGGTCATTGGGGTCGCCCCGGCGTGGGCAAATATGATCCTGAGGTCAACGATTGAGTATTGCTGTCGTGGGAATTCAAATACGAATTATTGCGTGGTCAACGATCAACTCTACCCCATTGCAGTCTCCTCACAGGGTTATCGTACGTGATCCAATTCTCATCTGTAGCGATGATGGAATTGACCCATCGAAGATTGGATCTACGATGGAGTAATTCCCGACAGACTTGAACACGATTTTTCAGCTGTTCGGGGGAGAGGTCATGAGGAATCACTTGTGGGAGCTTCGGCTTCTTCCCAGATCGATGGAGGATATAGGACACCGTTGATCTGGGAGTACCAGTATCCTTCTTCAACTCACGCACACTAGCCATGGGCTTGCGCTTCAATGTGCGGAGAACGAGAGGCTGATCGAGGGAGGGAGGGCGTCCAGAGCGGGGTTGATCATCGAGACCAAACTCCCCTTTCTTTAAGCGGGAGAACCACTTATAGCAGAAGGGTATGGAGGGGGCGTCAGCTCCGACTGGGCCAGGGCAGAGTGGGCCTCCTTCACGGATCGGCCAAGACGGTAGTAATGAAGTAAAACTGCTCGGAGGTAGAGATGGGAGTCCATCACAAGAATCAATGTAGCAACTAGGAGACTGATTAAATCCTCTCGCTACTCAACGTCAGAATGATGCAATACATTGCTGACAAACAGATTGCGCAATCACTGCATTTGATCGCGAACTGACTTTTTTTCCCGAAGCATTATACCATTATTATAACTTTCCGGACACCCCAATAAAACTACAATCTCTTCAATCTATGCGCACTCGCGCTACTCGACTATTTAAGAATGTGGAAAATGATCGGACGATGGCCCATTTTCGAACAAATCAGCGTACCTCTTCGATGATGTTACCCTTGATAACTAGTCCAAAGGTGCCATTGATCTTGGTGAGATGGATAGGATGATCAACCTAAAAATAAAATTTGAGATACGATACCACACACACTTCAGAATTTCTCGCTATCACTCTAGTAGCACTAGGTCCGATGAGAATTATGACGCTACGCCGCATGCGATATGTCAAAGGCGGCATAACGTTATAGTTCTCATCCGATCTAGTGCCTCTCTGGACATTTGACCGCTCGCCCCGCTCGAGTGTGATAAATAAAGTAAGTATAAACCGAAATTCAAGCTCTACCTCGGTTGAAGGGGTATACAATAAAATACCAGCAATCGCAAGAAGTGGCAGTAGGCAACAGCAGGATATTATTACTTTTCCATCTTCCTGAAAATATACTTACACGTCTAAGGTGACACTGCGGGGAGTGGAGAATGCGGGCTGGCGTTAAAGAAGGTGTAACACGAATAAGAGATGAGAAGGTAATGCATTCTGATGAGCTTGTTAGGTAGATATAATGTTTCCCCTCAGCCCGAACCAATCGTGATCATAGCGCAGTGGGTAACTCCTACGCGCCATGCGCAATCTACGAGGGTTCGAATCCAGCTAGGTGCGATTCGTTGTTGCTGATTTTCTCATTCATTTATATGCGCGCTTTCGCCTGCGCTGAGGCCCAATCTTCTCATTCTCATATCTCGAGATAGAGTCATCCGCGTCACTTCGGATAAAGTGATTTCTCATCGGATTTTTGTCCTCTACGACAACCACTATTCCACATGTAAAATCTATGTTTCGTGTTACTCCTTCTTTAAGCACTATCACAATACCAGCGCTCATAATGCGCGAGTTCCTTCCTTTTAGTCGCGGATGTCCGTTTTTTTTGGAAATCCAGTTTTTCTAACGGGGCACAATACTAGTTTGATATAATTGTGAGCTATGAGGGGAACTTCTTGACATGATTAAGACACTCACAATTAAGACACTCACAATTTTGCCTCCTTATGTGCGAGTTCCTTCGTGACCTTCTCTATCGCCGTCTGATTCTCACTCACTTTGCCATCCGACTGCAAATTGCGATACGTGTTTGGAATCAGAAAGGCTAACAAGTAAATAAACATTGTTACCTGGGAACTGCTCTTGCTACTCTGTTGACGGTTGTTGTCCTTCAATCCACTCTCAACATCCTCCAATTTTGGGTTTAGTTTAGCGGTGGATTCCTGAAACTGATTTTTTCAAGCTGAAATCGTTAGAAATTGGTTAAAATTTGAAAAAAAAGGCTTTTCAAAGTAAGCAATTATACTAACCTGAGCATCCTTTTTCTCCAAACAAGCAGTAAAAATAGTCATATTGACAAAGAGAAATACGCGAGTTGACTTGCTTTGCTCTAAGGGGTTGGTGAGTGTGGGAAAACGAGGTGGCCGCTGCCACTCTTCGATTCTAGAGAGCGCTGTCCCTTTCACCCCTCTTCTCTCTATCCCTCTCTCCCTCTCTCTCTCCCCCTCTCATCCCCCCTCGTGAGTAGGACGACACGCTCGTGCGCTCTTTGCAGTAAACAACGCGCGAGGGAAGCCAATTTTCTCAAATATGCAGCTCCCTAGTGCGGAAAAGATGTAGTATTTTAGCAATGTAAAAAGGAACATTGAAACCACTTCGTGTGCATGGACACTGACAGCATTGATGTCGAACGAGAATGAGGAATGAAGAGGCCGACTCCTATGGACACCCTCTATATGAGGACAAATATCCTTTTCTATAATTCCCTAGCTCTTTTTGAGAATTTGGTCCCTTGCATCGCGTTTTTCCCTTGAAGAAAGAAAGGGATTTTTGAAAGATTCTCTCAATCCAAAATTCGGAAGTTCTTCGGAAGTAGAGTTCGAGAAGCGATTTCACGATCTCTTCATTCTATCTATACGCTATCTCGCTTCTCGACCGGTCGATAGAGTGTGTAGAATGAAGAGACGATTGTCTGAATTAGGAATTCAATGCGGAAGAATGCTGAGAAGATCGCGTGCAACTCGCTCATCCCATCTTAGATTTTCTCTTTTCCGTGACTTTTTGCCCAATGATTCTTGTAACTGACTGGTTCTTTGTATATTTTATATAACAGTCAGTCTGTAGACAGTTTCGGCAGGATGATCTACTTCAATGTTCAACGGAGATCCGCCACGATCGTCCCGACAGTTGACCAGCCCTTGACCTAACGACGCTCTGAGACCGAAGATCACAAACCCCTAAACACCGAAGTTATCCTCCGGCAGGACCATTGTGCCTGACGTCAGGATAAATACAATATATAAACTCTGTGCGAGAATGCATAACAACTGAATATTATTTCAAATTGTATAGATATTAATGAAAAAGGTTATCCAGAGGTAAAATAATGGAAACCTGTGTCATGAAAATCATGTACAGACACAAAGATGGAAACGGAATTTGGCAAATGCTACTCAAACTCTGAGAATTGCATGTTCCACTTCCAAGTCTATCTCATTACGCTTATTGAACATGTCGAGGAGCCACTTCGATGAGGTTTCATGCCGGATATTCTGCCCATTTATCTTCACTATTTCGTCTCCTTTTTTGAGATGCCCTTGGAAATCAGCGGAGCCGCCGGGAAGAATCTGTGGCAACATCTAAGTAAAGTTCAACAAGCGGTAAAACCGTATGTATTATACATTCTTGCATGTATGTAAAGTGCTATTAAATTGCAATGCACAATCGAATATAGTTTAATGAAAACAAACTAACTTCTTCGATGATCTTGCTCTTTATGACCAACCCGAATCGACCGTTGACCTTGATCAGGTGCACCGAATTATCCCTCTTCTTCACTGGCTCCGTCGAATTCCTGAAATTAAAGTTCGATGCCTCTTCATTCTAAACTAGGGTACTCTTATTGGAAAATTTTTGAGGAATATTGGGGTATGTTTCAGTTACACTAAATAAACAAACGCTCATCCACTTTATTGAGTCCCTGAAAAATACCTGAAAAGCAAACACAATTTTTCCAATAAGATACTCTATTCTAAACACTATCGAGAAATGAAGAGAAGCTGGTCCGAATTACGAACTCGATACCTAGGATTTTGATGAGCCTTCGTTCTGTTGTAAGCGGCCACGATCATGATGATGACCATAAATATAACTAAGACGAAGCAGAGTGCCCATGTTCCCATGCCTCCTCTCTGAACAATACATGCTTGTAGGAAGCGGATGATTCCGAAGCCACATAAAATCATTTTTATTCGAAATAAACGTCTGATTTTGCATTCCTTAATTGTTGGTTTTGGTTACGCCGATAGATAACGTGTGAACAAACTATTTCACAGAATTAGACAAAAATGAATAGCAAAATTCACCGGTTTCTTCTTCTTTGGCGGTGGAACATGGAGTGTCAATCGGCGCTCGAGCAGTCTCACTTTTTTCTCCAGCTCTTCATGTCGGTCTTTCCTATTAGTTGGCAACTATAAGAGATAGTTAAGTAATCATGATATATTTGATGCTTCCTCTGTTAATAATCACTACCGATATGTGGCAAAATATGGAAAAATATGTGAACGGCGCTTACCAGAGTCTCTTCTTGTTCCTCGATTATGTCGTTGTTGTTCACTCCGTTTTCCATCAACTTCTCAGTGAATTGTGCGGCCTGAAAATGAAAATGTTAAATTTACAAGCCAAATTTTTTTATTTAAATATGTTATCTAAACTAGCGTTTCTCGCTTTTTTATGATTCAGTGATGGATAATTTTCAAATTTATTCCATTTCAACAAACCTGTTCAGCATTAGGTTTCAACATCTCCACCAAGCTCACTGTTGGTCTGCTGTTCTGATTTTTCATACATTTTTTTGATAAATATAATGTGTATCAATCGTAAAATATAAAACTTCCAACCTCACTCGACGTTTTGTCATTAGACCTTCTTGGCATTGCAGGGGGTTTCGGAAGACGGTGCTGAAATTAAAGACTACGGTCCCGTTGTAGGTAATTGCCCATCCTTTTCTGCGAGGATTCAGGTGAAATATACTCAAAACGAATGTAAAATAAAGCAAAACGAGAAACCATTAACTGGGAGTACTGGGAGGGGAAGTCAGAGAAGATACGCAGTGGCTTTAAGCAGCGTCTCTTTCTCCTTATCCGCTTCCTCCTCCCCCACTTGATGATTTGATTCTTTGATGCTCGAGGCCGAAATTACTCTCCCATTCCACAGAATGGTTGATGAGACCGGACCAGCGAAGCATTCGAAGTTTTGACAAAGAACAAGCAGTATGATTCGAGATCTCTATCTTAGTTTTTCTATCCTTCTATATTGTTGACTCCATCTCCCTTCCCATCGTTCCCTCTCAACAAGACGCCTTGGTAACATGTCTGAAGAGTGATGAAGACATTATTTATTCCATAACAACACAAAAAATATTAGTACTGAAATGTTCGATTAAAGGAATGGTAGCAACTGAACATTGTTCATGGTGTGAGGAAAGTTAATATTTCATCAACAACCAAATAATTTCAAGCAAAGAAATTTGAAATCGATTTTTACATAGATATACGATTCTTTGCTGACCCTCGTCAGATTTGTTCAGACGCGAAGGATCGCATTCCTCACGACCAGAGATACTCCAGTGTCATTCTTCGCGAAGTACTGGAGGATGTATTCAGGCGCCTTCTGCCATCCCAAGACCAGCCTGTAGCCATTCACTTCGGTTATCTCATCTCCCTTGCGTAATCCGCCCTGGACGTCGGCTGCGCCTCCGGGGATGATCTGACATTGTAAGCAATGGTTTAATTTCAGAATGGAGAAAAATGATTTTTGTATTCATGACTGTATTATGCGGCAATTCGCTGGATGAGCGTTATAATGTGCATGACGTCATAGTTTAAATGCCCATGAAAGTTCCCATCCGTCCAAGTTCCGAGATGACATACACCTCACCTCTTCAATGAAATTGCGCTTGATGACGAGTCCGAGAGCTCCATTTGTCTTGGCTAGGTGAACGGTTCTGCTCATGCTAGGGGGAGTGGCGCCATACTTGAGGCGAAATGCGCATGTAAGAATAAGGCCGCCGATAAGAGTACCGACTATAAGTACGATGAATAGTTGTGCTATCTGAAATGTCGGTTTTAAGAAGATAGACTGGAGAACAATATTCACAAAATTTCCCATGCTCTGTGATAGAGTATTGACAATTACGATTCAACAAAGGTTTCCCACAGATGCGTTTCAAAACATCATACGCAAATACCGAACAATCGAACACAACGTATGAATTGGCAAACATCTGACCGGACAAGGTCCTTCCATAAAGTTTGTGTCACAGTCTTCCCGGAGATCGGTCTGCTCCTGCAAGATAAAAAAGTAACGATACTTTTTTTCCAAAATTTGGGAAACATTCAAAATATTTTTCTACATATATTATAGTTTTTTTAGAATGAAGATACGCTGTATTGATTCTCTAATTTTGCTAACCTCTGCTTGTATGGTGATCGTCTTTGCTGCTTCCCCATTTGAGGCCATCACTTGCTCGGAATCAACTTTGCCACGGCTCACCTGGAGTTGTGTACGTTCGCATGGTCTCTTACTAACAGAATACATAATGTTTAGCGCAGGTCGCACAGTTGCGCTGATCAGGTTTGTAAGCAATCCATTCTTCATCAGTTAAGCTCCACCAATTTCTGCCTGTCTCTCTTGTTATCTTATTTCTAACACTAGTGAACAAATCAAGTCTTCCAATTTCTGTGCGTACTTCTAATACTATATTTCTAAATGGAACAGATCTAAAATAACACTCAACTCGATCAAACAGTTTCTCCCGTAACGCTCTTCCCACCAGAATGAGAAAAAAAAACAATATCAAGTACACATTCGAACCTGACCTTTTCGTAATTCGCATACGTGGAGAGGGCAGTCATAGTGATAGTAGTGCCCGCTCTGATATTGAGGGTCACGTCTCTGTTTGAGTCCCGGGCAAACCATGCTCGGCCTCATTACCGTCTCTCATATTCGCGCACTCTCTCGCCTTCTCTGCATCCCTCAGTCTCTCCATTCTTAATGTTTGCGTATCACGTGAAATGGTCGACCTGTCCGTGTCTTTCCTTTCCTTAGGCCCGTGTCTTCCCTTGTTCGGTCATGATTATGGACCTGCAGACGCCATGCCATGGTAGTTAGGGTTGGTCTTAGACGGAGTGTAGGGTTGGTACTGGTGATGAGAAATGAAAAAAAAACATTTAGTCTTTCACGGGAGATAAAAAAAAACATGTGCCATCTCCTAGCCGCCTAAAGGTTGGCACACTCTGTTCCATTCTCTGATCCTCCACCGTCTCTCCATTCTGCACGCTCTCTCAATGCTTGCATATCAAGTGAGCTGGCCGACCCGCCCGTCTTTCTCCTTATGTTATGTTTGCTATGCATATAATTTGCCCGTTGCAAGGGAACGCGAACATGACTGGGAAAATGTGCCATACTCTT
This sequence comes from Pristionchus mayeri, assembly GCA_036245805.1. Taxonomy (NCBI): domain Eukaryota; kingdom Metazoa; phylum Nematoda; class Chromadorea; order Rhabditida; family Neodiplogasteridae; genus Pristionchus; species Pristionchus mayeri. The sequence continues at coordinate 710,266 of BTRK01000003.1, read as the reverse complement.
TCGAATTTGCAAGTATTACTTAATATTAGTTCATCATGAAGCATCATGTTACATATTTCTACGGAACAAGGAATAGAGCTACTGAATGAGCCAGTCTGGCGTATTTCTTGATCAAACTGACTCTCATCGAGCAGTATTGAACATAAAGTTGGAACGCTGTATTCATGATGCCACCGATACGCTATCGCAACAAAAAAAGGGATATTTCACTATAGTTTTGAATCAGCAACATGGTAAATCGTGGATCTTTCCATCTCAATATATTATTGTAAAGATCGCTTTTGAATGAAATACCCCATTCGCATTAGAGTTCCGTATTTGGAGCTTCGTCTCTCCAATCTCACAGTTTCTCTACAGGTCGTGTGGCGAATTATTAGAGTTCGTAATTCAGGTCACCGTCTCTTCATCGTCCATTCTCTCTCGGCCGGTGGAGCGACGAGAGAGTGCGTAGAATGAAGAGACCGTCGTTTCATTGCTCGAACTCTACGAATTGTTGTACAAAATGAAGGTAATGTGTCGTCGGTACTCGAACCCTACTTCCCATCCGCGAAATCGATTGATGCAGAAGTCGTTGTATTTTCCTATCTTTACGTTCAAAGCATCTATAGTTCAATGAACCAAAATTCCCCGGATTAAGAAACCACCAAATCAACGAATTCTTAAGGGATTAAGCGGCAGAATCGCTTCGACAACTGCTTCCTTCCTACTACGATATGTCCGCTCCCCGTTTTTTTTCTAGGTGCACATGCACGAAAAGTTACTTTTAGCGTGTTTTTTTCACCCTTAATTTCACCTATATCTTGTATTTTTTTAGAAATTTCATTAGCCAACTGAACCGGGATGTTCTCGACAGCTGACACAGTTCACGCAATTGTGCTGTGCACTCTGGACATCGTCGCAATTCTGCTCAACGCGCTTCTACTTTTCGCCATCTTAACCAGGCTGGTGATGGTGTTACTTGAAAAATGACTTCCCCAATATGCGGGCATATTCACAGCAAACATTAGTTGATGATTAGTTGTAAGATTAATAAGCACTAAAATTGAATGATAGTAGAAAATACCGAATTATAGCTTCCGGATGTGGCACTTATTTTGGTTATCATCCAAAACGTTCATCAGACTGTGATAATTACAGAACTCCGCCGCCAATGCGCGCCTACTCGATTCTCCTGATGAACAATGCTTTCGTCGACACCTTCTCCGCCACTTCAAGCATGCTCGCTATTGCCAGGCATTCATTGATTGATTTATTCGCTACTTATGTCGGCGGTGGGGCATGTACGAGGGTAGGGCTGAAGGGGATTATAGGGAGTGGAATCTACTAAAAAAAGACGATTACAAATCTTCAAAATTTTAGACTGAACAACCTTCGTGGTGGTGCGCAACTGTTCGTGTTCGCTGGCCCCTGCTCGTATTTGGGACGCTGGTTCTGCCATCTATGTCAGAGTGAGGCTATTTCTAGGATGTTACTCATTATGTGGTGACGATATTTGATCCCCTTACAAAATTAAGCTTCGATGTTCAAGCTAGTTTGAAAGCTCCAGTACTACGGCACCGAATCTACCGTAATAGCAGTTAATTGTATTTTCAGCTATTCACATCTTCTTTGTCTGCCATTCAACCGTCGTGTTGATGCAATCTTTCTGTTTTCGTCTCTATATTGTCAGCGGTCCCTTGGGACAGGCCCGGGATCCAGCTCCAAAAATTACGTTACTCATCTGCCTTTTACTCTACTCTCCTACCGTATTTGTTATGGTCAGTTTACTGTCAAATTTATTCGTGAAACACTAATTCAAGATATTCTACTACACCGCCTTAGAGTACACGCCGCCTGATATGATGAGAGAAATGCATTTGGAAGATTACGCCACAGTTTGTGCGTGTTTTATTCTAATGAAACCAGAAATAAATACCTTCTTATGTAGGGTATCCGAACTTCTTCGAATACCGCTTCATGATGGCCATGTTTTTCATTGTTCTTTTATCCCCGCTGGCAATGCTTGCGATTTTCTTCGTTCGGCGCAGGCTTATACGACATATTAACAATATGGTAAATAGCGAAACTGCTTTTGAAACTTTAAAGTTTTTTTTCCAGACAACATCCATGAAAGATCATCACTCGACCATAGCAAGGGTAAGTTAAATGTTAGTATTTCAAGTATACCCGGGTGGTAATCAAATAATGCTACCTCCTTGTCGCCCTCATTTGGCTTATTGTTAGCAAGGGTGAGCAAGTTGTTTATTAATCTTGTTATAGATTTCGTTAAAATGTTGTACATTCAGGCGCTAACATATCAAATGTTGTTACCAATGGGTGTTGCACTTGCTTCGATCGCTTGGATTGCAAATGTTGCCGGAATTTGGACCGATGAAGTGTCAACACGAATCGTGATGACGGTACTTGCAATGTATTCCGATGTAGTCGCACATATTTCAAGCAGGCTTGTTCTAAACTTTTCCAAATTGTAAACAATTTAGTCAATTCAGTGTACAAGCAGGAATTTAAGTGTAAGATATACACTAACATTTTGAACAAGTCTACAACTTGTGCGATCTCACTAAAACAATATACAACATAATGTGATTTAGCTGAGCAGTTTGTTCGCCCTCGGATCGCCGATCATTAATCTCACATTTATTACGCCATACAGACGCATGTTCAAGCGACGATAAATTGTGATGAGCTAATGGTCTCGAGCTTTCATTCGCGAACCCGTATAATCATTTCCGCTTTGAGCAGACAAGACGAGATCACTCTTCTTACTCTCTCATCTTTGATATTTGTTAATACGAGTAACGTTAAATAGTGCTTAGACTCAGGTCTTACTATGTCTTATCTCTCTAAGTATCTCTTACGCATTATTGGACAATGATGGGCGAGATTATTCTTTGCGTGCACTCGTGCATTATCTAGCCGGCGACCACTGATCCCGCTTGCGACACTACATCCCTATATTCCATTCACAATCTGGAAGCCGGGGCTAAACGCACCTCAAATCAGGTGGCAGGAGGAATGCAATTAAATGATTCATTCTCGTACCACAACAATTGGAAATTTTTCAATCACGTTTTTGGTGCCTTAAATGCAAATTTTTCCAGTTCCTAAATTCCTTATCAAACTTAATTTGGGAGATGGGAAAACGTAGGAAATCTGTGAGAAAATAGACCTCCAGCAACAAGTGTTTCTCCTATTCGCATTTCCATGGGAACTGCTATGTTTTTCCTTCTTCGACAGGCTACGCCTACTGTATGGGGTGAGCTTCTAATTCTAAATTTTTCTCCGCTAGCTATTTGATTCATTGAGCAAAAATCCGATATGTCAGAAGATATCATGTCAGACCCTTCAAACTCGGAAAATGAGCGTCGAGGCAACCAAAATCGGTTATAAGGCAGCTTATCTTTAATGGAATGAACATACCCACAAGATCAAATCTATCAGGCTGAGTAATAAGTTCTGTCCGATTTGGGCTAATGTGCATTCTGACCTCTCCCATCGCTCGTTGTAATCCAATCAGCTTATTTCTTTCAATGATATATAGTGGCATTTATACTCTCTTTAGCGCACATTACCATATATCTGTCTGACCAATGAAACGGATACAGTCATGTCCTAAACTTAATGTGGTTGACCAACACCCTGACTTTTTGAAGGTTCAGCATTTCATTGCGAATAGAGATGGCGCCCAATCTTTGCCACAGTAATGAAGTATGATTGACGTATATCGCGCTGATGATGTTGATGCTGATCAGCCTCGAGAGGCCTATTAAAGATGAGTGCTTAATCCGAGTTTGAGTTGTCATGAGGCTTGTCAAGATACGATTATGGCGTACTGTATCTATACCGATGGGTCTTGTGATTTCAATTATTCATGCATGTGAACTATATTTCTAGTACACGCCATAATTTTATTTAGGAGGGTATGCGGCACTTCATCCATGAACAGTGCTCTTCAGATTATAAGTGTCCAATTTTGAACTTCGAAATTCAACGTTCTGATATTGTTGTGATAGCACAGTGGTTTGAAGATCAGATATTTCGTTCTCAAATTAAAGAACAATCCTTGCCCTATCGGTCACTAATTATGAAGCTATTGGAGATCGGTACTTTTTATGAGGTGGGCTTCACCTGAAAACCCTCAATATCAGGTTTTTCAACATTTCAATCAAAATATAGTTGATGAACCAACATCACTTTTTTAGATGAAAAAAACCAAATAGTATCTTAACTATAGGCATTATTGAGAGTCCTGTAGGCAGAGATAACAGCGCCCCTAGGTAGGTGCAAGTCCAGTCAATCTGCGAAACAAGGAATTTCTTCGAGAAAATTCGTATTTTCAATGGTGTCTCGGATTTAGTGACATGTACGAAGGCAATAACGAATCCATCAACTCTAACTTTTTGCTACTAGGTAGAGCAAGTCTTAGGCTTCTTAGCGCACTTTGTGAGCGTAGACCTAATATTGTATGTTTGAAGTACCGCAGCATTAAAGAAAATCTTAACTTTTGTGAAAAAATCAAAGTTGCTTTGACCTTCATTTCTCCCATAGTAGGCAACGTTGCCCCATCCCAACCATAATGTTCTAAAGATCGAACATGTCCATATATATTGGCATGAGGACAACATGTGGCGATTTGAAGCAAACAAACAATATAAGCTCAAAGTTGGGGTACGAAATCGGACAAAACTTATTACTCAGCCTAATAGTATCAATAATGGAACTAACGATATTCGATGTATCTCTGACTACAAAGCATATGGGTGATTCCTTTTTCTTCTAGATTGAAATACGAAGATGAAAATTCAGAAAATCGATTTTAGTTCCTCCGATGCGAAAACCAGTAGTAAATTCAAATTTGGACTGAATGAAATGGCCGATCGACTCGGTGCTCACGTCATGGATTGAGAACTGAATAACAAAACAACAATGGAAATAATCAGAAGCCAGTAAAGAGACAATGCGAAATTACAATCAAGCTGAATTAGGACATATCACGCCTCTCACGAGAAAATCGAGCTGGCTCTGGGAATGGCCAAATTTGATCCAGTCATTTTTGGACATCCTGAGGCATGCCTGAGTGCCCCCTGAAGTCTCATTGTTCAGACTTCATTTTGGAGCTCGCTACACCGGGCTGGATTTCGGCATCATTCACTTTAAGAGCCGATTTCTCGAAAACTGTGAGAGAGAGCAAAATTGACCTCTGAGACACCCTAACTCATTTTTCGAGATCTATTCATCTATCCAAACCAATTTCTCTTAAACCCATTTCTAAGAGAGGTACACTTAAGGTCAATTTTCTCAAAAATGTAGGTCAAGCAGCAGCTCAAATTTTCACAGTAGATGCAGCTCAGCGAGAGCTTTCCAATAAGTGGCTTGCGAACAAAATACGGGTGGTGAGAGTTTCATCCTTTTAACTTCGTCTGGATCGTTTGAACTTTATTTTCAACAGAGATTTCGATTTAATTTCGATCATTTCTGGCCATGTGCTCCGAAAAGAGCGGTGTGAAATGAAATTTCCTGTTGAAAATAAAGATCAAACCATTCAGACGAAGTTAAAAGGATGAAACTCTCACCACCGTGCCCGTATTTTGTTCGCAAGCCACTTATTCGAAAGCTCTCGCTTAGCTGCATCTACTGTTAAAATTTGGGCTGCTGCTTGAACTACATTTTTGAGAAAATTGACCTTATGTGTCTTGAAAATGGGTTTTAGATAAATTGGTTTGTTTAGATCGATAGAGCTCGAAAAAATGAGTTAGGGTCACTCAGAGGTCAATTTTGCTATATCTATCACAGTTTTCGAGAAATCGGCTACTGAAGTGAGTTATGCCGAAATGCAGCGCGGTGTAGCGAGCTCCAATCAATCAATCAATCAATCAATATTTATCACTTCAAGCGTTAACGCTAGGTGAGGATAGGTCGGAATTCGTCGGTCGTTGCAGACCACCAGTGGGGGCCAATTGTTCTTCTGAGGTCATCTCGCCAACGCGTTCTCGGCTGACCCTGGGGACGGCTCCTGTTGTAGGGGATCCATACCGTAGTCGCTCTGGTCCACTCATCTAGCTCCATTCTCCTAATCTTCAACGCCCACTGAGCTTTCCTTTTCAGCGCTTCTTTGTTCCAATCCCGCACTTTCGTCGCATTGCGCACATTCTCGTTTCTCCATCGATCCATCAGTGTTATGCCCAACATTTTTCGCTCCATTTTTCTTTGAGTCACACTAAGCCGTTCCTTTTCACTGGCTCGCAGCGCCCAGACTTCTGACCCGTAAAGCACTGTTGAAGAGATACAACTTTCGAAGAGTCTCCTCTTAGTCTTCATAGGAAGCAGGCGAGAAGAGAGCAGAGTAGAGAGCTTGGACCAAGCGAGCCATCCCAGGCGTATCCGGTGCTCAATTTCATCCGAGTGATCGAGGGGGAGCGAGATTCTCCCACCAAGATATGTAGTGGAAGGGACAAAGTTGAATGCCAGATTGTCAATTGTAATGGGTGCTCGAGTGGTGCTACACGATGTGAGAAGAACGGTTTTGGAAGCATTTACTTCTAGACCGACGCGTGAGCATGCCTCCATTAGCTTCCTCAACATTCGCTTCAGTTCAGGCCTTGATTTTGCAATTAGGACGATGTCATCCGCGTACTCAAGGTGGCTTAGGTTTCTCCCATCAATCTTGAGTCCATCATTCTCCCAATCGATGTCATTCATTGCTGATCGAAGGACTACGTTGAACAAGCGAGGGGAAAGGGTGTCGCCTTGACGAACTCCTCTTCTGATTCTGACTGGGACGAGATCCTCGTTGACTCGGATGAGGGTTGTCGAGGACTCGTAGAGGCGGCGGAGGAGGTGGATGAGGGTAGGATGGACCCCAGATATCCATAGGGATTGCCATACCGCACTCCACTCCACACAATCGAATGCCTTACGGAAGTCCACGAAACCGAGATACAACGGAATACCGTACTCGTGGGCACGCTCTGCTACTTGCTTTACAGCGTGTAGGTTATTGAGGGTACTGCGCCCTTTCCGAAAGCCAGTTTGGGTGGAGGACTCAGTCTCTTCAAGCGATTTCTCCATTCTTCTCAAGATCACACGGGTTGCAGCCTTCAGGGTTACGGTAAGCAGCGAGATAGGTCTGAAGTTGCTGATGTTTGTAGGGTCACCTTTAAATCTTGGGGCACTGAGTCACCGGCTGTTAGGTGGTTGAGCAAGTCCGCGAGCACTGGGGCGAGGTGATCTCGAGAGAGGTACAGCATATCGGGCAGAATTGAATCGGAACCGGGCGAATGTCCGCATTTGAGGCGAGAAAGCGCATCTCCTGTCTCATCGATTCGGAAGGGTGGAAGAGGGAAAGGCGGATGAGGAGGGATCGTCAGTGGCATTTCAACTGTAGCATTGTAGAGTTCCTCGAAGAAAGTACGGACGGCGAGCTTTGTTGCTTCTTGTGAGAGAGCACCAGTAACTGCGTCGGGGACTAGTAGTCTCTTTCGGGATGATTGCAAGTTGAGCATTGACTTGACAATGCTTCTACCCATTATTGCAGCTTGCCTTGCTTGTGATTCTTTTCTCCTTCTGATGTCGTTCGAGAGACTCATTCGGGCAGCTCGGCATGTGACGGAGTGGGCTACGTTGGATTGCGGATTGGATCGGAGAAGGTGTCGCTGGGCCAGAAGATTTCGGGTTTCGCGAGATATCCATGGAGGGGAGTGCCGATCTCGCCAACAGTTGCTTGCCGCAGTCTTCGTAAACGCTTGAATCTTGTGATAGGCGTCAATGGCTGAGGTTGGACGGGCAAGGTGCAGGGAAGCAAGGAGATTTGCATTTGCAGTGAACGCGGTTTTATCGAATTCCAACCGCTTCTTGCATCGTTGCTTCCGCATCTTGTTGGGGAGGGAGAGGCATAGTCGGACAAGGCGATGATCGGAGTCAAACTCAAAGCGACCAACAACACCACAGTTGACAACTCTCGCCGATACAGGCGTTGCAACGAAGTCCATCTGGTGAAAAGTTGAGCCGTTTGGTGACCGCCAGGTCCATATCCTGCCGTGTCTTCTCTCGGGAAATGTGTTTTGGATGCGCAGCCGGTTTCTCACGCAAACTTCTGTGAAGGTCCGCCCACGTGAGTTCGGGGTCGGAGATGCGTACTTGCCGACAAATCTTTCATTGCCTGGCTCGCGTGCAACTCGACAGTTCATATCCCCGACCAGGACTGGCATGTATCCTCTTGGCGCACTCTGCAGAGCGGTCTCGACCTTGTCCATGAAGTCATCGTAGTCCGTCTCATCGTAGGCTGATGTTGGCGCATACGCGCAGACGAGGAAGAGACGATGGTTGGGAAGGAGCAGAGTGGCGAGTCGATCGGAGAGGCCTTGGAACACAGCTTCTCTTGCGAGGTGGGCACGGATGAGGAATGCCACACCATGGTGGGCGGTGGAACCTCCCGAGTGGAATAGGACTATGCCTGAAGACGTAAGATTGAAGGAGGCACAACCCACAATCCTCGCTTCTTGCACAGCAACAACGTCCCACTTGATCTGGGAGAGGGCAAGCTCGATCTCTTGAAGCTTCTCTCGTGGCGCGAGTGTCCGGGTGTTCAGCGTGCCGACGTAGAATGGACGACCCATCGAGGTGGCTTACAACTCCCGCTTGCCAAAGCTGCTGGGAGAGGGAGACTGGCCGAGGGGGAGACGGGGGGACGGAGTGCGCACCCCACCGCTCGCGACTAGCGTTGAGGACCAGGAGCTCCAAAATGAAGTCTGAACAATGAAACTTCAGGGGGCACTCAGGCATGCCTCAGGATGACCAAAACCGGCCAGAACTCAATTCACGATTTTCCATCCATTCCCAAGATTCTAGAATTCTCTCGTGAAAGGCGTGATATTTCGTATTCGAACAAGATAATTATTAATTACAATTCATAATCGTCGTTGTTAAGGTTTTATGAATGATAATTCATACGGTTCAAATAATCAAAGTTGTCAACTCACTGTCACGCAAATGCGGATTCTGGGCCAGAGTCAAGAATGTTTAGGAAAAAAAGAAAAATATTAATCCCCTTCATTATCCTTCCTCTCATTTCTCCATTGTATTAGGTTGGCGGGAAAATCTTTGTCCATTTTTCAAAAACTTATTTCTTAGAGAAAGGAAAAGCATGAGTTCAAATATACATGCCCTCATTATTGACAATATGTGCACAACGTACCTGCAATGTATGGATCCCCTCCCTTTAGAACCAGCCAGGGCGCGAATCAAAGAATTGCTTGAGATCAAACTCGAGACTTCCACGGTAATTGAACACTCAATCTATAAGAACAAGGGCCAGGTTTGCGAAGAGACAGTAATCAGATAGAGCCTAGTCAGGAGAATATGGGGGTTGCGGGAGAACCATCCATCTATATCCAGCCAGTTCCTGCTTGACTTGATTGGAGTCCTTGGGAGGGGTCATTTTTCTGATTAGATACTTTCTTGTTGTTTAGCTTTGAACGATCGACTTCCAACTTCAAACTCTGTAGTTGTGTGACGTACTTGGCCCCGGTAATTACCATTCCCTTAGGGAGTAGCTCCGAGTAGATAACGACATCCACTCCCCACCACATTAGCAGCGTGTTTTTGTCGGGGTGCAGGTCAAGTTTGGGGACACCATGTGGATCCCATCCTTCTCCAACCAACTGGGCTCTGATGTGGTTGTTATCGTAGAGGACCCACTTCTCATTCCCCGTTTCGAGCCGTTTCAGCCATCGACCCCCACCTCGGAGAGTGAGAAAAGTAAAAAAAAAAACGGCTCGACGGTTATGCCTGGCTTGGATCAGTTCATAGGGTATGAATCGACCGATATATTTCCTATTTCCAAGAAATCTCTAGCGTTCCTTGACAACGCTATGGTGTCCTCTAAGTGTAATAGACATTTTACGGGCACATGTAAATGGGTCCGTTTAGGCAGCTTTCTTCAAAGTCTCAAAATGTAACTAACGAGGTCTCCCAGACTGCTCAGGTCTCCCAGAACGCCAAAGCACACTTGCGACGAGCAGTGTTAAAACAAAACCATGGACAAAGACTTTCCCGCCAACCTGATATATTCGAATAACACTTGATAAATAGATATGAAAGTATTTTTTGGGTGCATTTGATGAAATGACGAGTCGTGATTGTTTTTGATCAATTAGGCGTAATCTGAGTCAACTGGGAAGAAGGGATTCTGATGCATGGAACGATACCATCTTTCAACAGGACCATATCATGATTCGTGAATAAATGTGTGTGTGTGTGTTTGTTTGTAGGCGTAATTAGCATGCAATTCTACCCAGGAAACTTTGTTCACGTATTTTAAAAACATTTGTGAACTACGTCTTCCATGACGTGTTTTGGACGAGACGCCTTCGAGGAGCCAGCGGCGATTCTTCGAGCAAAATGAATGTGACCACCGTTTTGATGTACCAGTCCTTGTTCGAATCTTAAGCGAACGGCTCCATATTAGAATAATACTCGATAAGCAGAAAAAAATATGAAAGTATATTTTGGGTACATCTGCTGAAATGACTATTTTTTCCCGCGAATTTGATCGACTTTATGCATTATTGATGTAATTACATATGAGTGACTATCTGAGAGAATTGAGCAATTCTACCTATGAACCGCACAGCAAAAAATGAAATTTCAAATAAAAATTGCCCAAGGTGTAACTTTTCACGTAGAGTTCGAAAATCGACCTTAGAAAGCCGTATCTCTCACCCCTCATTTGTTGTTCCGCGCTGAACTTGAGCTGTCGGTTTTTGTAATTTTTGAACGGCTCATCCAAACCCCGTACATTTATAGTGATGCTTAAAGAGCTCGACGAGATAAGCATTTCTGCTGTTGGAAGTGTACGGCTAGCTCATCTAGAAAAAAAGTTGAGGCAGTTTGAATTATTAAAATTTGTATTGTGAAAACAGTTTTTCCGGGGTGTATTTTTAAGTATGTTCATTCGATTCCCCGTGAAAAGTTACAAATGAGGGATGAGAGATACGGCTTTCTAAGGTCGATTTTCGAACTCTACGTGAAAAGTAACACCTTGGGCAATTTTTATTTGAAATTTCATTTTTTGCTGTACGGCCTGAGGTAAGTCCTCTCATATGCACCGCTCGAAATTCCGTAAATTCTTCATTCATTTTTCTCTAAATGTCTTGATTTCTTTAATTTTGAAGGATGATTTCTTTAATTTTGAAAGAATGCAAACATAGCAAGGCAATACAATTAATTGATTTTCTCCCTATAAAATGAACTGCACATTCCATATCACCACTCTTCCTTCTCTAATGTCGTCCCTTTCTCGTACGTTGGTCTTCCTTCTCCTCATCACTCTAGTCTCTCCGGTAGGATCAATCTCGGAGACTGTGACAGTCAGCGGTGTGGATTCGGCTGATCGTGTGACTTCCCGTGTTGTTCCGTCCTCAAAGTCCCGTCCACCTTCTCCACCTCGATCAACTCGTCGTCGCAAACGATTTATATTTCTGGCTCGAAAAATCTTGGGATAACACTCTCTGATCTGATACATCGCATGAATATATTGTCTCTGATAAACATTTCGTGATTCTTATTTACAAGACATGTATACTTAGAGTAAATTGGGCATGCACAGTAGTTCCTGCACGGAGACACTATTTCAAGTTCTGACTAAAATCACAATCACCATATTATGAAGGATCAATTTTAGTATACACATTATCTTACAAAAATTGTTTACAGAAAAAATAGGAAAACATAGAAAGATGTGATTGAATATTATCATATAAAACATATTTCGGCTTAAACTCTAAGTAAAACGTTGGGGAAAATTAGGAGCACAGTAAGACAAGTTGTGACCACTGAATCGAGTTGGGAGCAATCGTCTGACTCTCTCGCGTTTCTAGCAGATAGTGTGCAATAGTGATGCCAAATCGGCGCGTTTCACACGTTCTCTCGCTCTGTCTGGCCGATGAGAGAGCGTGTGAAACGAGGAGAGCGCGCGCCGATTTGGCATCACTAGTATGCAATATAAAGAGAGATCATTGCTCCGAGCTGGAATCAAACTCTAACTAGCACATTCCTCACGACCAAATTCACTGCATCTGCATTCTTCTTGAACGATTTTAGGATAAACTCGGGTCTGGATTCATTCGTCAGATTGTCCCCGTTCACTTTCACAATCTCGTCGCCCTTCCGCAGCTTGCCTTGCGCATCAGCAGCGCGGGCGACGAGCGGCTGAGCTCGCCTTTCCTCCTCCGTCCCCTCCACCGGGAGGTCCTTCCCCAAGTGCCAGTGGTGCGGCAGGGGTCGTAACACCGCTATGGGCTGCCGGCAACCATTCATCATCGGCAACATCAATGCCCGCTCACTCTCTTCGAAGACACGTCAAGAGGAGTTCGATCGAGCTCTGGCCAAACTCCGCTACGACGTCGTCTGTGTCACCGAGGCAAGAATCGTGGGCGAAGGGACGGTATGCTTACCCCTCTCTTCTTCAACTCTGTACCATAGTGGTGGCACCCAGTCTCATAAAGGTGTCGCTTTCGTGGTCAGAGATAGACTGGCTAGTTCGATCAAGTTTACAGGTGTAAGTGACAGGGTGGCGCTGCTCACTCTGCCCACACTGAAACTGTATCTTGTCGTCGTTTATGCCCCCACTTCCGCTTCTACTGATGAGCAATACGACCAGATCATCGACCAAGTAGAAAACTCAATAAGAGCGTGCCCGCAAGGATTCCGTCCTTTCATCATCGGTGACCTCAACGCTCGTGTCAAGAGAGAAGCAGGAGTGGAGATGATCGTCGGACACTACACGTACGCAGAGATGAATGATAGAGGAAGGAGAATAGTCGAATTATGTATACGGAATCGAATGAAAGTTTGGAACTCGTGGTTCAAATCGAGAAAGGCGAGACGGTGGACCTGGCGCAGTCCGAACGGATCAACCAAACATCAAATAGACTTTATACTAGGAACACAATCAGCTCCTGTCTCAAACTGCCAAATTGTCAACAAGTTCGAATTTGATAGCGACCATCGAATGATACGGATTCAATTGGATCTCGGAGGGATGCGGAGGTGGCAGAAAGACAGAAAGAAGAAATGGGAATTCGATAGGGAAGCATACAGAAGGAATGCACATATCCTGAGCGATCTGGAAATATGCGAACCTCAAGACGCGGCTGCAGCTTACAATTCAAATATGGGCGAAGACACTTATAATGTTGTTTTGGAAGTGTTTGAACGATTTTGAGCCCAAATGAGGGCAATTGAGGTTACGGAAGTACTCTTGTCCTGAACACATTTTGGGGTCGCCGTACAAAAGTGAGCCCCTTTTTTTTGTTCCAACTCCGATTTGCCTTATTTTTGGTGAGAAATGAGGCACATGTATGCTCTACAACTTAAGCATGATAACCCATGATCTTTTCTTGATTTCCAAAGTTACGCCACTTTTGGTCCGCCCGACCGCCCTGCACCATGATGAAGACCAGGAATGATATCGTCTAGATAAGATTGTAGAGCATGATGGTAGCTTTCATATGAAACAAAGAACGGCCTCCTATCTTTATTTTAAATGGAAATATGATCATTTAAGTGAGCGCGATTTAACTGTCGAAAAGTGATAGTGCCAAATTTGGCCTTCTGAATCCCGACAATGACGAAAGTTATCAAAATTCTGACGACGCAGTTTGAAAGAGCATCATTTGAAGTACTTATATCCAAAATTATAGCGGAATCGAGCAAACTTGAATCCTACCGCCGCGGCGTGGTCGATTCTCTCGCGATTCGCCTCATATCATCTTTTTCACTGTCGTGTTTGCTACAGTGTATTTCTATTCAAACTCCAATTCGCCTCCTAGTCTGGAGAGATCGGTGTATTTAGGGAAGATCAACGGGAGTTTCGGATTGGTACTCAAGGGAAGATCATTGAAGAGGTGATTGTTTATGTGTGAACTGGTAATATTTTACGCCAACGATTTTCTATATGCGTAGGATGACAACGATTAACTTCCTAGAAAGTAATGACATATCTGCCGAGATTATTAATTTTCAGCCAGAAAATGAAAACTGGAGCGACAGTGCTCTCCCGCGTGCCTAGTCTTAAATACGGGATGTACCGGTTACACAATACTAGGCACCAGGACGGATGAGAACAATGAAGTCAAATGCCGCGTTTGATAAATCAGTCGGCCTGACGTCATAGTTCTCATCCGACCTAGAATACAGAATACAGAATATTTATCAGGAGTCGCAAAGTTGCGCTGATCAGGCTTTAGGTGGTCCATTCTTCATCAGTTAAGCTCCACCATTTCCTGCCCTTCCCTCTTGCTATCTCGTTTCTCCATCTCTCCCGAGGTCTTCCCTGTCCTCTGCTGTTAGCTCTGGTGTAAGGGATCCATGTTGTTAACCTCCTTGTCCACCGTTCGTCCATTCTTCGGATCTTATTTGCCCAGTTCATCTTTCGTCTAGTTGCTTCCTCTACCCAGTCAACGACTCCTGTTTCCATTCGCACTCGTTCGTTACTCCATCGATCCATCCATGTTACTCCAATCATGCGCCTCTCCATTTTTCTCTGCGCAACTCGCAGCACTTGTTTGTCTGACTCTCTCATTGTCCAAGCTTCGCAGCCATAAAGCACGGTCGACATGAGACAAGCGTTGAAGGCGCGTTTCCTTATCTCTCTGTTGACAGTCGCGTGTTTGAGTAAATGGCCAATGTTTCTCCAAGCGAGCCAAGCACACTGGATCCGGCGTTTGACTTCAATTGAGGGGTCCAATGGGAGGGAGATCCAACTTCCTAGATATTTCGCACCATCTTTGTACTCAAAGATTCCTCCATCGACTTCGATCTGTTCTCTATTTGTTGCACTCGAAGTCAGCAAGATGGATTTTCGTGGGTGAACTTCGAGTCCAACTCTTCCAGCCGCATGAATAACTTTTGTCAACATTCTCCTCAGTTCAACTCTGTTTTTCGCTACAATAATGACATCGTCTGCGTATGATAAGGTGGTCAGCTGCTTTCCATCAATAGCCATCCCATCTCCATCCCAATCAACGCTGTCGAGAGCCATACGTAAGACGCAGTTGAAAAGTTTCGGAGATATTGTGTCGCCCTGTTTCACTCCTCTCTTCACTCTCACTTCGACCGCACGTTCGTTTACTTGAATTCGGGTATTTGTTCCTTCATAGAATCTTCGAAGCACATCGATCAAACGTGAATGGATTCCTTGGGTTTGGAGAGCTTGCCAAACGGCTGGCCATTCAACGCTATCAAACGCTTTCTTGAAATCTATCAGTGCCAAGTGAATGGGTATTTTGTACTCGGTGGTTCTCTCGATAAGTTGATTGATGGAGTGAATGTGATCAACAGTCGAGTATCCAGGTCTGAACCCTGCTTGGCTGGTATCTTCTGCCTGTTCTAGCAGTGGGAGGATTCGATTGAGAATTTTCGAAAGATTCGATTGATTCGGAGACTTTGTATTGCATACGAGATTTCTTCTCTGAAGAAAGGCAGGATAGGCTCTGTTGACGGCGTGATAGCGAATGGAAGAGGCACTTTTGGAGTATATAGACTCTCGAAGAATTGTGTGACCGTACGTTCAGTGTATTCTTGAGAAGCTGTGCCTGTATTTGGGTCTTTGAAGAACATTCGTTTCCTTGTTAGTTCATTCTCTTTCGTCAATCTTACAATACTCCTCCCACTTCTGATCGCCTCTAACAATTGCGTTTCTTTTCTACTCCGAATGTCCTCTATTAACATTGCCCTGGCAGCTTTACAACATTGTACGTATTCCACTGCTAATTTTGGATCGCCTTTCAATAAGTGCCGCTTTTCCAGTAAACTTCGTGTGCCTTTTGATATCTTGTGTCGATTTGTTTTCTCTTTCCAGCAATCAATTGATGTAGTCTCCGTGAGTGCTATACGTATAGAAATAAACGACCATGGTATGATCTAGTGATGCCAAATCGGCTCGCGCTCTCCTCGTTTCACACGCTCTCTCGCTATGTCTGACAGGCGAGAGAGCGTGTGAAACGAGGAGAGCGCGCGCCGATTTGCCATCATTAGTATGATCGCAATCCTGAATTTGCAGCAATTCATGACGGTATCATTCTTCTCCTCCCTAGTCGTCAACGTCATCGTTATTGGAATCGAATGTTTTGACGTTTTCTTCGTGAAATATACCGAACCCCGTCTGGTCTGCCTCAATAATGTCGATGGGTACTATGGCTTCAAGGATAATGGATACTCGTTCAAGCGTACCATCAACGAGGTGAGATACCAATGCCTGACTGCCATTCTTGTAGTCATAATGGTGTTAACAACACATTTTTAAAACTCATAAACGATGTCAGGTTACTCCTGGTAGTCAGGCGGAACTTCAAGGCCTCAAGGTTGGTTCACCTGTTTCCATTTAATATAATTATGATCCGACTCATGCACAAATTGAAGGTGGGAGACGATATTCTGCGCGTCAACGGAGTCGATCTCTTCTCGATCGAATCTCGAGTTGTCACGCAGCTGATGAAGACGAGAAAGAACGAGGTCGAGATGATTGTAAGAAGCAAGAAGTGATCGACTTTAACTTGTTAAACACGTTACGAATATTCAATTTTATCTTGTATTACTTCAGCACCTGTATGATATATGTCTTGCATTATTAATGATTCGAGCTGTATCTTTATCCAACTCTCTTCGGATCAATTATGCGCAATTTTTTTTTCAAGGAATACGCAGTTGAATGGCCTAAACTTCTGACAAGGCCATGTTAAAGTGTTCGCAAAGTTTCCAGAAATACTCATATTTTTTCGCAATGCTTGGGAAGCCCAAAACCTATTTCGTTTACTGCCGAATATTTCTCGATTTCCCCATATACGTGTAGGGTCATCCAGTTCCCATCGTGTTTTGTTTGCTCCGTCGGTAAGAGAGATACGACTAAGAGCTCTCTCTGATCTGTAAACATGGGCCAAGTAACCAATTCAGTTTTAATGCAAATGATGACAGAGCAGATTTTTGATCGTTGAGTTGATGTGAGAAAATAGGAGAAAGTAACTATTGGGAGAGGTCAATCACTCATCCTTTCTCATTCTTGGCAACTCGCGTAGTATAAGCACAGCAGCGAAATTGTGATCGATGTCCGCCTGCAACAAAGAAATAACAAAGAGACATTATTAACAAAACTGAATGGTCACTCTCTCGATTCCTCTATGTCGACAGTTCGACTTCTCAACATAACAGATGATTGGTGGTTCGGATATGAGAGTATGCAAAAAGTTCTGAATTCAAAGTTATACCTGTAGATCTTTTAGTCGAAATTGAGAAGTTACATCCGTCATCGTTGTGTTTAGGGTTGGTAGGAGAATGGCGGGGACTATTGAGGCCACCCGAGTGAGAGAATGCAAGAGAACGGCAGGAGAGTGACCTCCAGTACTATCTGCAGAGGAGGTTAAGCAAACAACGAAAGCACACACTTCCAGATTTGTACAATCTCTTCTCTTTCCGACAGAAAATATCACGTCGAGACATGATTTTCAAATGAATCTATAGAAATACGTAGAACGATCAAAAATCTGCTCTGTCATCATTTGCATTAAAACTGAATTGGTTACTTGGCCCATGTTTACAGATCAGAGAGAGCTCTTAGTCGTATCTCTCTTACCGACGGAGCAAACAAAACACGATGGGAACTGGATGACCCTACACGTATATGGGGAAATCGAGAAATATTCGGCAGTAAACGAAATAGGTTTTGGGCTTCCCAAGCATTGCGAAAAAATATGAGTATTTCTGGAAACTTTGCGAACACTTTAACATGGCCTTGTCAGAAGTTTAGGCCATTCAACTGCGTATTCCTTGAAAAAAAAATTGCGCATAATTGATCCGAAGAGAGTTGGATAAAGATACAGCTCGAATCATTAATAATGCAAGACATATATCATACAGGTGCTGAAGTAATACAAGATAAAATTGAATATTCGTAACGTGTTTAACAAGTTAAAGTCGATCACTTCTTGCTTCTTACAATCATCTCGACCTCGTTCTTTCTCGTCTTCATCAGCTGCGTGACAACTCGAGATTCGATCGAGAAGAGATCGACTCCGTTGACGCGCAGAATATCGTCTCCCACCTTCAATTTGTGCATGAGTCGGATCATAATTATATTAAATGGAAACAGGTGAACCAACCTTGAGGCCTTGAAGTTCCGCCTGACTACCAGGAGTAACCTGACATCGTTTATGAGTTTTAAAAATGTGTTGTTAACACCATTATGACTACAAGAATGGCAGTCAGGCATTGGTATCTCACCTCGTTGATGGTACGCTTGAACGAGTATCCATTATCCTTGAAGCCATAGTACCCATCGACATTATTGAGGCAGACCAGACGGGGTTCGGTATATTTCACGAAGAAAACGTCAAAACATTCGATTCCAATAACGATGACGTTGACGACTAGGGAGGAGAAGAATGATACCGTCATGAATTGCTGCAAATTCAGGATTGCGATCATACTAATGATGGCAAATCGGCGCGCGCTCTCCTCGTTTCACACGCTCTCTCGCCTGTCAGACATAGCGAGAGAGCGTGTGAAACGAGGAGAGCGCGAGCCGATTTGGCATCACTAGATCATACCATGGTCGTTTATTTCTATACGTTCCCTCAGAATCTCTAGAGAGTGTTGAATTGTGATAGTCGCTTAATGATAACGACACGCGTAGACGATTCGCAACAGTGAATGAGGGGAATGGGCGATTATGTTTAACTGTCTTATGTGGACTAGAATTCGAACTTTGGCAGATATTACGCTGACTTAGGGGTGGATTTGTGAAAAAATTGAATCTTCATTCTGCCTGTTCTTTTTATCGAATCGATGGGAAAGCACGAGCATAATATTTTTTTTCTAAGAAGAGATCCTTAATATATCCCTTCTCCGCCGCGTTCAAGGCTCTATGCCCCCTATACTGCTGGTGAATAACGTATAAGTAATATACATAAATTTCCAAAAGAACTGACCTCGGAATGAATGAGAAAGACAACGAATCGAACAGCGGCGAATAGCAGACAGGTCACAAAGACGAAGAGGAAGCAGTAGAACGAGACCTGGAAATGATGTGATTTAGTGATGCCAAATCGGCTCGCGCTCTCCTCGTTTCACACGCTCTCTCGCTATGTCTGACAGGCGAGAGAGCGTGTGAAACGAGGAGAGCGCGAGCCGATTTGGCATCACTAATGTGATTACAACATATTACGCAAGGCACTAGGTCGATAGGACGGATGAGAACTATAACGCTATACCGAATTTGACATATCATGGCGGCATGCCGTCGTAGTGCTCATCAAACATAGTGTAGAGTTCCAAAATCAGGTATTCATCTCTTCATTTCCCACACTCTCTCGACCGGTCGAACGGCGAGAGAGTGTGGGAATTTACTCGTCACTGGCGAGTTAAATTGATTAAACTACTCGCGAAACAATGACACTCGCGAGTGCCTTTGGTCAAAATACTCGAGAGCGCGAGGCACTCGCGAGTGCCACTCGCGAGTTCATTCCTCATCTTTCCTCTCGCCCTGAGCGGTGATCGGTCTATTGTCCCCGAGCCAATTTCACTCTCGAACAAAGGCACTCGCGAGTGTTCTGATACTCATTTAGACGCCGCATGATTTAAAGTTACACCGTTTTTGTTTACATAGTTTAATTTGACTAATTTCTGGCGTCAAGTTAGTCACTCATAGTGTCTATTAATCGCGCATAATTGTGCCGGGTCTGAGCAAAGAACGAGTTTTTATCTTCATTTTAAACGAACTTATGGTCGTTTAAGTGGGCTCGACTTGACCCCTAAAAAGTGAATGTCCCATGTTTGGCCTTCTGAATCTCGAAGATGACGACAGTTTTCAAAATTCTGACAACGTAGTTTGAAAGAGCATCATTTGAAATACCTTACACCTTATTTAGATCTGTATGGGATGATTTTGTGTTTTCCGCCGCAGAGAAGGTTATTCTCTCGTGATGTCTCTCTTAAAACTAATTTTGATTAATATTATCACGTATGCAGAAATTGACATAAGAATGAACACTGGACTGACAAAATCGACAAGTGTCTGAACTTGCTGTTATTAATTCATTCAGAAAGCTTGCCTACCAGCTTTGACTTAATGCGTAAAGCCAATTCAAGCGCAGCTACAGACGCAGAGATCACCCACGCCATTGCTGTTGAAATCCACAGTCCTTTCATTGGCCAGATCTTGAAGGCACCAACGTAATATGAAAACCCTTTTCTCACTTCATTTTGATGCATTGGTTATACTACCGACGTCATTCTGGTAAGCGCCTTCATAAAACTTGAGCAGCTTCCGAGCAATCTCTCACAGTCGGAAATTCTGAATATCTGAAGATAGGGAATAAATTGCATATCAAATGGCAAGCGTGGTTGAACTTACAACAACAAATTCAATGCAGTATGCCACTGAAACGTATTGTAGCCAACTCATATATAAAGTCTCCAGAAGTAGCACGAAACATTGAGCAAGTACTGAAATTTTGAAATGATATTGTATTGCTAACTAGACTGTGATCACTTGCGCGCTTATTCAATCAATCAATCAATCAATTTATCTTATCAGGCGGAAACGCTCAGAAGATGATAGGCGCGCTTATTACATGAGTAATTATGTTGCATTCTTGTGACATGAGAACGAATAGAAACCTGGATATTTTTTTGCTGAAACTGGTCAATAATTATCAAAAAATTTACCTCGAGAATATTAGTACTTGTAGGAGATTCATGGCGATCGTAGCAGAGATACTCGGCAGACATTGTTGTGATTGGTTCGGTAATCACTTCAGCTTTTAATCATTTCGGACTGTTCAGTTTACAATCTTTGAATATGATTCAGCATAACGATCTCGTACGGAAAATTGTACAGCTGCCATGCTTACTGAATTAGTGCAGAGATTCACACCAGATGGGCACATTAGATATCATTCATAGTAAGGGAAGATAATTCTTGATATTCCGTCCCCACTGTAAACGTAGCCCTCATGGAAAGCGAAATAAAAAAAATTTGAGTTCACTTCATCTAATAATGTTTCGGTACCTTAACAACGCTACCTACGCCGCCTTAACCTTTGTGAATGTGGTTTATGATACGTGCGCTTACTTCTTTTTACCCATTTCTAACCAATCAATCGTTTCCAGAGGTGCCCTTGTGAGATCGATACTATCAGTTATCAATCAATCAATCAATCAATATTTATCACGTCATGCGTTAACGCAAGATGAGGAAGGGTCGGTATTCTTCAGCAGTTGCGTTCCACCATCTCGCTCCAATAGTTCTTCTGAGATCATCTCTCCATCGGGGTTTAGGCTGACCCGGTGAGCGCGTCCTGTTGTAAGGTATCCACATAGTAGTCGCTCTGCTCCATTCTTCCATATCCATTCGTCGCAGTTTCAACGCCCAAATTGCCTTCCTTCTCATAGCCTCCTGATTCCAGTCACGGACTCCTGTTGCGTTGCGGATGTTCACGTTCCTCCATCGATCTCGCAAGCTGATTCCGAGCATTTTCCGCTCCATCTTACGCTGAGTCACATTTAGTCGCTCCTTGTCACTTGCTCGTAGGGCTCGCTGCCATAGAGTATCGTAGACATGACACAACTGTTGAAAAGGCGCCGTTTTGTTTTCATCGGTAGAATGCGTGAAGAGAGGAGGTACGAGAGCTTGCTCCATGCGAACCAACCCAGACGAATTCTGTGCTCAAGTTCTGCTGAGTAGTCAAGGGGAAGTGAGATTCTTCCGCCTAGATAGGTGGTGGATTCGGCAAAGTTGAACTTCAGATTGTCGATGACAATGGGTGCTCGGGTGGAGGTGCACGAGGTTAGAAGTACGGTCTTGGATGGATTTACTTCAAGACCAACGCGCGCGCAAGCCTCCATAAGTTTCTTCATCATGTTCTCCAGTTCGGGGCGACTCTTTGCGATTAGAACAATGTCGTCTGCGTACTCTAAGTGACTCAGGTTGCGGCCATCGATCGATATTCCGTTGTTCTCCCAATCGATTTCATTCATAGCGTATCTCAAGACGGCATTGAAGAGACATGGGGAGAGAGTGTCTCCTTGGCGAACTCCTCTCCGCACTTCAACTGGAACCAAATCCTCGTTGACACGGATGAGAGTAGAGGAAGATTCGTAGAGGCGACGCAAGAGATGGATTAGAGTCGGGTGCACTCTAGCGATCCACAGTGCGTGCCAAACAGAGTTCCATTCCACACAGTCAAATGCCTTCCGAAAATCCACGAATCCCAAGTAGAGGTGCATTCCGTATTCGTGCGTGCGTTCTGCGAGTTGTTTGATCGAGTGAAGATTGTTGAGAGTGCAGTGACCTTTCCGGAATCCGGTCTGAGTGTGCGATTCAGCCTCTTCAATTGATGATTCGATTCGTTTGAGAACAACGCGAGTGATTGTCTTGAGGGATACGTTAAGCAACGAGATTGGTCTGAAGTTTCCGATATCTGTTGGGTCGCCCTTTTTGTGAAGAAGGGACACAACTGCTTCAACCAAATCTCCAGGTACTTGGTCTCCTGCTACGAGGCGATTCAGTAGATCAGCGAAGAATGGGGCAAGGTGCTCTCTTGAGTGGTAAAGCATGTCAGGGAGGATACCATCGGATCCAGGGGAATGCCCGCACTTGAGAAGCGAGAGAGCATGCCTCGTTTCATCTGGAAGGAAGAGTGGCAATGGTTCGGGAGAAGGAGGCACGGCCAAGGGAATGTTCACTGCGCGTTTGTAGAGTTCCCCGTAGTAAACTTGGACGGCAGTCTTAGTCGCATTTTGGGAAAGGGCGCCAGAGACTGGGTCAGGAACGAGAAGTCGTTTACGAGACGAGCGCAGTTTGAGCATCTCTTTGACGATGCTTCTTCCTTTCATTGCAGCTTGTTTTGCCTGGTTCTCTTTCCTTCTCTTGATATCGTCTACGAGGTTGCTTCGGGCTGTTTTGCATGACAAGGAATATTCGACATTGGATTGCAGGGATGATCGAAGTAGATGGCGTTGAGCAAGGAGTTTCCGAGTTGCGGGAGAGATCCAAGGTGGCGATTGCCTCTTTCTCCAACAGTTGGTTGCTGCTGTCTTTGCAAACGCTTGTATCTTGTGGAAGGCGTCTGTGGCTGAGGATGGACGAGCAAGGGGCATTGATGCGAGAAGGTTCGCATTGGCAGTAAAAGCGACTTTATCGAAATCCAGCCGCTCCCTGCATCTTTTATGCCGCACCTTGTTGGGGAGAGAGAGGGTGAGTCGGACGAGACGATGGTCGGAGTCGAATTCGAACTGGCCGACGACTCCACAATTGACAACTCTCGCTGTGATGGGCGATGCTACGAAGTCAATTTGGTTGAATGTGGAGCCGTTAGGGGAACGCCAAGTCCAGATTCTTCCTCGAC
Source organism: Pristionchus mayeri (assembly GCA_036245805.1). Lineage (NCBI taxonomy): Eukaryota > Metazoa > Nematoda > Chromadorea > Rhabditida > Neodiplogasteridae > Pristionchus > Pristionchus mayeri. The sequence goes on along the minus strand of BTRK01000003.1, from coordinate 686,867 downwards.
GTCGCTTGGGGAAGGTGTTTTGGATGCGCAAATTTGTTCCTCACGCAGGTCTCTGCAAAAGAGCGCCCACGTGAGTTCGGGGTCGGAGAGGCAAATTCACCGACAAATCTTTCATTGCCAGGTTCCTTTGCGACTCTACAGTTGAAATCCCCGACCAAAACTGGCATGTATCCTGCCGGAGCGTCATGCAGCGCGTTCTCGATCTGGTCAAGGAAGTCGTCGTAGACGGCATCATCATAAGCCGATGTTGGGGCGTAAGCATTGACCAGGAAGAGTTTCTGTTGTGGTAGCTGCAGGGTTGCGAGACGATCCGAAAGACCTCGAAACACGGCTCCTTTTGCAAGATGCGGTTGCAGCAGGAAAGCGACACCATGTCTTGCAGTGGCACCCCCTGAGTGATAAACGACGATGCCTGAGGCCGCAAGATTGAAGGAAGCTAAACCCACAATCCTCGCCTCCTGAACAGCAACGATGTCCCACTTGATCTTTGAGAGGGCCAGCTCGATCTCGAGGAGCTTCTCCTTGGGTGCGAGTGTCCGGGCGTTCAGCGTGCCGATGTTGAATGGACGACCCATCGAGGCGGCTTACAACTCCCGCTTGCCAGAGCTGCTGGGAGAGGGAAACTGGCCGAGGGAGAGGGAGACGGGGGGACGGAATGCGCACCACACCGCTCGCGACTAGCGTTGAGGGCCATTATGTTGATCAACTTTACTGAAATAGTAGTCGTATTACAATTATGAAAGAATGTATGGGCAATTTCTCGAATCAATTTTTTAATCCCATTTATCGCTCTCTATTGTCCTCGCCCTCTTCCAGCTCCTCAGGTTGTCAAAATGAAGAACCATGTCGCCAATTTTGGATTTCGTCGGTAGGCTGTATTATACAAAGCGTGTTGAAGATTCGTTTACGCTTTAGCGCTCTAATTTGCTAATACAGATTCTGCTACAGGTCCAAATAGATTATTGATCGATTGTGAATGATCATTTTTGGCACTCCCTTTGCTATCTTCACTTGTTTTCGATTTCAGGAGGGTGACGTATATTTTCGAGATAAAGCAATGCATTTCTCCACTCTGACAGCTTTCTAATGTGTCCGACCGGACAGACAATGAAGATAAGATTAATTGCAAAGCCAAAAATTCTGAAGAAAATTGCGTATTTTGTATATTTGAAATGTGTAGAATAAAGGGTGAACAATGTAAACAGCTACAAGTGCTGCATGCTTCTTTCACTCGCTGTTTCACATGCATGATTCATTCGCTTGCGCTGCTGCATCTGTGCATAAAAGTGAATGAAGATACACGATTTGCACATCATGAAGCTGATCCTCGTCATTCTGCTTCTTCTTGCGTTAATGGACGAATCTTCCGGTAGTTATTGCAACCCATCTAAACAGGCTCGCTGCATCAGTCCAAACATACTGGATGAGACTTGCGTGAGTTTTTGTGGCGTTTATTTTCCTAATTTTACTCTAATATATGGGATGTCTAAATGGCAGACAATATGTAATGTAGTATGTATAGCATAAACCGCAATTCAATTCGACAGTTCATTAACTTACTACACTAAATTTTTATCTATTGAAACAGAGAACATAAAACTTAAAGCGGCAACAGTGTTTCTCGAATTCTTTGTTAACACTTTCAGACGTGCAGACCTAATATGACTAACCATCGAGAAATTCGGAAATGTCGTAAAGATGGTGGGAAATGGAACAAACAACATCGCGTAAGTAGAAATGCATAATAAAATAAACTTGTCTTTAGATATGCGAGCATCGATGATGGAACGACATGTATCCTGATACTTGAATAATTTAATAACTTATTTATTCTTTTGCACACCAACTTGAATTGTTTACAACACGAGCCTGTCGACAAACCACCTTGCGATGAATAAAAATATAAATTGGACATACACCCACAGAATACAAATATCGTGTTAAAAAAGAAAAATAATTCAGAAATTTTGTTTATGTTTCAAAATACCACTGATTATGCGCTTTTACATTTCGTCTATTTTCATACTAAATTTCTCTCCAAAATTGCATATCTTTGCGATTCCAGTTCTCGTTCCAGTTCTGTCCATTATTACAATCTCAATATTATGAAGAATCGATTTTAGTTCACAAATGATCTTACAAAAAATGGCTTAAAAAACATGGAAGGGTAAGCACAGGTAAACATGTAAAGATAGGATTGAATTTATAAAATATATTTAGATTAAACTCTAAGGAAGACGTTGAGGAAATGTAGGTACACATCAAGAAAAGTTGCGACCATTAATCGATATGGTTTCAAACCCTAATTAGCACATTCCTCACGACCAAATCCACTGCGAATGCCTTCTTCTTGAACGATTTTAGGATAAACTCGGGTCTGGATTCATTCATCAGATTGTCCCCGTTCACTTTCACAATCTCGTCGCCTTTCCGCAGATTGCCTTGCGCATCAGCAGCGCCTCCAGGAGTGATCTGCAAATAGAATTCAAGAAGCGATATCAGGATCGTCTCTTCATTCTAGAGACTGTCTGATAGATTGGCAAAATTAGCAGACGGTGACTCGAATTTCGAACTATATTGTCATTACTAAAGGAAGTTAATCGATGTCGTCCTATTCATATAGAAAGTCTTCTGATTCTACCATTTTAATTTGTTCCTAAAATTTCACCTCTTCAATTATCCTTCCCTTGAGTACCAGCCCAAAACTTCCATCAATTTTCTCTATGTGCACCGATCTCTCCATATTCGGAGGCGCATGAGAGTTCGAATAGAAATACACTGTAGCGAGTACGACTGTGAACAGAATGATGTAGCAGCAGTCTCTCTGAAAAGGAACAATTCGTCACTAGGTCACATATTCTCCTTCGGGTGCTTATCTTCATGATGAGAACCGAAAAGGATACTATTTTGCTCTCATACAGAAAGTCCGACATAGTGCTCAATAATCCCATAAATGAACTCGTTTTATAATACGTTAGCAACGGTTGGACATCGAATATCGCAGTGATACTGACCGTTTGCCTTCCTCCATTCGCTGAAATTAAGTAATTTATTAGATAGCCTATAATAGTTCTGGTCCCACATTATCACTGAAATCTTTGAACATATCCATCACATGACAATATCTATCAGCAATCGCGACGTTCGATAAATCCTGTTGGATCTATTTCGAATCTAAGTCCCATCTGCAAATTGGGGTCCCTGAAAACGATCTGGTTTCCATAGGTCGTCATTAGACCCCGATAATTGTTGGGACCCCGATTCGAAAACAGAACCATCGTATTTGGGATAAATCCATCACCCCTCTTCTCTCCAAGATTCTCGCCATTTCCGACATGTCTTTCCTGAACTCGTGCAGTCCCTTCTCAACTTTGGTCAGTCTCTCACTCAGGGTATTTCTTGCCTGAAAATCTTACTAAATTTTCGAAAATCGGCAATCGTTCTAGATCTTGTAGGATAGTTCACATGTAAAGAAAAGACGCTTAAATGAGCACCAATTCTGCTGTGTCTCTTGACAGAGTCTCGCATTTGCACGCTAAAACTTATGAATACGAGTTTTGAAACCGACTAACCTCCTCGTCCATTTCCATTGCGTCGACTAGCACTGCTGTGATGATAAGGGAAAATCACTAGCACAAGGGTAGATGTGATCCACTCCTTCCCTCACTGGGTCGTCCCTCGAGTAACCTCACACTTTTACTTAACTCAATGAGATAGAAAAAAGAGAAAGGATGCGGGATTGACCCTCTCGCGACATTCACTTTCTCCTGCTTTCTCTTGCGCTCATCACAATATGATAGACGTTTGTGTCAATCAATCAGTCCATCAATACATCAAATCAATCAATTAATAATCAAACACTGTGCTCGGACCTTTCCACAAGTAGTTTTTTTAAATAGGTGTTGGGCTTCCCAAGCATAGCTGCATCAATGACGATGAGAATTTCCGGAAACTCCCCGTAAACTTTGATGCATGCGCTTGTCGGAAGCTTCAGATGTGTACTCCGTAAAATTATTTATTTATACTTTGTCACAGATACAGTTGAAATCATTACTAGTGTAGTGAATGATAGCACAGCATTGCTGAAGTAACACAAGAGAAAATTGAATATTGGGAAGGTGTTTGCATTAACAAGTTCAAGCCGATCACTTCTTGCTTCTTACGATCATTTCGACCTCGTTCTTTCTCGTATTCAAGAGCTGCTTGTAAACTCGAGATTGAACCCCAAAGAGATCGACTCCGTTGATGCGCATGATTTCGTCTCCCACCTTCAATTTGCCAATTTGCACATGAGTCGGAGAACAGTTGTATAAAAAGGAAACCGATGAAACAACCTTGAGTCCTTGAAGTTCCGCCTGGCTTCCAGGGGCGACCTGAAACGATCGATGGTTTCCGAAAAATGCATTATGAAGATCATGTCATTATGACCATAATACAAAGCTTTAATGCTAGTACGGTAATAGTATCCCACCTCTTTGACTGCACGCCTAAGCGAGTATCCATTATCCTTGAAGCCATAGTCCCCATCGACATTGCTGAGGCAGACCCGACGAGGTTCAGCATACTTCGGTTGGAAGAACGTATCAATGCATACGATGACGGCACTGCCGACTAGAGAACAGAGAAACGATGTAGTCATGGATTGCTGCAAATGCAGGATTTCAGGTAGAGTTTTATACGTATGCCCATAGCAACTATGAATGCCATCAGGTGATTGGTGAAATGGAAAGAACTGGGTAGTTTAAAGGGGTGCTCCGGGGAATGTTCAGTCACTCATAGTGACAGTGTGGATATCGCAGAGGACACTCATCCGATAAGAAATCACTTTGTACGAAATTGCACAGACGCCTCTGAGGCTATTTACATACGCGCAAAGTTCATTGAAAGCGCAGGGTCGCTCCTGGTTGGTTTGTGTTTCACTCGCTCTACATAGCTAATGTCTGTTTCTCGGGTTAAACTCGCTACAGTTTCCCACTGAGAACGCAGAATTTACGTGGTGGGACTCCCTAGCATTCATTCCCCGGAGCACTCCTTTAAGATGTAAACAGTGAGTTACACGCTGTGTGTGATGCTGTCAGAAAGGAGTGTATTGAGAGTGTATTTGTGCCATTCTTCATCCTTATCGGAGAAGAAAGATGTGACTCACATAATGCTGTCACTTGTGTACCTAATTGCTGCAGATAGGAACATATGCCCAACAACTGACATCTGAAGGCGCGAAGAACACCAAGATTCGGATAGCGCCGAATCCTAGAGCGGTCAAGAAGACGAAGAGGACACAGCGGAACTCGATCTGGAAAGGTGATTTAGCAGCTGATTCCCACTTGTTTTTTTTGTATGAATACATATGTATAATATTTGATTTTATCTAATCTATATAGCAGTGAAGTTTCTGATAATGTATGATAGCATGGCACAGCGTTCGCGCACTCTCGTACCATGTCGGATTACAACACACCGGATAAAAGACAAGCACCCTGCACTATTTTCTGAATACATTCCTACACTTACACAAATAATTCTTTGAAAATACTGGAGATGTGTTTTTTTGGTTCGCATTCGGCATTTCCCTATCTAGTACCCGCGTGCTCGGCGTCTATGACAATGCTAAACAATGCAAAACGAAACGATGAACCGATGTTTTAAAAAAATTTGCATGGTGATTCTCAACATTATTGAGCCAAAGTGGTGTTAGCGATGGACCAAGCAAAGATATAGTCTCCTACCTTTTCCCTCTCCACTTTCCGTCTGCCGACGTATTCTTCATCGTCGATAGCCAAGCTCACTTCCTTGGGCTTCTCCTGTTGAATCTTGGCCTGAAAATCGGCGTCTCTTTCCGGTGCGACAGACTATTGTAGCTTAAAGAAGGTGTGTCAGCAACCGCACGCAGTTAGAGAAACGAGATGGTTACTCTCTCGCTCATTCCCTGAGTTATTTCCCCTGATGTCCATGGCTGGCAATCAGCCAAGTTGCGATAACTGAGCTCATTCAAAACGTGATAATTACATGATCGTTGGGGACAGCTAGGCAACGATAGTGAAAGAGTCAACTTTTTTTTTGTTTTTTTTTCATCCTTTAAAGCACCCGAAACCACGGAGAATCCCACGCTGAAATCCCTTAGCAATGACGAGAACACGGTATGTAAATCAGACGCGCGAGAGAGGGGAGGCGAGTGTGTCAGACGGCATGGGTAAGCCCGTTTCTCTCCTCTTCCCTTCCCTTCCTCTGTGTTCCCTGACCATTTACATAAACCTCTTTCATGAATAACCTGATTTTCATACTAATCTTGATTCTCTCCTAGCCTTGTAGAAACTTCAAACGCGTGTATCTCGGCTCCAGTTGAGCTAAGACTTCAAATTTTGGATTTGCATTACGGTTCAAGCATCCTATCTGTACATGCCTACGGTATCCTAATATAGTTCAAGGGGCCTATTGTGCTTTAATCCCACGTTCATGCGTTGGGATCAAACCTAAATAGTACCACCATATCCCTTCGATCCGCGTTGGCGCCAAACTAGACCTATGAATACGAGTTTTGAAACGGACTAACCTCCTCGCCCATTTCCATTGCGTCGACTAGCACTACTGTGATGATAAGGGAAAATCACTAGCACAAGGGTAGATGTGATCCACTCCTTCCCTCACTGGGTCATCCCTCGAGTTACCACACACTTTTACTTAAACTCAATGAGATAGCAAAAAAAAAGAGAAAGGAAGGGGGAATTGGCCCTCTCGCGACATTCACTTTCTCCTACTTTCTCTTGCGCTCATCACAATATGTTAGGCGTTTGTGTCAATCAATCAGTCCATCAATATCTCAAATCAATCAATTGATTATCACAGTGGTGCTCGGAGCTTTCCACAAGGATGATTCACTGTTTTTGTCCGCCCCCCCCCCAGATCGCCGTTCGCTGGAGATTGGATCAAGCAACTTTGGAGTTGCTGCATTATTACCAGTATGATTTCTACTAAATTACCCTGACTATATCCTCTGACTAGGTGATAATGAGGTCTAAAATTGAGAATTTGAGTTTAAAATCATGATAAGATGAACAACCACCGTAACCAATCGATACATCAAAATTCCAGCGAAATATCAGTTGGACTTCTGTCCCCCCCACTGTTATTGTTGTAAGCTGATCGGATATAGGTGAAGTCGATCACTTCTTGCTTCTCACAACCAATTCCACCTCGTTCTTTCTCGCTTTCATCAGCTGCTTGACAAGTCGAGATGTGTACGAGTAGATATCGACTCCGTTGATGCGCATAATCTGGTCTCCAACCTTCAATTTAACTCATGTCAGACCGAAAAATTAAGAAAAAGGAACAACCATGAGCCCGTGAAACTCGGCTTGGCTACCAAGAGTGACCTGAAATAATTAAAGATTTTGCGAAAAAAAAATGCGTTATGAAGACCACTATGACTATAAGAACGACTAGCATGGCAGTAAGGCACTAGTATCCTACCTCTGTGATTGTACGGATAATCGCATTTTCATCATCCTTGAAGCCACAGTCCCCATCGGCGTTGTTGAGACAGACCCGACGAGGGTCTGTGTACTTGGCAGATATGAAGAACGTGTCGCGACATAGGCGCCCAGTAAACAGAATACTGATGACTAGGGCGCAGAGGAACGATGCAGACATGGAATACTGCAAATTTGGGGATTCAATACGATTTCGATTCACAATATATCTTTAGACTATGCACTCTCTCACCACGCAATGGGTCTAGAGATTGTGTTGCGTGAAGAGAGCCGTAGCGACTAATTGTGGGAAAAAAAACTGACATCGCAATGAAAGAGAAACGCGAAGAGTCGGATCCAGGAGAATTCCAGACTGATTAACACTACGATAAAGACGAACTTGATCTGCAATGTAGCGTTCGACTCCCACATGTTGCACACATATACTCACGATGTAGTATGCAATATAATATTAGGGTGTCCCATAAGTTTCCGGACATTATGGACATTTTGCTTTCTAAGTTAGATATCTAATCTAACAACATTCTATCATAGACTATGTGAAAGTGTGATACTACTTTCAATATAAATCATTGGACTAGCATAGCTGATTCTTTTGGAGAGTGCTACATATATTTGAACAAAATATAGCAAAATGCAAAAAATGATTTTTTTTGAATTATTTTGCTAATGGATGTGAGTTGAAATGCAATTACAGTCTTTAATTAATACACACAGCTATTCAATAATTTCAGGCACATTTCTGATATCTGGATTTGCTTTACTTCATCGATAGAAAAATTTGATTTTTTGCAAAAATGTCTTCAAAGGCATTGCTTGGTTACGTTCTAAAAACAACCTCAAGAGGTTGAGGAAATATTATAATCACTTTTAAAGTTGTTTTTGATACAATTGGTTAGCGAAGGTCTAAAATATGCTCGAAAATATACAACTAACCGTAAAAGTGTACCCTTGATTTTCGATTTTTCCATTTTCCTACTACTGGAATAGCAGTACAACCGATGTTAATGTATTACTATATACACAGCAAGATACTGATTACACCACACACATCTGGCTCTCCTAGAATCTCGCGGAGAGGTTGCAGAAAAGCAAAATGAAGTGCTCAAAAAATGAGCATTTTCGAAGATTGCATCATCACTGTGATATGCATGCATCGGATATTGACATTATGTAACAATACACCATCTGCCACTAACTATGCGCAAGTATTTTAACTCCTAACTCGAATGGCTAATGTAGTAGATGGATTGAAAAAAAGTCCGAGAACTTATGGGACACCCTAATAAATACACTTCCCTTTCAGGTCCCTGGGTCATGGACCCTTCCGACCGTGTTTCTAGTAGCCGGGGATAAACGTGGCTCAAATCAGGCGGCGGGGAGGAATGCAATTAAATGATTCATTCTTGTAGCACAACGATTGTCTCGTGAGTCTCGATCAGATCAAGAATCGAATCAGAACTCTACTCGCGAAGAAGAAGGACGAGCAGAAGAAGGTGTACAGAAACAGGAACAGAAGAGCCGTAGCCTTGATTACCGACATGGAGAATGAAATGGAAGAAGAAGGAGCTAGTATCGAGGACGAGGTGATCATGCTCAATGAGGTTGACCGTGTCGTGACTTCTGATGCTCTCTACGATTGGATGCATGACAACATGGATTTACTGTTCACCGATCCCCATCTCATTGAACTATCTGATCCGAAATTTGATTCCTTTGATCAATGATCCATCTTTTTTAATCGTGGTCGTCATTATTCATCTTATTTTAAAGGGATCCGGACATCAAAAATCAAGTGTGCCTTAAATTGCGTCTCATCCACCCCTTAGTTAAATGCAATAAACTAAAAAAATTAAAAAAATTATTTAAGCAATAAAAATAAATAATTAAATATATAGTGTATTACTGTGGTAGCGTGTAAATTCGACGTTTCAAAAAATTCAAAAAATATATATTAAAATTACTGTATTGGAAGCATCTTGATTATCGGTTTTCAGATCGGCTGGCCGGCCGTCTTCTTCGGCAGTTTCTTTGCTTTCTTTTACTTTTTTTCAGTTATTTATGTTGTATTTCACTGTTTTGTGGCCTGAATTGTATTAGAAAAGAGGTCGGTCATGTATAATGCGGTTAGTGAAGTAATCTGCCCCTACTGAATAGCGAACGAGCGTTTTCTGATCGCTTCATATTCATTATAATTGCACGATTCTTGCTTACATTTGCTATCAGTGCATGGCTACGGTTAACTGCTCCGCCTGCCCTCGTCGTTCCCACCAATGCCGCAAGATTCCCGACATTGCTGGGATGGGAAGGGAATGGCTGCTCCGCCTGAACCTCATCGACGATGAGTTCGAGCTGCTGCAAGAGAAGGTTGCTAGGATTCAAGGAGAGGGGAGGCGAGCGTGGCTCTGCCCGAACCACTTCAAAGGAAGAAACCACCTGGACCGCGAAGGCCCTGAAGACGTGAGTCATAATGTATTTCACCTATTGGACATACTGTCACCGTTATCAGGGCCTCTCGGTTGTATAATCCAATGCTGAATCGATAAAAAGCTCTTTCTTGTTTTGTAATTGATCATCGAATTTGCCGTTTGCTTCACTACGCGTTTTTTTAGCATCGTCAGAAGGGAGAAGAGCCTCCGAGGCTCAATGAGGAGAGCGATGTACAGGTACAGGGCACAATTATTTACTTCCGAAAGACATTCGAATACTCTTATGCCCTGGGGAGGCCGAATAATATACAATCCCTGAGGAGGCCATAAAACACACATACATGTACAAGACTATGTGACATTCCAGCCCGGAGTCTTTCAGCCAGAGCCAGCTCCTACCGTAGAGGCCATGGTCGATGCCATGTCTGACCTACTTTTCCCATCGCCTCAACGCACCCAGTCTGGAGTATCTGGAGCATCTGGAGTACGTGCAACAATACCATTTGAAATATTTATTCAATTATGAAAGCTAGAAATGTGAACGAATAGAGAAAGATCAAACAACAGAACAGTGAAACGTTGATCATTGATTAGATTTCAAACAAATATTACCCCTTTTCACGAACTGACACGTGCCCTGATCACTAGTAGACGCACTAGAGTGTACAAAAGTGAGAGAGCGCCACCTGGCAGATTCTTGACTAGTGGTTGTTTTGTTCACGAATTGGCTCCCTTCATTACTTGTGCTCTCTAACAGTAATAGTCGGTGAGAGAAAACGCAAACGAACTGAAGAGAGCATGCGAAGTCATTTCCCCCGTGGCACGAAAATTGAATTTCTGCCGAACTAGGCCACGCTCTATCACATTGTAATATGGTGGAATAGTACATGAAACCAGAACACAAAACAACAATTTTAGAACGGTAAAACTTATAATTCCCTATTACAATATAGCGAGTATTATTTACATAATTTCAGTCCTACATCCGATCTCAAGAAACGACCAACACCGAAGTGACCTCTGAGACGGGTGTTCAATGTGGTCCCCCTACCCCACCCAGTCACGACTACTTCCTAGTGAAGAAAGAATGCCTTCTTTCCCTCTTCACTCGCTGCCACCAGTGTGGGAAGAAGGAGATCGAGGAGGGCACATTCAAGTGCCGCACCGTAGGCTCGGCACTGGTCCTGCAATGGGAGTGTTTAGTGTGCGAGAGAGAAGTCGAGTGGCATTCTCAGCCTATGGTCGAAAGATACTTCGAGGGAAACCTCAAGTTGACTTCGGCCGTCCACACTACTTCTGTATCCCGCCCGGTTAGTCCATATAACTATGTTGAAAAAACAGAACAACCTAGTCCCAATGGCCGTAAAGTACAGTAGCCCGGAAACTGAATTCAGAGATTCCTGGACATGGGCAAGCTAATCGGTCTCGCACTTCCCTCTGAGCGGACAATGCGACGACAGCTCAAACGGATTGTGGTTCCCGCTGTGGATAAGGTCTTCATCAGACACATGAAACAAGCTGAGGCCACCGTGCGAACGTCCAACATAGTTAGTGAATACTCCTTGCATTACTGCTGTTATGCCCTCTCTACATCCCTTCGACAGCCCTCCCCCCCTCTCACCTGATCTCCTTCTTCTTCATCTCCCCGGCGAGGCAGCCTTCGCTGCCCACCCTCAATTGTTTCAATGAGGGATCTACCCACTACCCCTGATTTCCCCCACCTTTGGTAGTGATCCACCATACTTCTCGCGTTCGAAAGTAGCCGAGCTCCAGACCCTGTAAAGGATAAATGTGTTAGGTATACTGTAGCATCTGAAATGACCGAGGGATACGGTAGGTATAGTAGTGATTTACACAATGATTTACACGTGATTTACACAGTACGACACAATCGCAATCATTTCAAATTTCGAATTTCAGGCAGGCATTGGCATCGCAGTCGATGGGCGGTATTCCCATGTGGGCCGAACGGCACCCAATTGCACCGTTCCCTTCGTGGACATCGAGAGTAATCTCATCGTCCACGTCAAGAATATGCATAAGGATATGCCGGTGATAGGTAGTGTTAGTTGGAGTGAGTAATGATTATGTCCTTCTATTCCAGATGGGGTGAGTGGTCGTATGGAGAAGGAGGGAGTGAGGATGGGGCTGAGGGAACTGCAGGCGAAGCAACTCGTGGTTAGTCATCAACAAACACTGACCCATAATATACAAACTAGGAATGGTTTTTCAATGAATGGTTTATTTCATTCTCCTCCGCTCGGATCGGTGAGAGATCATTGAGAAGTAAGAGTCATTTGGTGATAAACCATTCCTAATTGAAACGGGAACCATGCTGGTTTGCTTTATATCACATCGCTCGTATCTGACAATGATGCCAAGATATCCAAAATGATGCGTGATCTCTTTCCTGGAATTCAGCATCACTTGGACTTCTGGCACATTGTCAAGAATCTGAACAAGGCGCTTCGCGAGGTACTCAAAATAACTTAGTTGACACAACAATATACTCAGAATATAGTATAGCACAAATAGCAATATTTGCATTCAGCTAACAAAGCGCAAAGACTGCCCCCGCATCGAGCACTGGCGACGCGAGCTGATCGACCACTGCTACTTCGTCCATGGAAAATTCGAGAAGGACAGGACGAAGGGAGTAGAATACATGAAAAGTTCGCTCGCTCACGTCGCTGGGTGGCATAAGAATTTTGAGAAGGTTAGCATGAATGTTGGAATGATTAATGAGCAGTATTAGTACACATTAGTACCCATGCACGTTAATAAATATGTACTTCAGGTCCCCTTCTTGAAAGGTATCAGCGAATGCCTCCACGATGCTCTCCCCGATGCTTCAGATCACGAGATCGATCCGAAAAGCGCTGAGTTCGCTCATCTGAAGGAGGTCATCCTCAAGCCTTCCTTCATCCTCGCCCTGGAACGAGCCTCCCCCAAGAAGAACACGTCACCATGCGAATGGTTTAACAGCTTGCTGAACATCTACGCGCCCAAGCGGATAGCCAGGTTAGTAATCAATACCGTCATTACCTCCACTAATTGAAACGTCTAATATCCAGTTATTAACTCATCTATTTAGTTCGGCTGTGGCTTACGAGGATAAGGTGAAGATGGGGGTGTTGCACCACAACACCATTGCGATGGCAGGCGTGCTCGGAGTGAGAAAGGAGAAGTCCTCCTACCAGACAAGAGCAAAGGGTAGAGAGGCAAAGTGTGTGAAGAGGAAGATGGAATCAGTGGACCAGTACTGGAGGAGAGAAGTTAGCATATTCAAACTAAATTAGTTCATCGAGCTATGCCGAAATTGTTAACAAAAAAAATATGTCTAACTAATATCTTGTCAGGTCTGGGATGAGGTGGAAGGAGTGGTCCGTGAGATGAAGGATGCTTCATTCCTCAAGAGGAAGGGAATCCCCGACTCCAATCGCTACATCGCTGCTCTCTATGCCGATGAGGAGGAGTCGGAAGGCGATTCGAAGGGAGATGAGAGCGATGTCTCCATTGAGTACGGAGCGGCATACGGAGAGGATGTCGATTCAGACTCCAATCCAATCGCCCCCTCCGAGGACGATTCGGAGCACGAGGAAGGAGATGATACAGGCGAGTCCCGAGTAGAAGAAGTGCCAGTGGGAGAGGAGGGAGCTGAGGTAGTGGATGCCTCCTCTGGACCAGACTGGGATGAGGGAGAAGATGAGAAGAATGTCGCCGGTGTTGGGAGTGGACGAGGAAGAGGAAGTGGAAGAGGGCGAGGGAGAGGACCTCGGCGAGGCCGCGGCAGGGGAAGAGGAGCATCCAGTGGGAAGGGAAGAGAGAAAGCTGATCGAGAGACGGAAGGAGAAGACGAGGAAGAGCCATCTACGAAGCAGGGAAGGAAGAGGAAAGCGAAGAGAGGGCAGGAAGATGGAGAAGATGGAGAAGATGAGGGATCCGACGGCGACTCGACGTACGAGCCACCCAAGAGAGGGCGAGGAAGAGGGCGAGGGAAGAAGCAAGCATAGGTGGGGGTAGAGGGTAGGGATCATGCAGGGTTCGTGCGTTATTGTTAGGATAGACATACAGTGAAACACTTGTTTAATCTCCATTTTCATACTTACTTGACGTGTGGTGTTGTTGATGTTGTTGTTGTTGCATTGTCCCATCGTCGTCTGGATGGCGCGTCTTTGATCTGCAAAAAATGGAATCGTTGTGAGAATTTATTAAATTGATTATGGATGAGACACATTTCAAACATCTTTAGACTCTTCTGTGCTCTATACTAAATACGTAGCAGAGACTAACCAACAGACTGAGGGACACAACCATAGATGTGCGGGAATTGTATCGGGGGGGGGGGGGGTGCCCATCCGGATGGGCATCCCCCCCCCCTCGACGCATAGGGGTCATGGTCAAAAATCGATCGGTAGGTCAAGACTAAGTACCGTAACCAATCGATAGTACAGTACACCCTGATACCGTATATGGATACCGTAACCCGCGAATATCGGAAACTAACTTTATTTTTAAAAACTCCTGGTACCGTGCCCAATCGATTGTACAGTACCCATGTCACTACCGTAACCCAGTTACATGGGTCAGATCCAGTTCCAGGGTGTACTGTACAATCGATTGGTTACGGTACTTAGTCTTGACCTACCGACCGATTTTTTTACCATGACCCCCTATACGTCGAAGGGAGGTGCCCTCCCCCCCCCCGATTACGGTATCCCCATACCATAAGCAAAGTACGGTACTTAGGGAACGGTGAAGTCATGAGCTACTCCTACTCTACACTTGTGAGTATGGCCACTACATTAAATCAAATTCAAGATTCTGCAAACATAAAAATAAAAAAAGTAAAGCACCAAGGTATTCGGGATAATCTTACTGAGGGGACTCAGCCATCTCCTGATTGAAGCATGCAGAGAAGGGGTGTGCCTGGTAGAAGCGCACCAGTTCGTAATCGATGTTCATGTTTCTGGAAAGAAGACAGTAATGAAACATTTGCCAAGACGTGATAAGCTATGCGGTTGACTGGCGATCGTAGGATTCAGGGTTGTTTTCGTACTCCCTCATTCCAGTGTTATTGCTCATGTGCAAGTATTGTATCAAAGACTAGTCCCATGATCGCCGTCAGGAGTAAACGAACTTTAGGAACCAGATCTCACCTGAACTTCCTGAGCATGTCGATCATCTCCGCCTGCTTCATCTCTTCATATTGCTGATTAGCTTGGTTCGCACTTCCCCAGAATCGAGCATCGGCTCAGCACGAGCGGTCTAAAACAAAAGAGATTGTGGGAAAATGAAGAAATAACAAATTAGGAAAACGAACAACGAAAACATTGAAACGATCTTACTGGAGAGCAGCTGGTAATCTCGAGACGATCATCCTCGACAGCGACGAGACCAGTGAGTAGTCCCTGGCAAGCCTCACCAGCAACCTTAACAACAAGAATAAATGGAGAAATTCAGGCTCGACATACTTCACTCATGCCAGCGTACAGTTCGCTGTCTACATGCTTGACGATCTTCATTAAGACCAGAGAATCAATTTGAACTTAGTTCACGTTCGGGGCGGAGATTTGCGCCATCATGGTGGACCTGTAAATATAGACTGTGAGCGGTTCAAAGATCTCGCAACCAAACGGAAACATGATGATTTAACTATAATAAATATCAAATTCGCGATTTCGTATTAGCGTGCCTTGCCAACACTAGTGTAAAAAAGATGCTAATAAGGAGAAGCTAATATATATCAGTGTATGCAACGCAAAACATGCAAGCATTTCTGATTGCCCAATGCAAGGAACAACTCAGTTTTCATACTACTCATTTCAATGGGCGTAGCCCAACAAACCTAGAGGGAGGGGGGCGTCTCCTGCTTGACATTGGTCGCCGCCAGGAACTCCTTGCCGTTGGCGACGCCGATGCGGGCGCCCTCCCGCTTCACCAGTTCCTCCTTCGAGAGGTTGTGCGCCTGTATTTTAAATAATTACATATAATTTTAAATGTTGACCAATAATGAAACGACAAGCAAGTTGAATAATACACGTGCAAGTATAGTGTGGCTCGTGAGAGTACTCCCGAAGCAGCACTTTAGTAACGCAGTCTAGTTTCTTCAAATTCTCACTCACTTTCTCGGTCGTTCCTCGGTCGGGCAGGTGGATGGTCTCGACCTTGACGAAGAAGTTGTACTTCATGTAGTCGGGATTCGTCAGCACCGCTCAGCAGTAGTGGTAGGAGTTCCAGGCCTCGTCGTGGATCGCCAGCGGTCCCTTGGGCGCGATCTTGAGGGTCAGCGTCGGGACCTAAACAATATAAAAATATTGATTTATCGATTAAATATGCACTAATTAACGGATAATTAGCACTCACCTTCGACTGGAGGTGGTGGATCTTGTGCGTGTACTGGCCGCGGTCGTACGAGCCGTTGACGAGCGCGTGGATAACTCATTTTTGAGCACCTACAAAACGGGATCGATAAGTAGAGGGTAGCAGCTCATGACTGGTGGGGTGAGAAACGGAAACATGCAAGGCAGACGCGTAATTACATGGCGTGAGCGCGAGAATTGCGTCTATGGTAAACGCGGCAGAATTATTAGGTCTGGAACTCGGGAAAAGCGAGCGAGTTTCTGTATTTTTGTAAGCGGTCGGCAACATAAAATCTGGCCACATTTTTTCATTTGGCCCTAACAGACGAAGTGGAAAACACACCTTTCCCGCCGCCAGTTTCGGCCTTGCTCGCTTCTCCTCTACGGTCACTCCTCTACGGTCAGCGGAAGGACGGCATGGCTGGAACGGTTAAATAAAAAATATTAATAAAAAACAACAAAACAATCGTGGAAAACGCACTATTCCTTGACGATTACTCTCCGTGTTACACGTTCTCCTCCGCCTACGACGGATGGACCGGCAGCGAACCGCTGAAACGGAGCGAATGAATGGTGAGGCTCGACAATAAAAGACAACACAAAGGAGGCAAAACTATTATGTAGTATCGACATTATCGAAGAAAAGTATTACAATCGCGAGGATGGTGGGAAAAGTCGGGAACAACTAGTCAACACGCCTTCCTACACGGTAGAGCGAACGAACACCGCATATAAGAACTGAAGTCGGCATTTCCACGCTCATATCAAGCCAAGCCGAATTAGATGAACACGCGATTAGTGAATGAGAAGCGGGTTGAGTCAGCAATATTTATATTACAAGTTGCTCGCAAGTCTAGCGAAACAATAGCAACTCGAAAAAAAACAGCTAGCAAATTTGGTACCATAAGCTAAAAAAAGGTGTATTCCTGCCTAAATTCATGGTGAGCAAAGTGAATTGGGCCATTCTGAAACGGAATATAACCAGTTTTGAAAAGAAACAACGTAAAAACAAGTGGAAAACGCCGATAAATGCGGAGCCCTGTCGCGGTCGCTAGGGGAACCGGTAAATTCAAAGCCGGTAAATTGCAAAAATGGTGGGAAACTTCACCAAGGCTCACGCTACCGTTCAAATTGTTGAATTATTTTCATTGCGAATTTTCTCCACTCATATATTTTTTAAATTTTTATTTTATTTTTCGAAATAATATGTTTTCAATAGTTGATTTCAATAGAAAGAAACCAAATAATTTAAAAATATAAACTTTGGGGCTCCCGGATCCCTTTAATGCTCTTTAATTTAATTGTAACTTTCATTCGATATGACTCTTCTCGCTACATTTCTTAGTTTTTGTAAGATAATAAAACATTAAGAATGTTATCATAAGATTTAAATATGGCGAAATTATCGCAAAAATGACTTGTACACACTAAAACTTGCGAAGGATAATAATTGTTGTCGGTTTTTTTTCAGTTTTTGTCGAATATCTTAAAAACGGTAAGATGTACCACTTTCAACCTCCTAGAACTTTTTATCCGTCTCTTTGAGAGCTGTCGATTTCACTTTTTAAATTCTCGAATGACCATTTTGAAGCGAGTTATGAATGAAAATGTGTTTTTCTCGAAAAACCGACTATGTTCGGGAACTTACTTAGTAAATCGATACTGAAGGGTAAGAGATATGAAAAGTGGGCAACATGAACCCCACCTAATTTTACCCGGAGAATCCATATTTAAAATAAAAATCATTGGATTTCATACTACAGTATGAAATTCGATCGATTTCTGGGTCGGAAAATCAGTTTTTGGGAGAAATGACCATGAAAACGTCTTCCGTCTCTTTGGAAGATGTTGACAAATTTGTAGAGCTCGTGAATACGAGCAAAATGCAAAAAAAAGTTCGCTGTACGATCAAAATTGACCGATTTACGGCAATTGGACGGGGTAGGTCAAAAAAATCGATAAAGTGCAAATTTGACCAAACCAAGCGGATAGACCTTCTTCGGACCCCCCATGATGTATATCAGCGTTCCCACATTTTTACAGGAGACCCGTGTTATGGGACACCCTAATAGATTTGCTCAAGCTACACATGCATTCATGACATATAATAGAATATGCATATTCAATATCGCTTGCACTGTAACATGGTCGAGTTATAGCTCGCTCTGGGTCTAGGTGAAGGTGCAGCCACGTCGAGCGACTTTTACGGGGGGGCGGACAAAACGTAAACGGATCACAGTTCGCTGGGAATTCGACGTAGGATCTTGGGAGTTGTTGCATCGTTAACAGTATGTGCTCATGATCGCCTGGTAAGAAGTTCTAAACAGGGTGGTGTAGTGGAGCACATACTGTTAACAATGCAACAACTCCCAAGATCCTACGTCGAATTCCAAGCGAACTGTGATCCGTTTACGTTTTCTTTTACACTCGTCAGAAGACGACTACGCAAGATATTGCAGTTCGGCGAGGCCGACTGCTGCTAGGACTACAAAAGGTAACGTTCCCTCTGGCACTAGCTCGGATGAAAACCCACTGTATGAGAGTCAAGTACCCTTCTGTAATATTTCATGAATACATTCGTATACTGATAATAGGCATTCTGCAAAAAAAAGGGGATGGGCTATTTTGTTTGCATCCAATGGTCATTTTTTTGACAATGAACGAAATGATGAACTAATTTTAAGAAAAAGCTTTGTGTGTCAGGGGTCAGATTCAGATCCTGGAGTCAACTTTTTAAAAGATCCGTGTCGATCTCAAAATTATTTTATCATGATCCACAGTCTCCTGACTACGATATAATCATTTTTAGATCCATTAGGGATTTATTTAAAAAGTAGTTGACCCAAGGAACTAGCTCTTACCCACGGAACTGGGTTATGGTAGTATTACGGTACCACATACTGATCACAATGTGGCCATTCCCAAGCAGATGTACCGACTATCAAGCTATTATATGATCATGACCTCTGATGTGCCAAACAAGGATAGCGTCTCATACCTTTTCCTTCTTGAGTTTCCGTCTGTCCATATCTTCATCATCATCGATTGTCAAGCTGACATCCTTGGGCTTCTCATGGTGGATCTTGTCCTGAAAGTCAGTCACCGTTATTGTAAATGCATACATTTGCAGGAGTACTATATCAGAGTGTTATTCGTAAATATAAAGAAATTAGTCCGGCCTTGTCCGCTTTCTGAAGAACGTCTTTCAGCGAGATGACCGTCATACTCGATTGAGTGACTCTGAAAACATTGGAGTAAGGACGGAAAAGGGTAAAATAAGGAAGAAGGATGAGGACGATACAATGCAAGAGTAATGAAGTTGTAACAATAAAATGTGTGAGACACTTGTTGTGTACTCTCCGCGTCCCAAGCTAAAATCGCGCCAAATTTTGAAGAGTGTTCAGAGGCGCGTTCGCGGTTACAGAAATTCGAATGCTACTAAACAACGAACATGCAAATATGACCAGATTTGGACACTGTTTCTACTTTCTGGCAGAATATATCTCGAGTTGAGCGTTATTTTAAGAAAGCATTCAAAATGGACTAATACACTGCGATCGCTTTATGGTAATCGACTGCTTCAAACGAAAGTGTGAGAGATTGAAGGATTCTTCCTACTTCGGCTTCTTAAATCGATTGTCTGATCCTGATCTCAGCACGCGAATTAGCTACTAATGAGGAGAAACGTCTGAAATTCCGTCGAGAAAGGTGAATAATAGTGCAAGGGGGCCAGAAATCAGGACTGGTTAAGGGAATTCGAAACGGCTCGAAATGAATGTTAGCGTGAATTATTTATTTTATTGCTAAAAAGGCATTCAAAAAAACTAAAAAGACTGTTAAACTTTCGATCTCCTTGTTCGCTTGTCCTGTCCTCACATAAATCAATCAGCAACGTTGTAACGGACTAACGACGACATTCCTCATACGTCCTACGCCTTTCTGTATCTGACTAGCGAGAGACGACGGAAAATTCAGAGAGACAACCTCATTCCGGCACCTCAGCTACCGTAGCTACGCTACGTGGATCCTTCCAGCCTTCCCTTCTCTTTGCCCAGCATTCTCCCTCTTTTCCAGCACAGCGTATCAAACGGGGGAAACAGGCGGCGCGGAAACCATATGAAACATATCTAAAATTGAACGATTTTCCACAAAAATCGAAGGTTTTTAACATATTTGTGTACATAAAAAAACAATAGAAATCGAAATTGAGAAATCTGGTTGACAGAGCTCACCGAAAAGGGTTTCTGCCCATTTCTAGACAAACGCCATCTCTCTAGCTCATTTCGCTACTGACTAGTAGTCTTTAGAGTATCGAAAACGATCGTCTTCTGCATAAAATCGAAGGTTTTTCACACATTTGCGTGCATAAAAAACGATATAGATCAAAATTGAGAAAACAGGTTGACAGATCTCTCCGAAAAGGGTTTCTGCCCATTTCTAGACAAACGCCACCTCTCTATCTCATTTCGCTACTGACTAGTTGTATATTTTAGGTTTGCCAACATACATTCATTTGAAATATGTTTCATCGCCCAAATTTTAATCAGGCAGAAACTCTGACGAAATTCGAGCGTTTGAAATATGTTTCACATCACCGGGGCATAGACAAAGAGAAATTGAGCGCGCCGTGATAATGAGCACTTTCCCCCTTCTGACACGCTGTGTCCAGATCTTAGATCGTGTCTGACCAGCGAGAGAATATGGAAAATGTAGAGAGTATTCCACATTCCCCCAGCAACCATTGCTGCGCTAAGGGAATTTCAGGCCTTTACTTCTCCTTTTCTCAATTTCGCTGCCTTTTCAGATCCTCGAGATGTTTCTCCCAACCATGTTCCTTCTCTACATGATTGTTGGCATATCGTCGATAAGTTTACTTACTCTTATTATGATATAAAAATCCTATTTCAGGCATCCCGAATCGAATCAGACATGTACGAACTGAATAGTACATCCACACTCAAGGCCTACATAGCGTGCAGTCTGGAATGTGCAGTATGTAGTTCTTTCATGGACAATACAAAATAACATGTGCTCGCATGAAATTACTATTTCCTTGATGAATGCTCTTGAAGGTGTATGTCTTTAATTCCAAGATTGATATTTTCGTTTTAGAACTCTCCAAACTGTACGGAATTCTCTTTCAATCTGATCACCAGGGAATGTGCGCGGAATCTGGTAAATCGTCATACAGAGTTGGAGTTGGACATTCCGGTAATCGTTTGTACTCTCCTTTTAAAGGACTCAATTACTTTCCATGGCAACAACGAGGAGCTTGTGGAGCAGACATGTGCTACGACCGAGTCGGAAATTTCGGAGACTTCTAATGACATCACTACGGATATGTCTAAGGAAATCAAATATACGTCTACGAAGATGCCTGAGAACATCATCAGGGATGTCCATGAGGATACTACTACGCAGATACCTGAGAATGCCACTTTGGATGACCCTGAAGAGCTCACTACCGAAGGCCTTATCGACATCACTACGGAAATTCCTCAGACCACCACAACGGAGATCCTTAAGGATTCTACTACGCAGATCCCTACGGATACTCCTACGCAGCTACCTAACGATAGCGCTACGGAGGTCCCAAGGGATACCACCGAGTCCAAAGGATACTGCTACCGAGATATCTAAGAACACCACTTCCGAGAGTCTAAATTATACCACTACCGAGAGTCCAAAGGACACCGCAACCGAGATCGCTCAGGAGACCACTACGGAGATCCCAAAATATACAACTACGATTATGGATTCTTCTGAAAACACTCGTTTGACTATACAGGAAATCAATCCTATACTCAAATTATTCAGCAACACTCCACGGTGCAGCATGGACCTGCCCCGACGGTTTCGCAATCACTGTTCGTGACGAGCATGGCATGACAGCAACAGGACTCATAATCTCAGGCAATCGTATTTCCACAACGAATACGAAATTCTACCATAAAGGTAAACAAATTGTTCAAAGATTTATATCATTTAGCATACTAGTCCAAATTTACATTCCTTTCAGTGACCACTAACTCTTCTGAATATAGATGCACGCTGGCAAAGTTCAACAACCCAGACTGCCTTGACAACCTTCCTGTTCTAATTGGAGCACATATAGACGGAAATGTAATTAAGTAAGAAAATAATCATTTGCGGAAAAGGGATAAACAGATCATTGTCAGGTGCAACGATGGATCGACAAAAGTCTTCATTGATCCTCTCCCACAAGATTTCACAGTCAACGATATTCCATATATTCCGTGCATTTTGGGAAAATTTATTTACACAAATGAGATGATCCGCAAAATTTATTTACACAAATGAGATGATCCGCAAATTTAGATGCACCTGAATGCTCACAAAATTCATATTTCATACCCAGAATCATACCGAGTTACATGAATCATTGTAAACGACATGTTCTCAACAAGGATGAGGTTGCTCCGTATTCCTAAACTTTTTTCCAACGCACCTATGATTTTGATTGTGTAAGCTAACAACAACATTTTTCCCATAACTGAACATACTTCTCCAGTATGATAATTTCATGAATATCAGATACTCTCAATCAATGATATATACATTAATAATACTTAAGGGCATTCGACTTGCAAAAAACACCTGCGACGATTACGCGACTTGAAAATAAGATAGTTGTTCTGTTTGGAATTTGTGTGCACTTCTGAATTATCTCGGTAGAGTACATTTACAGATGAGCGTTATGGTGCAAGGCATGACGGGGTGGGTAACATCCGGAACAATTCGGGAAGGGTCTAATTGCAGCCTGCGTATAGGACAATGTCCAGACACGCACTCTCCCCGTGCTTTGTGGACCTGTGAACACTGATCAGTGATGTAGTTGCTTCCCCGCCGTCTCACCTTTATGCCTCATCTGGGCACTAGAGAATTGGTGGAAGCAATTAAAAAATGTAATCAAGTTGTGAAAAACTGATTCTAACAGCATTATAGGAAATGAAACAATTTATCTGATTATTCATTTTACAACAATAAACTAGTCGTGCCGGTTCTTCCGATTACCTATTGCTCTTTTGAAAATATTTCAATATGTACAATTTTTCGTCCACTTTAAATCCACAATTTCTTCTCAGTCTTATGCAATCGAAAATGAGAAGTGGCGTTACCCTCGAAATGGTTACGCAGAACTGATAACACAGACAATGTATCAGCACCTCAATAGCACTGAACACCCAAAAATCGACTACATTTCATTGATCACCTTTTCTCATACCGTTGAGCGAGACAATCTGACTGGGAAACGGCTGGTCGGTGATCGATAACTTCCTAGTCTCAGGATAGCTTCTGTACTGTTTCTCCTATTTTTGTGTATTTTTTACATATCAGATCGACGAGTGAGTACACTAAATGCAGAGGAACAAACTCTTGCAGGGCGCCGCAACGACTAATTTCGAATTTTCTACACAAAAAGAAGACGTCTGCTCGGCTTTCGAACTCGACTGATCAGTGATCGATAAGACTGCACACATAGATAACCTCTGTTCACCCGTGGGTATAAAAGCAATTCCCTCAGTCTGATGACACCGTATTCTCCTCAGTTTCATCTTTCCACCAGAGATGTTGTCCCGAATCATCGTACTAGCTGGTTTCCTGTGCATGCATACGAGTAAGTGAATATGTTTTAATTGTACTTAGATTCCAGCTACCATTTGAATCGAATTTGAATTTATCCTGTGAATTTTCAGATGCTTTCGTAAATTTTGGCAATTCCATTCTCTTGGACGAATTTGACCTCACAACGGCTTTGGTTAGAGAAATTTACTGTTTGGCACTCAGTTCTGCACATTTGGAAAATACACGTGCAAATAATACAAGAACATTTCAGTTTCCGCTCACGCAATGTATGACATCGCCCTGCAAAGTGTACGTATCCGCTCCCAACTCGTCCCTTCAAGTTCTAGAGAAGATCTACCTCGGAGACAAAACGTAAGATTCCGTAGTCTAATTAGAAATTATACAACGTAATTGTCATGATAAAACGTATGATATTTATTATTTTGCAGGCTAGCGAAGCTCGCCCGTCAAATGGATGCCAATAACCTGAAGACAGCATATGAACTGCAGGTTGGTCATTCATTCAACGATAATCATATTCATTTTTGTGCTAATATTTCTTTCGCACAATGATCACAATAATTTGAGCATTTTCAGCCCAGCTACCTCCATGCGTTCGTCGTCAATCGCAATGAAATGTTCAAATCGGCTCCTGTAGCAGTATACGTCGTCTACCGAACTGCATGTAAGTAGTTTTACCTGTCCTACCGGCATATGACAATCCTTACACATCGTGAATATCCGAAATGTGTGCATCAAAATAACAAGTTTCAGCTTTTTACAACGGTGGAGTCATCTACGATGCTACGTCAAGCTTCCCAACCGACGCTATCAACTGGAAAAATGGCCCAATCAGCTTCCTATCCGCGACTAACTACACAATCAATGGTGCTGCTACGGAAGGGGTATGCATTTATTTCTTCTCGAATAAATCTTCCTCTATTTCATCGAATCCACGATTGAATTTCGGACCCGAAAGTAGTAGAGCTTATTACGGACAACGTTTGCAGTCTCTTATCGGAGGAAAGGTGCTGGCTGCCGGTTTCGACTCTCTTGATTGGCAGCTGAAAAACTGGAGTGGTGCTCCGGCTCTCTTCGAGTTCGCGTAAGCAACTTATATTCTCACAACGACCAGCTTGCATTCTATGGTTGCAGTGTTGGCGCCGGTTTAGAACTCTTTTCACACCAACCCAGTCTCGATGACTATATCTAAATGTTGCATTTTGCAGCGACGACAAGTCGTTTGAGTTGTCAATGAACGGTCCTCTGACTACCCTCTATGTACCTGCTGAAGCAGATGTTGAAATACGAATCACGGAAGGACTGAGAGGTATAGTGGATTTACCTGGACAAATAAATATATTTACGAGTTTTCAGATAGCACATCCCATCGCACCTTCCTTACTTCTCCCGGATACACTGCTGGAATTCCGATTGGGCAGGTAAAAGCAAAACAAGTATCAGCTAAATTGTTAGTGTAAAACCCTTGTTGTTGAAGAGTCAAGGAGTCGATCGAGAACATGTGCGTAATTTCAGGTATATCGTTCAAGCCTCTATGCGGACAAATTGCAGTACAAAATCTCATTTGAAAGGTGAGCTTCAGATCGACCCCTTCACGTGTCAAGTGAATACAATAAACAAATAAATAATTCAATTTCAGAATAAATAAATAATTCAATTTCAGCAGTTCAACAGTCCATGTCAACGCCTACCTCAATACATTTGCTGATGCGCTCGAGATTATAGGAGATGAGACGATTGAGTAAGTTTGTTTTTAAAATTTATTAATTTATTAATATTGCTTGCTATTTTCAATCTAAAATTACAGTGTTCGCGGAATGATCGGTCTCCCCAATTACCATCAACAATTCGACCTCGACGGACGTGTGCGTTATTGTGATATCTTCCAAAAAATCGAGAAAACAAATTGGTAATATCGATTTGTTGTTTCAGGAATTCGCAATTCGCTTTGACAAGACCTTCAAGCTGTCCTCTTTCTTGCTGAAGATTGATAGTCAAGCAGTTTCATCTACTCTGGATCAGTCTTCCGGGACCCCTACAACTACATTGGCATCCATTACTACTGAGTCGGTCGACACACAGCCCACTTTACTGGCTCACGAGTATCAGGTTCTTGAATCTAAACAAGCTGACACTCCAGTTAATCACAAAGATTTATCCCAACGTCTACCTTTCAGACGCGTTAGCCATCGATTTTAAACTTTGCTTACTAGGCGTATCTAATCCCGGTAGCTCCCACATGCATTGTGGCACTGAGTAATATTCCATTTAATGTATCATTTCACGGGTTGATGCAAAAACTGTTGTCATATATTTAGAAAAAATAATATTGATGCGATCTCGATAAACAATTATTCTTGATACCGACATCTGGATCAGCATACCCTGTAAAGACGATACATCTGTTGTAATATCGTCGAATCGAACTCGGCCCATTGGAATTATTGACAGATTCGTGTCCCTGCTAGAGCAGTTCCGTTACTTCTTGTTATTGCCTTTCCCCTTCTTGTTATTGCCTTTTCGCGCCCTCTCCAACACGGAAGGACCGTTCCAAGGTCATATTTCGAATTGCCCCTTCGTTCTAAAAAAAATCTTGAAATAGTAGGTGCTAATGCTTCCCTAGCAACGTAAAGAGGCATAATTTCCCATCGCTCGTCATATGTCAACCTTCGCTTATGAAATAACTCTGTTTCGGGGTCCTTTCCCGCGATGATTTGTGGGCGTCGTGTGAAGAGAGGGGGAGAACGGGGCTGAGAGATATGGGGAGGGGAGAACTTTCCATCGCTCTCTCGCCCTCTCTCGCACCTGCGTGTTCTCTCCTCCTCAGTGTGTCTACTAGCGAAGGGGAATCAATGACCAACCCGCTCGTTTCAAACACTCTCGCGTGGGCAACTTTAAACGCGCGTTCTTACCTTCTTCCTTTCTACCAAATTATTTATTCTCTATTGTCCCAATTTGCCTCAATGTTAAGTAGCTTCGAAATTCCATTGCCCAACTCCCTCGTTTCAAACACTCCGCGTGGGCAACTTTAAAACACGCGTTCGCATCCGCTCCGCTTCTTTCTTCTTTCAACTTATTTACTCCCAATTTATCGTTCACAACGGAGATCGGCTCATACTTTGCCTCAATGTTCAAGTAACTTATTTCTCATTCGACCTGAAGGATATTGAAGGGTTCACGGGTTAGTCCCTCCATATGACAATCAATGCCCAACACCCTTCAAACACTCTCGCGCGTTGTCAACCTGAGCCACCTTACTGGACAAACGCTTTGCTTACCTCCTTCGTTGCTATCGATATGTTGGTCAATTTTTTCACAAAAAATGCTGGCCAGTCCCAATTTGCCTCAATGGTCAAATCAATTTCCAACTCCCTCGTTAAAACCTCTCGAGTGGACCGCCTGAGTCACGCGTGTTATCAGTGGTCCCATTTTTTTCTCGTCTCCGTGAGTTTTTTCTTCCCTTGTTTCACCATTGACTCACCATTCTTCCTGTGCTTTAGATGCCGCAAGTGCCAATTCACGACGTTACTTTCATCATATTTTTATTTTTCTTTCTCCGTGGGGAGAGCTTTCAGACTAATACTTTTATCCAAGCGAGAGAGTGTCGTGGATATAAAACTTAAAAAGGAAACAATTTTTATTTGAGATTATCAAAAATGTATGCTAATTGTGTTGTTATAATTTATTTTAAAATGCTACATTGCAATTTGGCCCTATGCCCATTCCCGTACTCTTTACCCATATCCATACTCTTCTGAGCGTCTATCGCCTGACAAGATAAATTGATTGATTGATTGCCCCCTCACACCGCAATTTTGCCCCAATAATGAGGGAATATGTGATCCCATGTCGCCAGTCATTCGAATGTCGCTTGAACGTGAATTTTCATTGAAATCTCAGTAAATTTGGCAATATTGACACTTCAGAGCAGCGGAGTCCCTCACGATTCGAGAGAATGACGCGACTGGTGCTGACAACCCCGAGTCAGCACCTCTTAAAGGATAGAGTGAGTACTTACTGAAAGTTACAGTTACAGAAAGGGTACAGCGATCCCTTTATTTTGCACTTTCTTGTCCGATCGATCGAGGACAGTGTACAGTAGGATGACCATGTGAAATCGTTTTTGTCGAACTCACCATTATGGTCTTTTCAAGGAGCTCTCCTTGTTATATTTACCCATCAGAGTGAACTCGTATATACCACTGTTTAGTACGATGCAAATTAGAAGTAAATTTCGTTAGATCAAGAATTTAATATTTCGAATATTCAGATGAAGAGGACCCAGGAGGAGAAGGACGCTGAGCGTGCAGCTAGGGCCGAGAACGCGCGGCTAACGGAGAAGTACAAATACGTGTCCCCAGGATGGAAGAAGATGGTGAGTGCATTTTACTTGTTGTGATAATTACTGTATTCTGAACAATATGATATCGTCATGTAAATGTTATAAAACGAAAACAAACGGAATTGTATTGCGGAATAAAAGAATGTATCAAGTTGTGAATAAATCCATTGTTGAAAATATAATACATATGGTGGAAATCAACGGAAAGCAATAGAATATTAGGAGGATAACCAATGGAAGGTTAATTGCAGGCTCTAGTTAGCGCAGGATTCTTCGTCATGTTCTTCCTGATGGTCATGTCCGTCCGCACCGATGATTACCTGTCGGTGAGAAATATAGAAAAAAAATTTTTAAAAAAAGAAAAGAAATTTTTACACACAGAATTATCAAATAGTAAATTTCGGCGCTCTGTCTGATATAGTAAAGGAGGACTGAAGGCAAAGTTCAACTTTGGACCCTTTCATAACCATGGCCTAGCTCCTCTTAATGACTAATGGCTCCAAAAAGATTACATTAATATATCTACTCTCAACAGAGTTATGATTAGTTGACTGAGTGGCATGGACGCTAGTGGGACAAGGAAATGCGCGAATTCAAATATATTTAGGAGCTGTCAAAAAACTGCTGGCGGGAATCGAACCTGCAACCTTCCGATCACGTGACGGCTGTTCTACCACTAAGATAGCCAACCGATGATTATCCATCCCATAGCTCGCGCTATGATCTTTAGCTCCCTCACACTTGTTCTATCGATGTGGCCACTTTGCCGAGAGTCCTCCTTTAAATATCTTCATAGTCGTCACTGAATTACCGTGTCTTGCCGAATCCTATCAAACAGTAGCCATGGTGAGATCTTGATGTATTGATGAATATTAAATACATTGGAATACGGCGTACTCTGAAAAACGATCGCAATGTGCAAACATGTTAAAATTTTCAACACAACAAATTAGCACAAATTTCTACCTTCAATTTCAGGCCACGGACAACCATGAGATCATTTCCTGCACGACGAAGCTCCTAGAGCGCGGAGCGAAGATCGACTTCGGCTCCAAGAACATCGTTGACCTCGCCTGGCACTCCGAGGTACGGAAATTGCAAATACAATTGGTTATTTGATATTCCAAGAATAGTTTCGGTTTTTCGAAAGGCCACTTTCGAAAGGAAAGGAATGGGAAGAATTTCGATGTAAAAATATCGAAGGAGGCACGTAGCTGTGGTTATCATCCGACGCATCTGAATGTACATACTGTTAACTTACAGACAGGACCCGCGCCGCTGCTCTCCAGAATTCCCTTCTGTCTGCTCGTCGCGCTCCTTCTGACCATTCCCATCGCGGCGATTATCAAGTACACCGACAAGTTTATGGCCCGCCACAACTACTTGTATGTGCGATCGGTGAGGAATATGTTTTTAAATATTTCATGAGAAATAATATTTGACACTTGTGTGATATTATGAAGTCACTACTTAGCAATTTGCCATTATTTGTAAAAAAAAATAGTCAGAAAAATGAAATGTGCGGGCTACGCTAAAGCTCTACGCCCTTGCATTTCCTCTCTATCATGTAGTGTTCTGTGAGGTGGTGTGTCTGTTTAGGTTACGCTCCAGAAGTGCAACGGTCAGAAGGCGAATGCTGGCTATGGTTTCAATATGACGCACAGAGGATGCATTAATGAGGTCTGAGGATCGGATATAATATAGTAGCCTGCTCTCGCTGAGCAATAGAAAATTACAATTTTTTTTCTTCATTTGAATCGTTAAAGACAGGTAAAGATGAAGCAAAGTCAATCCAATTTACAGTCGTGAAGAACCGAGCGGTTTAGTGCGGTGAGGCCGACTACTGCTAAGACTGCGTATCCCTGCTGTCCATAGTGCTTCTAGGGATTGTTACCTTTAAGGAAATGCGTAATACGACAATCACAGTTACTGTTCCAGGTGGCTACTGGCGGCCCTGCTGATGGTCTGATCGAGCTGGACGAGACCGTGCTTGCTATCAATGGCGTTAGGCTCTGCGAATACTTCAATGGGAGCACGATCAGAGAGTTGCTCGAGGCGAGGCAGGGATCGGTCGAGCTGCATGTGCGCGAAACGAAAACACAATATTGGTCAGCCTTGTATTGATACACATCCTTGTATTGCCTCACCGCACTACACCACCTAGCGTAGACACCCTCGACTACTGTAAGTCGTCTTGATGTGGCTTCGCCTTTACCTTTTATTTACCTTTGTATTAATAAGAAACGTGCCGTACAGGCGAGCAAAGCAGTGAGCATATAACTCGGTTTAAGTACTGGTTAAACGTATTGTTTTGTATGAAGCAAATAATGTATGTTTTATTGATCTACCTCATAATCTGGATAAAGTTAATTGTAAAATAACTTGGAATGAGCCTGATATCCATTAAAGATCAGTTAGTGTCACGGGAGAGAATGGTGGGCGGCCCATGCGCCTAAACTAGAACACTGAATACTGGAGTTCGAGAAAGGATACCTCAATCTTCTCATTCATTCTATAAAATATCTCGGACTCAACCGGTTGCATGAGTTGTTAGAATGTTGTGTGGTATCTCGAACTCTAGTGAACAAATGTACCCTTCTCTTCCAGAACATGCATACATTTCGAAGTGATCAGCTATTTATCTTTGAAAAAACAGTTGCACTCGAATATCAGTGGAGTCATCAATGACATCGAAACATCCGAGACACTACACTCGAGGTCGTTAAAAGTATGGACCTTTGATCCAATCACTGATCACACTGACGTGTCGACCGCGCCATGATTCTTTGGCACTTGTTGGATTAGTGATCACCCTCTCGCACCACCTCGCGCTCTTCTAGCACTCTCATGTCTAGGTATTCCTTCCTCATTGTTTCGGTCGTATACCCTCCTTAGTGATGGGAAGGGATGGGAAATCATAATCTAAGAAATTATCTCTCGTTCTTCGAAAGATCTGCATTTTCTTTGTTGAGGAATTGTCTGACTCTCTCCAAACCAGACGCTCTCTGATCGATCAGCGTGATCCAGAGAGTGTATGATATGGAGAGAGCGAGATCATTGCTATCTTTGGGATAGCATATACCTTTGCCGATCAGCTTCATGCATTGAATTGTAGAACGATTAATATTACTTATTGGTATCAAATCTCAATTCTTATTGGTACTCAGTGAGGCTCTGCTCAATAGCATATGATGTTTATTGTGTTATTGCATGTAACTTTACTGATCCATCACAAATCGCAATTCAGATGCTCCCCTTTCTAGTAGTGCTGTGTCTCATTCCTACCGTCCTCTCCCATGCCATTACTCTGGGAGAACAACGGCAGGTGTGTTCAATTTCATACACTGAGTTCCACTGATTCTATATTTACTTTGACATTTCTTACAAAAAATATACGCCAAAGTATTGTTGAAACAATGCCAATTTCACTGCAAATTGCAGAATATGCCTTCGTTCAAGTCCTCGATGCGTGGAAGTAGCGTGAACGGCCTTGATACCCCGATTATTTCCAGAGCTCAGGTTAATGAAGAATGTTCAATTGAAATCCTCTAAACTTATTTGAAGGCTTGGCATTCGCTGAAGACCGCTGTTCGAAAGGGCAAGCTCAACTGCGTAACATGTTCAACTATTGTGCAGGGTTAGACAATAACTCATCCTACTCATTGACTTGCTTTTTATCACTCCTTTATTTAAACTGCGTGCGATCCCAGGTTGTAACACAACGTAAAAATCATAGAATACATCATATTTTCTTCGTTAATTCAGCTGTGAAATTGCGCAAAAAAACATTATGCTTAGAATGAGTCTTACGCTTTCTCTAAATATATGTATATTTTACCAGGTATTCGTCAACTGCTAGAAGAGGAGCAAGTGGACGAGGCGATTGATGAATTTCTCATGTGAGTTTTGTTTTTTCTTACGTTTTTGTTTTCATTCGTCATATAAATCAATGTATCTTCAGCAAAGCATGCATTACTCTGGACATTCAAACACCGTATATCTGCGAGACAATGATCAAGGAGCAAGCCGTAAGTTGTTTCGGGAATGATCGAAAGTGCCGATTTGCTACTCTGATCGTCTTCCCTGGCTTGACTACGATTGAGTGCGATCAAACAGCACTACATGTTATCAGAGGGTACAGTTCTAAAAGGATGATGTGGATCGCGTGTGATGTGATAGGCTACAACTCACATGGCTACGTTGTCTCGAAAAGGCTACGCTGAAATTCGACCAGGGCAAAACGAAAAAAATAGATTTAGCGAACGCAACTTCACCATGAAGTTCATCATGAAGGTGCTATCAAAAGTTGTTGAGCGTGAAACACAGCCTCTCGTTCTCTGAAGAGAAGGCGATAGCATGCAATTTTTTTTTCAGGATGAACTCTACTTCGTTATCGAGCGAGTCATTTTCACACCTGATGAGATCTGCGGAATCTTCGTCGATGATTGTGGAACACCTGTGACCCCAGTCAAGGTATGTCAAGCATTCCAACTACGGGCATTTAAGATTTGCATTTCAAATACAACATATTATTGTTATAATTAAGATGCTGTGGAACCTGACGATCCCTGGAGGCAAGCCGCCTGTGAAGCCTTGGCCTTCCGTAGCTGTAAGTTTAATTATTCAAAATTTTGTAGCACTCTGATTACCGGTCGAGCGTGCGTGGGAAAATGAAATATGACTTTTTTTTTGTAAATCTGTTTTTGAGTTTGTAAATCTAGTATACACTTCTAATCCGTCTTCAGTCGCCTAAGCAAACGCAAAGAGTGCTCCATCTCTCGGATATTCACGTCGACAGACTCTACGAAGAAGGGAGCGAGGCGGATTGCAAGGTTTGTTGTCATTAATAATCATTAATAAAAATGAAACCTTTTTCAAAACTTTTTTTACAATTTTTGATAATATTTTCTGAGAAAATTTAGAATTTGAGAAAAAAAGAAAATGTAGAATTAATTAATTTCAACATTTACCGATTGTCAATTTTCACAGGCCGAACAGCTACTTTGCTGCAGAAGACCACCAATTTCCGAACGTGGTGAGATACTCGAGTATTATTTGTTTTTATATTGTATCAATAATTGACACTGGCCTAGCAGTATTCTACCGCGAGCTGGTCTCGAAGACGGGATGTACCTTTATCTTTTACATATTGTTTCTAGTTCCCCTTCTTTCTCCACCATAAAATAGCCTTCCAACAGCTTCGATAATACGAGCAACGAATCCCAAACAAGGAAAGTGCAAACGCCGACAAAGGCTATGATTTGCAAATCGCGAGTTACTTCAGATTAGTATGTGAGAAATGAAGAGACGACGATCTGAATCACTAAGCCTACTTCAGATGCTCCTGTCAAAGTGCCAGCCGGGAAGTGGGGAGCCGTATACAATTGCGACATCCCTTTCCGAACATTTGATGCTGCAATGAGGCACATAGCAGAAACTCACAAGGTATACTTTGTTTTGTTAGGTATTTGCTATCTTTGAACTTTGACACCTCTGATCTCCCCGATATTTGATATTTAATATATTTGGTATTTGATCGTTGATTTTTTCAGGATCTCGACTATATCATCGTAACTGGAGACATGGAGTCGCACGACAACTGGGTTTACACAAGGGAGAAAACGAAGGTTAATTGTATTTCATTCTCAATATCGATAGACAAAGCCGATTAAATAATATTTTTTAATCAATTGATGGTCATTCAAGCGTAAAAAAGGTCTGAATTGAAAAGAGGAAGACATTCGGAATAGGGACATAATAAATCGTAATGATTACACAGGACAACATCATCAATATTACGCAAGTGTTCGTCAAGTATTTCCCCGATACTCCAATCTACGAGGCTGTTGGGAACCATGAGGGAGTGCCGCAAGACTCGTAAGCGAAGTCATATATTAGTATTCCTATTCGTATTTTTTAATTCACCAACACTTTCATGGAGCGACGTGATGAGGAGGTTAATAGGTATTTAGGCTCGGGCTAGCGTGTGGGGGGTATTAGTACCAGTTCGACATCAGGATAATTTTCTCGCCATCCGATACAATCTCAATTGTATGGTTTGTGTATCTCTCGACTGGTGGAGTCCTTAATGAATAGATGATTACTCGAATTTGCGAACTCCCAGATTGGCCGACAGGGAGAGTAGAAATATGAACAGAATATCACTTTGACGCCTATGAAATCACTATTACAGCATGGGCCCTCACAATATGGAGGACTACGAGAATCGCGGACCGACCTGGCTTTATAACACTCTCGCAGGTCAATGGAGCAGATGGATCACGCCCGAATCAGTCAAGGGAGTGCAATAGTAAGCACAGATGTTCATATTTAAGATTGATAAAAATGAACACACAATTCAAATTATCGGCATGTGAAATATATTGGAAAAAATATTCAATATATTCAGTCGCGCGTCGTACGTGGAGTATCCCTCGCCAGGACTGAAGCTCATCTCCCTAAATTCCGACTATTGCGCTATCTATAATTAGTGAGTAATTAAATGTCTACAAATTAATGTTCCAAGTTATAGTGCCTGTCGCAGGTCTAGAGAGTATTACAATGAACCATTTCCCGAAAAAATAAGCTGAACTTCGCACATATTTCCGTAATATAGTTAGATGCACTACAATCCGCAAAGGAAAGCCAAACATATTTCAGCTACATCTACCTCAATCAGACCGATCCGGATGGCACTCTTTCCTGGCTTGTTTCCGAACTTCTCGCATCTGAGCAGAAAGGGGAGAAGGTGAGTTATTTGGATATTTCTTCAGTTTAAAAGGTAGAGATAGCATGAGACCTCATCGGACTAGGAGGTTAGCTGGGCATTATACTAATATATCAACTCATGTTTACATGAAGCCAAATAAGTCATGCGCACTAAAATATAAAACCCATACTATCGGTTGACTATATCTGAATTTGTAAATTGAGGTGCACATCATCTCTCACATCCCCGCTGGAGACAACTACTGCATCAAGGGATGGGCACACAACTTCTACGAAATCGTTAATAGGTAAATTTAAAGCAGATTTTAGACATAATTCGACGAAAGAAGGCACGTTTTGCATATATTTTTCGCACAATTCTCCTAAGTATGACTTAGATTTTGAGAAGCGGTATCAAGCCTTGATTCAACCCCCCCCCCCAAACTCGACCGGTCGAGAGAGTGCACAGTGCAAGTGAGGCTGGCCTGAATTTCGAATTCTGGTCTTATTTCTCCCACATAAATGTTAGCTGAATGAAGAAAGCGTTTTTTTTTTAAATTCATCCCATGCTTCGAGATTTGCAGATTTGAAAACACCATTACTGCGCAATTCTACGGTCACACTCACTACGACCACTTTGAGGTATCTCTCAATTACAGTTCGAATCTTCTTCTCATATACTCTATATATAGGACGATTGACAAGAGTTTGCGTGAAAGAAGAGACGGCGCACGGGCAATCGTCTGACTCTCTTCAGTTTGCACGCGCTCTCTCGTCTCTCTGGCCTGTGAGAGAGCGTGCAAACTGAGGAGAGTCAGACGATTGCTCCGGCTCACCGAATTGCGAACTCTTATTTGCAGGTGTACTACGACGAATCGAATCCGGCCGGACGCCCTACTCACTTCAACTTCATCACGCCTTCCCTGACGACCTACTCCTACGTCAATCCAGCTTATCGCATCTACACCATCGATGGAGGATATGAGGGAGCCTCCTATGTAAGTGTACATCGAGTTATGGCATTTACCTAAACGCAAGGATACTGTTTACCGAACACAAGACAATATAAAATTGCTTATCTATCTCTAACTAATATGTTTATGAAGTAGATCGGCACTACTTTCTCATTCCCTCCCAACATAAAGGGGATGTGCGACAGAAAATATGGGAATGACACCTAGAAATGAGTGTGGTAGAGGAGGAAGGGGAGGGGTGGGCCGAATATCCAAGAAGTGCCAGTAAATCATATTTTTTGCAGACTGTGCTCGATACGGAAACGTATGTCACCGATCTTGATGAGGCAAACGTTAGTGACCAAGAGCCTAAGTGGACCCTAGAGTATACCGCAAAGGTAGGTCTTAAATAAAATAAATATAATTAAAATACACACACAAGTAAAAAGTTCCCTTATTCCGTTCCAATACATAGGTACGACAGCGATAACATACATCGTGCATTGTTATTTGATTCTCTTCCACACTATGACTACAACATTTATGTTCCCGCATCAGCCGAACAATACATTTTCAGGGCACATTCGGTCTTTCTGACCTCTCTCCCTCGTCGTGGAACGATCTCATTGACAGACTGGCTGCTGACGACGATCTATTCGAGAAGTTCCATCGGTAACCCGCCTATTGACAAAAAAACCTTTTTTTCAACGATCTGACCTTTAACAACAACTTGTGAAGAATAAAATCAACAACAATGCTTATTCTGCGAATCGATACAGAACAATTATTCATTGCGAATCAATGTCAATCCGGGAATCATTTCAGCTATTACTGGCGGTCGTCATACGAGGGAGATTGCGTCAACGACTTCAAGTGTCGGCAGAAGTATGTGTGCTGTCTGCGAGCTGCCAAGTCGTATGAGGAAGATCACTTCTGTGCTGGATTGAACCTGACCTGCCGGGCGTAGAAAAGAAGTGCAGACGTCTCATGCCAATAATGTGTTTATAAAGTAAAATTAGATAAACGTAATTTTTGAAGAAATACCATTTTAAAGGCGATTCAGAATAATGGAGTTGAATTGCACAGCGTTCTAATGTTTTTCGTATTTTTTTAGTTACAATTTTTCGAATTTCATATAATCAACTCGAGTTATTTACGAAATTACTCGAGTGCTCACTTTTCATAAGCTTGAGCAAAATGGATCATTGATCAGTCAAACATGTTCTTGAAATTCAACTCGTATTGACCACTTCTCGCTGTATACATCATTACGGGTAATTGATCTGTGCGCCTTTCCTGACCCTGCTGTATTAGAGCACCTTATTTAGAATATGGCCCTCACCTGAGCACTACTGCCTGATGTGACCACCCCAAAGGCACTGTTTTATCGGAGAAAAATCGACGATGATTTATGTATCTCTCAGATCAACCACCCACAATCACGGTTATACCTAAAAGCCATAATTCAAGGCCTAGTCGATGTACGATTTCGGAAGAAATTATTTTTTTAATAAAAAAATTTAAAATTTTTACGTGATTCTCTAATATACAATAAATAACATTCACAAAATACTCAAATTTATCAAATGTGTAATACATTACATTTTTTTAAATAGGAAGATAGTTCATTAAAACGCCAGTGTATTCGGGTCACAACAGAACCTGAAAAAATATTGATAAGTTTTAATTTTATTTTTTTGGTATTTTTAATCTCTCTAAATTCGTGAGGAAGAATGATAACTCTAAAATAAAATGCATGAATTGCATTCCACATGAGAATGGCTACAAATCAAGGATAACAGGGAATATTAACATCGGCAAAATTCCATATCTCAGGTCCTGGAAGAGCTACGCATTTGCAATTTGGAATATGGGGTGTAGAGCCAACACCTCATATGCCAAAATTTTTTTACTCAAGTAGTATCTTCAAAAATTTTATATAACTTTGAGATACGACATCCGCTGAGAAGCATTCAATTCATTAATTTTAGAGTATGGAGTGTTGTTTTCTCGTGGAATGTTTCAATCATATATTATATCATACTTATAGCCCAATGCTTCGAACTTTGATAACTTACGTCGGTGCATTAGCATCTATCCCAAAGGAAGTCTGGGACTCGAAGAAATGTTCTCTTCCAGCGGGGCAGTTTTCGTTAGTGAGTCCGCAATGCTGCGAAAAATATATTAATAAATCCAATTTTACAAAGTAACATATATCAGAATAAAAATTGTTCCGCAGACCTTTTTCGGGTCTTTTAGTACGGCTGAATTCCTGCAACACAGAGTATTCTTTCCAGTATCGCAAGACCTGCATTTTAAAATAAAGTATTTTTATCTTTATTTTTTCCATTTCTATTAGGTTGTTGCGAAATTCTTGTCGCGTGTGTAAATACACCGATGTCGGTTCTCTGTAATTTCGGTTGCCTACCCTGATAATATATGTTAGGCTCATACATGCGCATCATTACCATGTAGTTACCCCTGATGAAGCTCCTATGGAAAATCGGAAAATTTTGATTTTGTGTCAAAATTAGTTTAAAAATCGTTCCGAATTTCTTCTAGCCTTAAAATAACTAGCGACTTCTGAAATATTTCTTATGAAATTATAACCGATTAAGGATTGCTTGTTTAGATAAATCCAATAGGTCCTCCATGCAAGTAGGTTGCGGGTTTTATTTTTGCCAAATAAGGCTATTTTCGTCATTAAAATTTGAGGATCTCTATTTTGAAAGACCAATTCTGCCGGAGAGACATTCTGCCAACCCCAAACTGAAATAGCAAGTCAATAACCTCATAC
The DNA here is from genome assembly GCA_036245805.1 of Pristionchus mayeri. NCBI lineage: Eukaryota > Metazoa > Nematoda > Chromadorea > Rhabditida > Neodiplogasteridae > Pristionchus > Pristionchus mayeri. The sequence continues at coordinate 648,181 of BTRK01000003.1, read as the reverse complement.
TATATGCATTTCAGAATAATTAATATTCCCAGATTCATTGGCTAGAAAATGAGATGATAAAACATGTTTTCGCAAATTCTTTTCCACGCTTGATTCCGGAATATTTAAAATCTTCAAGAAAGGCGTTTGCGCCTGGCTATCCATTAATGTGTCCTTGTAATGCATGGGTAATACTGTTTATGAATATTATATAAATTCGGTCATTCCACTCTTTTCCGAGTACTGGTAAACGTAGAAACGAGCTAATCGGCCACCTCGCTCGGCAAGGTTTCGTATCATACTGTGAATTGCTAAATGATTCTTCAGATGTGGAGTAAAGTGCACTAGAAAGGCCATTGATTACCTCATCAACTGTAATTAGTTAGATGATAATAAAAGATGAAGTAAGGAAGATAGGAGCTGTCAAGTTCAAGCAATAAGACGCGACAAGACTTTCGCAACAACCTGATAGAATTCGAGTTTCTCAGAAATTACCATAAAAATGCTCTTCAATATTGAATTCATACTCTTTGGAACAAATTGCTCCCCTACACCGTTGCTCGTATCTATATTTGATGTGCCTTTAAGAGAACGTGGGTATAAATATCCACGAGATAACGAGGCAAATGAGCAGGGGGGGGGGGGGGGGGGGTTCTAAAGTGTACTTCCAAAGTATGGTGGAATGCAATAATATATCGATTTTGAAAATTTCTGTGAATATGATTTTACTTACCATCCTGAATCGAACTTATTGTTGAAATAATTTTATTAATAATTAATAATAATTTTACCATCCGAAATCGAACTTCTTCTCCAGAGCGACAGTCTCCGCACGATGGAGCTCAGTCCATCCTTCCGGGCAATCGTGATGCCCACACCATGGCGCATGCCCAAGCCACTCGCATACCTGCTCATTTTGCTATTTACACTATCACCAGTCTGACGTAAACGTGTAGGAAAACAAGAAGTTATGGCTACTAGAACATATGTTGTGTCATTTATTTCGAGTACATGTTGTAGGTGGACCCGATTGGGGGTTCGAAGAAGGTCAATCCACTCGGTTCGGTGAAATCTGCACATTACCGATGTTTATGATCTAACACTTCCAATTGACTTATTTGAAGTCAAGTTTAGTTCATCGTACAGATTTTTTTCGCATACTCGTATTGAAGCGCTCTACAAAATCGAACAAGGGAAGGCTGTCATGGTAATTTCATCGGAAAACCGAGTTTCATGTCAAACGCGCGTCTCAAAGAAGATCTCTCAATTTATTTATCCTATTCATTTTTTAATCGAAATTAAAGCACTTTGACGAAGTGAAAAAATATTTTGGGCAAGGAATGTCCGGGAACTTGCGTAGTAAATCGATATCGCGATGCCAGTATAAAATTTGAGCAACGTAGACAATCACTAAATTTGGAGAACCTATTTGAGAAATGCAGCTTATTGGGATTGGGTACCGCTCGAGATACGACCTATTTCTCGTCATGAAAATCGATATTCCGAGGAAATGACTATAAAACAGCTTCCCTCGTTTTTTTCAAGTTTGATGAGCTCGTCAATATGAGCAGAATGCCAAACGTAACATGTACGATGAAAATTTAATGACATTGGTAAATTTGGAAGTGATCAATCATAAAAATCGATAATATGCATATATCACCGAGACGAGTGGGTTGAATTTCTTCTGACCCACAGTCCATGAGTAAAGTATATTCGAAATCGTTGACAAACACTATTTCTAGTAGCCAGCTAATGTAAAAAACCCAAGTAGAGATATATATATTTTCGTCAGCAAAAACAAGAAAACTGAACATACGTCGGCGCCAGAAAGCAGTGGGACGAGAAGGGACAGAGTTAAAAACAGCGATGAAATGTCTAAAATATAGGCATACATGAGGGGAATCGCGAGAGAATCGATCTTCTGAAGACATAATACAGATACAATATTTGGAATAATTTTCTAACCTCTGAACATTTCACGGAAGGGTAATATTCTCAAGTTGTATTTTTCGGAATCTGATTGTTGAGGATTATTGATCTCAAACGTCGGTATTAAATATATTAAATAATTAAATATATTAATTAAATATATTAAATATACAAAACGTAGGAATCCCACGAAGGACTTTTGTGCAATATATTTTAATATTTCACGAGTGATGTTCCCATATCATATTTATCCTGACGTCAGGCACAATGGTCCTGCAGGAGGGTGACTTCAGTGTGGAGGGAATGGGGATCTTCGGTCTCAGAGCGTCGTTAGGTCAAGGGATGGGATCTTCTTTGGCTTCTCTGGTCAACTGTAGGGACGATCGTGACGGATCTCCATTGAGCATCGAAGTAGATCATCCTGCCGCCGAACACCTGACTTGCGCCGGTTAGGAACTCACAACGCAGACAGCGGGGCTTTCTTGACGGTAGATCACTCGAGACGATGGGAATCCGTCCGTGCTCCTCCTCTTGAAGTGTACCAACCCTTGACCCTTGACCTTGATGTTCCCATACCGAGTTTAATTAGATAAGTTTGAGGATAAAAATCTGCATCCACGGCGCCATCGTCGTGATACTCTCTTAGAGACCCTTGCCGTTTTGCGCCTTTCATCGGATTTATCAGGTGAAATACCGTATTTACAGATACCCACTTTGTCTGTTTCGCTCCGAGGAACATTTATACATTATTGAAAAAAAACCCATTTAGTTCATTAGGTCCCAGCCCGCAATTTAAAAAAAGGTCGAGTATCGATTTTCTAATTTTCGGTAATGTGCCCATTTATGAGCAAAGAATGTTTTAATGTTGTGTTGAATGTTATTGAATGATTTTGGGCACAAATGAACTTAAAAAAGAAAGTACGGAAGTTCGGGGGGTGACATTTGCACAACGGACATTTGCACAATAAATCGTCATTCGCTTGCGATTTGAGGTAGGGGCTTGGGAGTTGCTTCAGTGTTACCAGTATGTGCTACCCTACATGTATATATCTTGTTACCAGGCGAACATGAGTTTCACTCCATATCTATGTATAGGGGTTCATGGTCCAAAATTGAGATTTTTAATAGAAAATCATGGCTAGATAAACAACACATGCCCTAACCAATCGATACCCACGTTGCTAGGTTTGAGTAGTTATTGGGTTACTGGAATATTGATTGGCTACGGCATTCTCGGTTTATCTAGCCACGATTTTCGACTCAAATTCTAAATTTTGGACCATGAACCCCAGGTCGTTGGTGACGAGTGAAACTCATGATCGCATGTTAACAAGATTTATATATGCAAATGTAGGGGAGCGCACACTGGTAACACTGAAGCAACTCCCAAGTACCTACCTCAAATCGCAAGCGAATGGCGATTTGTTGTGCAAATTTCCGTTGTGCAATTGTCACCCCCGGAAGTACTCTTCTTCGAGTCATTTTGACGTCGTTCTACGTAAATGAGTACCACGACGCTATTATAGCTGTTTATTATCAAACTTGGGTAATGAAACCCAAAAACAATATAACAAGGGGAAAGGTGAAGGAAAAAGAGAAATATATATGATAGTTACTAGGTGGAAGCATGGCATTTATAGTAGGCTACAAATTGTATGCAAAAAATTGTGTGATTTCATGTGGGAAACTAATTCTGGGAAAGTGTTTGCACTATGCAAATGCAAGAAGGTGCCACAACTGATGCAGAATTTTAAGTTTACCGCGTTTATATTGTATGTGACCTTGAAAATGTTTTTTTTTCGTTCTTTGAGATGAACATTATTAATTGTGCGACTATCAATAGTATTAGTTTAAATGTACAATTCATTCGATTATTTCATTCTTTTGGACATCACGAGTATATAACAACATAAAATTAAATTATGGCTTTATAAATAATCTTTCAGTAAATAATCTTGCAATTGTATTCAGCAACTAATCATATCGATTTTCAATATTTGTCCTATTTTTTGCGACAGAAGGTGTGCTTATCTTAAAGGTTACTGTGTTTATATTGTATTTGAACCTTGAATATACTACAAAGTCAAATATTCGATGTGACAATGACACATATATCGTTCTTTGAGTTGATTATTAATAAAAGCGCTTAAATGTAACGGCCAAATCGATTACAAAAGGAGAGACTATGTGATCGATGACTCGTCTCTTGAATACTTGTATCTGAACATTTGGTATGAATATTGGGGTTTTCATCGTCTCGATAAATCTGTCATAAGCTATAAATTGCGATGGAATCGACCATTCGGTGGGGGTCAGCGGGAAATAGGAAGTAACTTTATCCCTACCGCCGCAGTATGGCCGTTTTTTCACGTTACACTTTATGAATTATTTAAAATAAGTACTCACCTTGAAAACTAATATCATCATTATTATCATCGTCATATTTGCCAGGTTCTTTGCGATTCTGCAAAGTGAGATATTTCAATACTTTAAATAATTGAAATACTTACGAGATAATTACATTGGCATACATGATGCGCATGTCAATCGATGAATTTTGCAAAAACTTAAGATTGTTGCTTTCAAACATATATTCCAGAGTAATAGCCGCAAATCCTGCAAAAAAAAGAGAATCGAAAATGGTTCGCCATCAATTTTGCATGCACGTTCTTACTCGACAAGTGATCAGTAAAATTAAAAAAAAGCGAAAATTGTAGAATTACAAAACCTAAAGATACAAAATAAAAGTAGTGAGTTCAGTACTCACCAATGAATAGAAACAGAAGAGACATGCAGAATCTTTTGATCCCTGCTTTCACTTTGTGATGTCCACTAATATGATCCGGGGAACACCTGAACAAATATAAGAAAAAAAAAATAATTGAATATGGACCTTGTGCACATAAGTTTGTACAAAAAGTATATTTAGATTTTTTTCTCATTCGATTCCGACGAGCGTTCATTACTCACATTACCTAATAACAATCGAAAAGAAATGAATTATGCCAGATTTGTAATGATTTAATGTACATTGAAGCTTGAAAGCATGACTCACTTGATTAGAACTGTAAGGAGCAAGCTAATTCCAATCATTCCAAGCCTAGCGTACATGATACCTAGCACGATCGAATTCTGCAAGCTTTTTTGTTGATTTTTGATTTTGTTTCTTTTTTCTTTTTAGTTGTTATTTCTTTTTTTCGAATGCGTGATATGAATCGATACGATATGAATTATAAATAGGTATGTCAAACTCGAGAGCAAATTCAACATTTTTTTTCATTGATTGTAATATGAAAACAAGATTTGAAAAATATTGAATAATTTCATCTAAAAGTTTCCCAAACCTATTTGGAACAAAATTTTGTTTTACACCGGTCATACTAATAACATATTTCAATTCTATTAAATGATGTTGTCCGTAATGGAAACGCGAAATTCTACCCATTCCAATTAATGTTCAGAATGCGTGAAACCTGAACCCGGAATATGGACATTTATTTTCAAATAGTCGGGTTATTCCAACTTTTTGTTCAAAATAGCTCTTGATTTTGAAATCCCGAATCATAAACAAAAGCTCACTCTAACGGTTCTCCAAGAGCGTTGGTCAGTTGAAATTGGCATTACCGATCGAACAGGAAAGACAGTGCTTAAATTTATCTCCTGAAATGAGTTGAGCTAACTGTTAACATGGTTGTGGAGGAAGCCAAATATGCAAACATTACTTATCATTCATCAACACGCATTCGCTAGAACGTGAATATAATATAATATTGATTTACCGGAGTTTATTGCCAAGATTTTTTGAAAGAATAATTGTATTGTATTTTCATTCAGTTTGTTAATCCTATTGCGCACACCTTCATCTGATACTCGAGCTGGATCGTGGGAACAGAACATCCAATTGCAATTAACCACGACGTTGAAATTGCAACCATTGTGAACTTTCTTCCCCATGCCTGAATTGAGCAGTTAATCATTGTAAGTATATAACACACCGAATAACGATGAGTTCGATTGTATTCCATCGCACTCATACGACACAATGGCACATGGCAGTATTACGTACCTTCCAGTTCATAGTTCTTAACACGTCATAGGTCAGTTCTCGACACAGTAGCACGATGAGAGATACGTTAGACACAACGGTGAATATTGCATTCTCAAAAAATACAATAAAAATACAAAAATTGTATCTTCACCTGAACGTGGTTTATCCAATCAAACCACCATTATCCTGAAATAATATACATACACATAAATTTGGCGTGTTTTACCAAGTAGAATCCGACTCCCAGCCCTATGTACGGGCAATCATAGGTGAATATGCTTGCTGCGGAGTATATGCCATTTACAATTGCTTAAAAATTATGCAAATTTTTAAAAAAAATGTTTTAATGTATAATAAAATTCGTATACTACGTTAGTTATGTATTCTTGCTACTCATACCGATGTTTAGCAAGCACAAAATAAACGATTGACTGGACTTTGGGGATGGTAGCTTCGGTTTCGGGTGATTGCGAAGTACGTACACAGTTCTGTAAGAATGATGATGATATTCATTCTGAACTATTAAAAACCATATCGGAGATATTATGATTGAAATTTCAACGGTGGCACGTCAAAATAGTCGTGATACTCGAAATGAAAGCAACAAATGCAATTGTCCAAAATTGTAGCCTACAATCAGCAATTGCACACACCTCAAATTGATGGGAAGTAGTGCGACAGTGCAGATGACGGATAACACTTGAAGGATGACGACAACATGCATATTCTAAAAAAATAATGGTGATATCAATAAAGAGAGAAATAATGAAGGTGGTTTAATATCTGCTTCATAATAGTGAATGTTAGCGCTGGAAACAGATGTTGTTGTCAAGATCAAAAATGCATATTTGCTGAAGGGTAGGACAAATTTTGCGCAAAGTAGTACACCCGAGAACAGCTAGAAAAACTCAATTAAACTCAATTGGAATAGCAATGCATATAAAAATAATGTAATTCACAAAAATGAACATTGCAAAAATTCGGCCATGCATTGTGATTGGAAGAGCTCAAATGCGGTGTTCGACTTTCTATCCATTTTAGCAGGCACATGTTGCTGTTACTCATCGATGCTTTCAAAGGCAATGTATAGAACAATGCGGATCGGCATCAAATGCATCTTACCCTTCTTCCCCAATCCCGAGAAAAAGTGAAGAAAGGAAAACAGTCGACGATCCCGAATTCCCGAATTCCAATGCTGTTATTTTTTCATTTGTTCCTCCCTAACGGAATGAATAAATTGCACAGCTGTTTTCCGGTCGATCGGAACATGATAAAACAATGATACAAGTGAAAAGAATTCATATCAACTTTCGTTGATTGCAAGGTATTGTAAGTGAAACTAATTCCATTTCTCACTCTCTGGCGCAATCTGAGCGGGAAAATGACCGAAATAAGTCAGAAAAATGCATGCAACATAAGGGAGCGGAACTTTAACACCTTACCCTGTATACTAAAAATGATCGCCAGAGCAAGTTGCTTCCGCCTATGTATTTCAATTGTTTTTTTAGTTTTTGACAGATATTCGAAAACGGTAATTTAATGTGCTTCCCATATTGCGAGGAATGCAAAATTCGGTACGGATGAGTTGTAGTCAAAGTAATGAGATTAGCCTGCGCGGACATTAGAATGGACGCGCGAGTTGATTACCTCATTTGCATCTCACTCTCGCCTATAAAAGGATCGTCCCATTCACTCTCGCCGGTTCAGTCGGCCCAGTCCGGGCTACGGATAGGTCGGTCTCCGGAGCTCCCACACCCTCGAAAGGTGGAGCTCCTAGGAGACTGATAGGATCCCATGGCAGGTCGGTCCGCTCCGGAGCTGAGACCCCGCAAAAGGGTGGAGCTCAAGGAAGACCGCACCTGAAGCCCGGTGGACCTGGTCTTACCTCCAGGTTGGATGCGATACTCTAGTCGAAACCCTTTGGGCGACTAGACCTACCGTAACCCGCGTCTACAAGGACACCCGAGAAGGCAGGTGTCTACGAGGCTTCCAAGAAGACTGACCCCTGCGAGGGCATCCAAGACGTGTGTCCCCCCGACCCCGCTCTTCCCATTATCTATATATAGGCACCACAAGCTCCGCCCACTTCCTTCTGACACGATTCCCCCTCGAAAGCAAGATAGAACAAACACAGCGTTCATTCTTAACCAAATTACTTGATCAAAAAAGAATTCGAAAGCTCTCCCCGTGTGCTTTCGATATTTTACTATTCAAAAATCAGTTTTTGCAGCTGTCGTGTTGAAAAATCGAACTTTGTAACGCGATCCATCGTTTTTCCCAGAATTTTGCTATGCGTGAGCAGAGAAATTGTGATACAAGGTTTGAATAGTGAAATTATGATAGCCAGCAACCATTCAAACAAGATGGTGAAAATAAATCGAAAAAATATTGATTTCCCTGTCTGTGTTTCTAACAAGGGAATGCCGCGGAGTGTCCATGAGCTTTCGGAAAACGACCGATACAGCCGTGTGGCGGACCATGAGAGTATGCTATTCCACTTGTCAAAAGTTGCCAACGGCCCCTGAGGGCAGAGAAAAATCGATAAATCGGAAAATCGCGCGAGACATCATCGCGTTTCAACGCCCCCTATCAACTGGTCTGGTGGTGTAGTGGGTAGCGAGCTCGTCCTCACATCTCAAGTTTTTGGTTAAGGGCGGGTTCGATACCGCTCCTCGGCATTCAATGTTTTTTTCTCATTTGCCTTGATCGTTGATCTCATCACGAATGTCTGTGAGTACTGTATTGTTCAAAATTATCATTCTGGCCTAAAATTCATTCGAATATTCGATTATTCAGTCGTCAGTAGTGCCCTGTATCCTCCCTGTATGACCTTCTTCCCTGCCCGTGTTGTTGCCTGCTTGGTTGCAAGATTCGGTTCGGATGATGCCTCTCCCAGCTATCAAGAGCAAGAAGTAGTCAGTTATCTGGAGCGAGTTCTGGACGATGCTAGAATCGGGAGATTCTACATCGAATCTGACTCGGAGCATGAGTGCGAAGAGAAGGAAGCTGACCCTAACTGAAACCCATCTGACCAGCCGGAAGGAACAGTATCATTTGGCAATAAGGAGATTGGAGAGGACGAGGTGATGAGGGCGATTCGATTCATGCGTGATAACAAGAACGGCTCTCGTCCACTCCCAGTGATGACTCGTTGGTTTCGGTGGATCAAGACCGAGTCGGACATGAAGAAGTTACGTCGAATTGAGACGAGTGGTGAAATGCAGCGAACGTTCAGGATTGGCCAACTGGGAAAGATGCTCTTCGACAAGATGGTTGAAATGAGGGAGGAAGGTGAGCATTTTCGATGTTTCTTTCGATGTTTCGATGTTTCGATGATTTTCAACTTTTCCGTTTTTAGGAACGGTACTCGATGATGAGAATCTTCGTATTGTTGGAATGGCTCTAAACGCGGAACACAAATTGGTTCCTGGATTGGATTGGAATTGGATTGGTTCTCATATGATGACGAAGGAGTTGATGCTGGATTGGGTGAAACACTGCGTATTCGCCCCTTCCTCCCCATCTCATCAACTGTTGATCATCGACTCGTGGTCGTCCTTCAAGGATCACGCATCCATTCTTGCCCTCACTCCACCTGGCAAGCAATTGACCATCAGAAATATTCCCGACCGTGCCACTGGCTTCACCCAGCCTCTAGATATCTTCTTTTTCGGCCCGTTCAAACAGATGGTGAAGAAATTCACAAATTTCATCAAGTGTCATAGACCGGAAATCAAGGTGTACGTCAGGGACACGTCGCTAAAGGTAATTTAATGTTTCAGATTCATGAAAGCAATGAATTTTTTTTAGATGCTCTCCCTCATTTTCGAGATCTTCAAAGCCCCTTGCTTCAGAGGAATGCTCGAGTATCCTTGGAGAGCTGGTGGATACATCTATCAAATCCCTGCCCCTTTCCTCACGCCGAAGCAGAAGTGCTTCCCCACTTCCATTGGTCAGACCTCTTGCAAGAGCCCCCAGTGTACCTCGAAGCAATCTTTCATCTATTGCCCCTCATGCTGTGTTGAGTACTGCTTCGATTGTTATTTCGTTAATTACCATCACTGTTGATCGAGTATCAGATCTAAAATGTATATACGCTGTTATTTTAGTGAAATAAATGTTGAAAAAGGAAGCAAAAAAAAGCTTTCACAGAAGGGACGCGAACCCGGGGGGAGGCTTTTACCAGACAAGCTCGCTACCCACTGCACCACCAGACCAGTTGGCAGGGGGGCGTTGAAACGCGATGATGTCTCGCGCGATTTTCCGATTATCGATTTTTCTCTGCCCTCAGGGGCCGTTGGCAACTTTTGACAAGTGGAATAGCATACTCTCATGGTCCGCCACACGGCTGTATCGGTCGTTTTCCGAAAGCTCATGGACACTCCGCGGCATTCCCTTGTAAGTAAACCAGTCGGTGCCTGTGTTAAAAGATCACCGTCTTCCTCTCTCCCTCTCCTCCCTCTCCTCTCGCCTTTCTCTGACCCGGCGTGAGCAGAGAGCACGCGCGCTAAAGAAGAGTGCGGCCGCTTCGCTCTCTCGCCTTACCTCGCAAGGGTAAGGCGCAACCGGGAAAGGGCGAAGCCCTGCTCAAATTTTTGGCGATTTGACTGGGGAAGGGTCGGAATAGGCTCCGCCCCCTCTCTCCCTCGTCTCGTTTTCCTAGCGCTCTCCGTTGACACATTTTCTCGTACTTTATGAGGTCTAGTGTGATTCCGAGAAAAGATATCTACAAACGGCCAAAAGCATGATCTTATTTGGTTCCGAGCGGGCAGTTTGAGCATAGTTAGGGCGGCATAGCTTCATTTCGGCTGTACCCCTTGTGGTCCCTATCTATATAAATGGTTATGAGTGAATACTGTGCAAGACCCAAATACAAGGGATGGCGCACAAGATAAACCACAGAGTTTACAAATGGATGGATTCACGCAGCCTCTGTGAAAGTTTGAACGCGATTAAAAATTCGGTGTCTGAGTTATGGGGCGAATTGTAGACGGTGCCTACATGCAGTCTGGCTTAATCGGTTGAAACTACGCAAAATGAAGTTGACCATTGTGTTCAGCACCCTCGAGAACCCATTTTCCACATTTTTTGTAAAAACATTGTACAACAATTTATTCGACTTTAGAGAATCGGACACATATTCCGGACCAGTATTTCGAAAAATCATTTTGGGACCAGTATATTTTAGGCGGACCAGTATTTTAACATGGGTGCAGTACTTTCTACTTCAACTTATTATTGTAGTTCTGATCAGCATAGAAAAAGTCACCCTCTCTCCTAGTTTCTCCCTTCTCGTCTCTCTCTCTTGCTCTGTCTAGCTACATTTATATTGACATTGTTCCTAGACAGCTTATTTCTTTCACATACAATTTCGATTTTGAAATTCGGTAGCCGTAATTCGAAATTCTTTATTTTTTACGCGATTATTTGAACTACAGTAATACATACGCGGTCAGTTTTTGGCGCCTATTTTAGCGTGGGACGCTTTTCCGTGTGGTTTTCCAATGGTAGCATCAGCTCATTCATACAAAACCGTCTCATTTCTTGATATACATGTGTTGTATGTGTTATTTTTTAAATATTTATGATATTTTTAGTATCGCTCCATCGAGAATGACTGTCATCTCGCTTACTGATGTGCTTCACAAGGTGGAAAAGGTGATCCCTCATCATATCACTGCACGTGATCTTGCTCCGATGTCAAGTATCCACGAAGTCTCAAGGCACAAGAAGTGTCCTTTGATAACGAATATATTACTCCAGGGTGCAAGATACAGGGTACAATGCTCCAGTCTATGGTTTTGTTTCACGAACACTAGAAGATCCCCATAACTGACATCGCGCATTATTTGCGTGGTGTTGAAAAATCGAAAATATTTATTTCTAATTTCCAGGCTTGATAAAATATTTCCAGGGTAAGGCTCACCAGGAGAAGGCGGACGACGTGCAGCTGCTCGTCAACGATGAGGACGACGTGGCTGCCAAGCGTACTCTTAATACCTTAATTGTATTAGGTAGAGAAGGTTAGAGTTTTCCTCGTGATATCAATAAATTGACTGGTTTCGCTGAAATCCGGTATGATAACCTAGACAGGATAATGATCATCGTAGTTCGAAACGCAAATGGGGTACTAATAACTTGGAGGGCTGTGAATGGAGAGAAGGTGTAAGAGATTGATCAGTGATGCTACCATCGGTTAGACCAACTCCTGAAAGTGCCTGAAAATGACATAATTCCGCGAAACTAATACAATCTCCCTCTCCTCGGATTTTGCGAGAGGGAGGCGATTGCGATTTCGCAATTACATGCTAATAGCCAATTCTAATGAAAATGAAATTTTTAAAAAAATGAGAATGCAAATTTCAGATTATGATCTTCATCGGCATGTGGACTTCTGTGCTCGGCGTAGTCTTCGGCATCATTCGCACCCTCGTAAACGCAGGCTATTTCGACGTGAGTTGAATCCAATAAGTCAGAAAGACCACTCTACATGGCTTTCACAGTAGCTTTTTGACACGTAGTGGATATACTGGAGAAAGGGACTATTTTTTCTATTATCAGGAAGGACGTGATCCGAGGATGAAAATTTGACCTAGTGCGGAGAAAGCATGACGGGAATAATTTATAACTAAGCCTAAGCCCAAACCTAAAATTACTTCAGCGCTCCGCTTCGCGTCGCGCTGAAGTCAAGCCGAGATCAACAATGACTTCCATTTCAGCAGTCCTACACGTTCTCGATGATCTACTCCACCATCATCTCCCTCACCCTCATGCTGATCGCGCTTGCTGTTGTGATCTACCAGGTAGAGGTCAACATTCAATTCGCCGTCTCTTTTCAACACAAAATTAGCAATTAGTCGTTGCGGCGCTCTGCAAGAGTTCTGATATCTATCTTCGTTCCCCTCTATCCCTGATCGACAGGCCGAAAAAAGGGAGAAATGAAGAGATCATAACTCTTGCAGAACGCCGCAACCACTTGTTGCGAATTTTGTGAAGAAATTGGACGGTTATATGAATTACGAACTTTCAGGGGAAGCAGAGATTTGAACGTTTCGTCTGGCTAGGCAAAGGTGACGTCGATTATGGATTCACGCATAAGCAAAGCCTTTTTTACTGGAAAGTGTCGAAGGTACGGATGGGACAGTGAGAAATCTCGATATACGAATGGCTAAATACCATGACAAATCTCGATATTCAGGTCACTCCTGGCGGACCGGCTGACAAGGGCGGGCTCAAGGTAATTTCATTTATTTAAAATATCGATTTTCTCGTGAACATATTTTACTTAATTAGGTCATCATTTGCATAATTACGATCATTTAGGACGGAGACGAGATCGTGAGCATCAACGGCGTCGATCTCTTCTTGCTCCCGGAAAGAGTAGTCAAGCAGCTGATGAAGACGAGAGACAACGACGTGATGATGGTCGTGAGAATCAAGAAGGAGTGATCATTCAATCTAAAATGAAAATTTCAAACTATTATATTTGTAATTCATACCATGATTATTGCTTTGTGCTGACTATCTGCTATTATATCTGCAACATTACTGATTCATGATTTAACGCTCCATAATTGTGCATCTGATGTTAGTAAAAACGTTTACATTCTGACATAGTCGCGCAGCCGATGAAGACGAAAGACAGCGACGTGAAGATAGTCGTTAGAATCAATAATGTGATCTTATTATTGGAAATGTCGATGATATCACACAGTATCACTCGTTACTCCAGCCCATCATCACTTTCAGATCCTTCACCAATCTCTAAAACGTAAACGTAAACGTAAGTTGAGGCATCCAAGCAAGGCTGGTTTGCCACCCCGCGCCAATTCTGCGTTCAGTCTGTCCTGAGGTTATCAGCGACCTATGCGTGAGGCTACCGCCCGTGTTGTGTGCACGTGGTGGGCGATTTCTGACCTATTTCTTAACCCCCGTGGTTTGGGTGGATCTGCAGGCTGATATCGTATATATTGTAGAGAATCAGTTCTCGCTAGCCCATTCTTCCTGCCATGTATTCCTCAAACAGTTGAATGTACCTCCGTTTTTGAAAATACAATATGAGAACATAACGATTTGGGTCATAAAACTACGATTCCGACTTAATTTTCATATGTTTGTTAGGTATGCATAACGTACTGAACTCGATCGTTGTCGGATGGTAGCCACAGAATTGTGTTACTGTTGGGAGTACTAAAACTTGCAAAGGAAAAAGGCGATTCCGGGCTGCTTTCTTATTCGCACAGAGTCGTTGCAAACGCTCAATTTCTGATTTTAAAATTGTCTTGTTTCCAGCTGTGTTTATTCGAAAATTGGTGGCTTTTTAAAATTTCTTTTCCTAGCAGTTGTTGTTTGAGAGCAGGAATGTGGTTCAATGATGGATTGATAAGCTGATTGGGCAGGCTCCATTGTACCCAACCCGCTATCCCCAAGATATGCTGGGAATAGTGAAGATGAGCTCTTCAATTTCATTCCGTTGTCACGCAGCGCTATTACGTGTGTTGTTTGTCATGCACCCACCACACCTCATTATGCATTGTACACAATCTGTAACTGGCTACATTGAACCCAATCCGTAACGTATTACATAGTACATGATCTGTAACCGACTACATTGTACCTAATCCATAGCCATCAATATATGCTGTGAAAAGAGGAGGGGAACTGGGCAGGGGGAGCTCGTGAATTGCATACCGCTGTCACGTAGCGCTATCATGATTGTTGTTTGTCATGGGACCCATCGCACCTAAGGGTGCAATGTACCCGATCCGTATCCGGCTACATTGTACCCAGTCCATAACGATCAAGACATGCTGTGAAAGCGGAAAAAAGGTAAAGGTAAAGGTGCAGCCACGTGAAGCGATTTTACAGTCGTAAACGACTACGCTAGGTGGTGTAGTGCGGTGAGGCCGACTACTGCTAGGACTACGTAAAGCGGAAAGTAACTAATCAAATTCCATCCATTGGTGTATACCACAACGCTCCTCATGCGACAAGACTGGAATCATGAACAATGATATCATGAAAGAAAGTGTTGCGTCGTAGTTGAACATAAATGAAAGGAGGAACGGTTTGAATTGGAGTTTTCACAGCAAGGGTGCATAATTTGTAACTTGATATAATAACCGTGTTCGTATAACCGTGTTCACACATTGAAATCGGACGTTGATAGTTTAATATGACAACATGGAATACCCACTTGAAAACACGCTAGCTTTATAGGATTCATACTTCTCCTTTCGCGCAAATTTGTTTTCTTCATTTATATAACATATTCAAGAAAATAAAAACAAATTAAAAATATGACTGAAAATCAGCTTCAATCCGACGGTATTTTGGCTCAAATGTGCAGATAGCAAGATATATGAGGCCGTTTGCCTAAGAATCAAGCAAGTGCCGGCACAGCTCATAAAATGTCGATTCGCCGTAACTCTGTGGTTTGAGGTTATTTGAGGTGCTGAAAACGGTGGGCATATTCATTTTGCCCTCAGAGAGATATCATTGTTCATGATTCCAGTCTTGTCGCATGAGGAGCGTTGTGGTATACACCAATGGATGGAATTTGATTAGTTACTTTCCGCTTTACGTAGTCCTAGCAGTAGTCGGCCTCACCGCACTACACCACCTAGCGTAGTCGTTTACGACTGTAAAATCGCTTCACGTGGCTGCACCTTTACCTTTACCTTTTTTCCGCTTTCACAGCATGTCTTGATCGTTATGGACTGGGTACAATGTAGCCGGATACGGATCGGGTACATTGCACCCTTAGGTGCGATGGGTCCCATGACAAACAACAATCATGATAGCGCTACGTGACAGCGGTATGCAATTCACGAGCTCCCCCTGCCCAGTTCCCCTCCTCTTTTCACAGCATATATTGATGGCTATGGATTAGGTACAATGTAGTCGGTTACAGATCATGTACTATGTAATACGTTACGGATTGGGTTCAATGTAGCCAGTTACAGATTGTGTACAATGCATAATGAGGTGTGGTGGGTGCATGACAAACAACACACGTAATAGCGCTGCGTGACAACGGAATGAAATTGAAGAGCTCATCTTCACTATTCCCAGCATATCTTGGGGATAGCGGGTTGGGTACAATGGAGCCTGCCCAATCAGCTTATCAATCCATCATTGAACCACATTCCTGCTCTCAAACAACAACAACAATTGCTAAGGTCACTTTTGCCTCTGAGAAAAGATAGATTTCTAAAGTTTATTTTAAAAATTCAAAAAAAAAAATTGAAAAAATAATTTGATAGGAGTAATCAGCGTGAAATTCCACCTCGGAAACCTTACTCGCGTAATTTTAGCGCATTTTAGAGCAAAGTAATAATATGAAATGTGTTTTCGACGTGGCGTCATCTGGAGCCAACGAAGACTCTGAGGGCAAAATGAATATGCCCACCGTTTTCAGCACCTCAAATAACCTCAAACCACAGAGTTACGGCGAATCGACATTTTATGAGCTGTGCCAGATCTCTCCAAATCTGCTCGATTCTTAGGTAAACGGCCTCATATGCACTTTAATCCTTCCGCAGTCGACCCTATCCGTTGTTTCGACGAATAAAAACATATTGCAATTTACTCATTATCAATGTGTGAGTTTATTAAAATGTGAATTGTATTTATACGTACAATTGAATATCAAAGAATTAGCAACAACGTATGGAAAAAATAGGAGTTATGAAGAACTTCTAAGGCGAAGGGAGTTGTGTTCCTTGGTTGGTCACCATTGATGTTTCTCATTCTGCAAAGAAATTACACGTTTGTTCTTTTAGTATATTTTTTTTCAGGAGCAGTGATTGATGTTAGAGACTGTGCAACCAAACACGTGTTTTTCTAACGCCCAGGGATCACGATTTCCATTGCTCAAGATATACATACCAATCAGATTGAAGCCCTACCAAAATGGATTCCATGCTATTATTTACTCGATCGTACGTACCACCAAGCTGGTAATGCTGTAGTGGCAGATTCGCTGTTGTTCTGTAGAAAATTGTCGCGGTAATCGCTGAGCAGAGGTAAATGTACACGTACATCCACTCTGAAAATATGTCTGTGTCATTCATCTGCTTTAATTTGTTCCTTTTGTAATTCGCGTCGCCGTCTCTTCATTTCATAACTCTCGCGTGGGAAAAATGAAGATGACGGCCCGAATTACGAACTCAAAGTGCTACAAATTTTGAAATAGTGTGCTCCTGAAGGAACAACCGAATTGGTAGACGAAATAGTTCGCGAGTTCAACATTCCCTCCGTTTCTTTTCAACACCCTCCGTCTCTTTTCAACACAAAATTAGCAATTAGTCGTTGCGGCGCTCTGCAAGAGTTCTGATATCTATCTTCGTTCCCCTCTATCCCTGATCGACAGGCCGAAAAAAGGGAGAAATGAAGAGATCATAACTCTTGCAGAACGCCGCAACCACTTGTTGCGAATTTTGTGAAGAAATTGGACGGTTATATGAATTACGAACTTTCAGGGGAAGCAGAGATTTGAACGTTTCGTCTGGCTAGGCAAAGGTGACGTCGATTATGGATTCACGCATAAGCAAAGCCTTTTTTACTGGAAAGTGTCGAAGGTACGGATGGGACAGTGAGAAATCTCGATGTACGAATGGCTAAATACCATGACAAATCTCGATATTCAGGTCACTCCTGGCGGACCGGCTGACAAGGGCGGGCTCAAGGTAATTTCATTTATTTAAAATATCGATTTTCTCGCGAACATATTTTACTTAATTAGGTCATCATTTGCATAATTACGATCATTTAGGACGGAGACGAGATCGTGAGCATCAACGGCGTCGATCTCTTCTTGCTCCCGGAAAGAGTAGTCAAGCAGCTGATGAAGACGAGAGACAACGACGTGATGATGGTCGTGAGAATCAAGAAGGAGTGATCATTCAATCTAAAATGAAAATTTCAAACTATTATATTTGTAATTCATACCATGATTATTGCTTTGTGCTGACTATCTGCTATTATATCTGCAACATTACTGATTCATGATTTAACGCTCCATAATTGTGCATCTGATGTTAGTAAAAACGTTTACATTCTGACATAGTCGCGCAGCCGATGAAGACGAAAGACAGCGACGTGAAGATAGTCGTTAGAATCAATAATGTGATCTTATTATTGGAAATGTCGATGATATCACACAGTATCACTCGTTACTCCAGCCCATCATCACTTTCAGATCCTTCACCAATCTCTAAAACGTAAACGTAAACGTAAGTTGAGGCATCCAAGCAAGGCTGGTTTGCCACCCCGCGCCAATTCTGCGTTCAGTCTGTCCTGAGGTTATCAGCGACCTATGCGTGAGGCTACCGCCCGTGTTGTGTGCACGTGGTGGGCGATTTCTGACCTATTTCTTAACCCCCGTGGTTTGGGTGGATCTGCAGGCTGATATCGTATATATTGTAGAGAATCAGTTCTCGCTAGCCCATTCTTCCTGCCATGTATTCCTCAAACAGTTGAATGTACCTCCGTTTTTGAAAATACAATATGAGAACATAACGATTTGGGTCATAAAACTACGATTCCGACTTAATTTTCATATGTTTGTTAGGTATGCATAACGTACTGAACTCGATCGTTGTCGGATGGTAGCCACAGAATTGTGTTACTGTTGGGAGTACTAAAACTTGCAAAGGAAAAAGGCGATTCCGGGCTGCTTTCTTATTCGCACAGAGTCGTTGCAAACGCTCAATTTCTGATTTTAAAATTGTCTTGTTTCCAGCTGTGTTTATTCGAAAATTGGTGGCTTTTTAAAATTTCTTTTCCTAGCAGTTGTTGTTTGAGAGCAGGAATGTGGTTCAATGATGGATTGATAAGCTGATTGGGCAGGCTCCATTGTACCCAACCCGCTATCCCCAAGATATGCTGGGAATAGTGAAGATGAGCTCTTCAATTTCATTCCATTGTCACGCAGCGCTATTACGTGTGTTGTTTGTCATGCACCCACCACACCTCATTATGCATTGTACACAATCTGTAACTGGCTACATTGAACCCAATCCGTAACGTATTACATAGTACATGATCTGTAACCGACTACATTGTACCTAATCCATAGCCATCAATATATGCTGTGAAAAGAGGAGGGGAACTGGGCAGGGGGAGCTCGTGAATTGCATACCGCTGTCACGTAGCGCTATCATGATTGTTGTTTGTCATGGGACCCATCGCACCTAAGGGTGCAATGTACCCGATCCGTATCCGGCTACATTGTACCCAGTCCATAACGATCAAGACATGCTGTGAAAGCGGAAAAAAGGTAAAGGTAAAGGTGCAGCCACGTGAAGCGATTTTACAGTCGTAAACGACTACGCTAGGTGGTGTAGTGCGGTGAGGCCGACTACTGCTAGGACTACGTAAAGCGGAAAGTAACTAATCAAATTCCATCCATTGGTGTATACCACAACGCTCCTCATGCGACAAGACTGGAATCATGAACAATGATATCATGAAAGAAAGTGTTGCGTCGTAGTTGAACATAAATGAAAGGAGGAACGGTTTGAATTGGAGTTTTCACAGCAAGGGTGCATAATTTGTAACTTGATATAATAACCGTGTTCGTATAACCGTGTTCACACATTGAAATCGGACGTTGATAGTTTAATATGACAACATGGAATACCCACTTGAAAACACGCTAGCTTTATAGGATTCATACTTCTCCTTTCGCGCAAATTTGTTTTCTTCATTTATATAACATATTCAAGAAAATAAAAACAAATTAAAAATATGACTGAAAATCAGCTTCAATCCGACGGTATTTTGGCTCAAATGTGCAGATAGCAAGATATATGAGGCCGTTTGCCTAAGAATCAAGCAAGTGCCGGCACAGCTCATAAAATGTCGATTCGCCGTAACTCTGTGGTTTGAGGTTATTTGAGGTGCTGAAAACGGTGGGCATATTCATTTTGCCCTCAGAGAGATATCATTGTTCATGATTCCAGTCTTGTCGCATGAGGAGCGTTGTGGTATACACCAATGGATGGAATTTGATTAGTTACTTTCCGCTTTACGTAGTCCTAGCAGTAGTCGGCCTCACCGCACTACACCACCTAGCGTAGTCGTTTACGACTGTAAAATCGCTTCACGTGGCTGCACCTTTACCTTTACCTTTTTTCCGCTTTCACAGCATGTCTTGATCGTTATGGACTGGGTACAATGTAGCCGGATACGGATCGGGTACATTGCACCCTTAGGTGCGATGGGTCCCATGACAAACAACAATCATGATAGCGCTACGTGACAGCGGTATGCAATTCACGAGCTCCCCCTGCCCAGTTCCCCTCCTCTTTTCACAGCATATATTGATGGCTATGGATTAGGTACAATGTAGTCGGTTACAGATCATGTACTATGTAATACGTTACGGATTGGGTTCAATGTAGCCAGTTACAGATTGTGTACAATGCATAATGAGGTGTGGTGGGTGCATGACAAACAACACACGTAATAGCGCTGCGTGACAACGGAATGAAATTGAAGAGCTCATCTTCACTATTCCCAGCATATCTTGGGGATAGCGGGTTGGGTACAATGGAGCCTGCCCAATCAGCTTATCAATCCATCATTGAACCACATTCCTGCTCTCAAACAACAACAACAATTGCTAAGGTCACTTTTGCCTCTGAGAAAAGATAGATTTCTAAAGTTTATTTTAAAAATTCAAAAAAAAAAATTGAAAAAATAATTTGATAGGAGTAATCAGCGTGAAATTCCACCTCGGAAACCTTACTCGCGTAATTTTAGCGCATTTTAGAGCAAAGTAATAATATGAAATGTGTTTTCGACGTGGCGTCATCTGGAGCCAACGAAGACTCTGAGGGCAAAATGAATATGCCCACCGTTTTCAGCACCTCAAATAACCTCAAACCACAGAGTTACGGCGAATCGACATTTTATGAGCTGTGCCAGATCTCTCCAAATCTGCTCGATTCTTAGGTAAACGGCCTCATATGCACTTTAATCCTTCCGCAGTCGACCCTATCCGTTGTTTCGACGAATAAAAACATATTGCAATTTACTCATTATCAATGTGTGAGTTTATTAAAATGTGAATTGTATTTATACGTACAATTGAATATCAAAGAATTAGCAACAACGTATGGAAAAAATAGGAGTTATGAAGAACTTCTAAGGCGAAGGGAGTTGTGTTCCTTGGTTGGTCACCATTGATGTTTCTCATTCTGCAAAGAAATTACACGTTTGTTCTTTTAGTATATTTTTTTTCAGGAGCAGTGATTGATGTTAGAGACTGTGCAACCAAACACGTGTTTTTCTAACGCCCAGGGATCACGATTTCCATTGCTCAAGATATACATACCAATCAGATTGAAGCCCTACCAAAATGGATTCCATGCTATTATTTACTCGATCGTACGTACCACCAAGCTGGTAATGCTGTAGTGGCAGATTCGCTGTTGTTCTGTAGAAAATTGTCGCGGTAATCGCTGAGCAGAGGTAAATGTACACGTACATCCACTCTGAAAATATGTCTGTGTCATTCATCTGCTTTAATTTGTTCCTTTTGTAATTCGCGTCGCCGTCTCTTCATTTCATAACTCTCGCGTGGGAAAAATGAAGATGACGGCCCGAATTACGAACTCAAAGTGCTACAAATTTTGAAATAGTGTGCTCCTGAAGGAACAACCGAATTGGTAGACGAAATAGTTCGCGAGTTCAACATTCCCTCCGTTATCAGGCTTGCAATCGAGAATTTCATTTCCGTGATGAACCGAGGCGCGAGCAATTTCTGTAAAGAGATTGAATTGGAATCCATTTCAAACTTGCGTTTTTACCAACGCTGGCAGCGAGAATAATAAATAGAAGTCTCAGCATGTTCCCGTGAGTGAAAATGAGCTCCGTCCTTTCTGTTAACGATTATATGTTACATTATACAATATAAACGGATGGATTTCGCGGCCTCTTATCTGAATAGACACATGACATTTCTTTATTTCACTCTCAAGCTCCGCCCCCCCCCCTCTCTCCCTCTTACAATCTTAATCATCACAATCTAGTATAAAATGGCTCCGATAAGGGAAATCTGAATCATTCTAACCCATGGCCTCACATGCAGAACTTTCAATGTCGCGTCGTCCTTAGTCATATCGTTATCGTTCTCATTCTGGGGTGGTGTTGATGACAACTCTTGATGTCATTGCCAACTAAGGTTGTTTATGAATTCTCTACAGATGTCTTCGTACGATTTGGATGCAGCTGAGAAGGCTGCCTATGCGCCCTTCTTCGGCTTCATGGGCGCAGCCTCGGCCCAAGTATTCACCGTCCTAGGCTAGTTCCTGTATTTTATTCATATTTATTATTATTATTTATCAAAGATCCAAAACTTTCTTCATCTCAACAGGCGAATTCCTCCACCTAGCGTAAATCGCTTGATGTAGCGGCACCTTTACTTTTTATGATGACATTGCCATCATGCATACGATTATGCACTAAAATGCACAGCTTGTTAGTTTCCTTACTGCTGTAAATGGCGTAAAAGTGTAGAAGACAAAAATGACTGTAAATGCGTAGAATTGACCCAGATGGCTGGAACGCTTGCATCAATCAACAAGCCGACGTCATTTCAGGAGCGGCTTACGGCACGGCGAAATCGGCCACGGGCATTTGTTCGATGGGCGTGATGCGACCCGAGCTCATCATGAAATCCGTCATCCCCGTTATCATGGCCGGAATCATCGGTAAGTAGAGAATAACAATCATCTATGCTGTACACTAGAGACCGCCAAACAATTGGCCAATCGAATATTGAAATCACTATTCAATTGACCCAAAATGTCCTTTGTCATTCGAATAGCCACTCTCCCTATCATTTCCATATTCGATTCATTTTCATTCTCCGTCTCTCCTTGTATTAGTCAATATTTTATTGCTCAATCGAATGAATATTCGATTGGCCAATCAATTATCCTCGCCAATCGATTAGAATTCTATTCAATTGGCCGGTCAATCGAATAACGATAATTTCGAATATCACCTCATGTCTCGTCATTCGCATATCGAATATATTTGATTGGCGGTCTCTACTGTACACATGGGAAAGAGACAATCATCGCATTTTATCGATGGGTGTCCACCGCCATGGATGGTTTAAATTTAAGTCTGGCATTCTCGATCATTCTCGATCAGAATATCAAGATAAATATTGATTGCTTGCGAGGAATCTACGGTCTGGTGGTGGCGATGGTGCTCAGGAACAAGGTGAGAAAATCAGCTCACCTTATCTTCATTTTAGAATCTCTTGCAGAACGCCGCAACGACTATTTGCGAATTTTGTGCAGAAAAAGAGCTGATAAACCGAATTACTTTAAGGTGAAGCCGACGTCATCTGGTGAATACGATCTCTACAAGGGCTTCTCCCATCTCGCCGCCGGCCTCACTTGCGGCCTCTGCGGGCTCGGTAATCTATCATGGTTTTTTAATTCGGGTCGCAGCCTCTTTTTGCACGCAAAATTCGCAATTAGTCGTTACTGCACTATGCTCGCTAACCTCTTCATCTCCCGCATTCTCACCAAAAGACGCGTAATGTTGTGTAAACAGTATGTATGACGATAATCGTATCAGTGCACCCGGTATTTGAAATACGGAGGGGGGGGGATAAGTCACGCCACTAGCGATTGCAGCGGCAGTAGAACTCACATTTACCCTATCTGTCCTAATTTTGTAAGAAACGTACTTCGAATGATGCTCGTCAAAAATGTGTGTGCAGAAAATTCATAATCTGAATTTGGCTTACAGGTGCGGGCTACGCGATCGGAATTGTGGGAGACGCGGGAGTTCGAGGAAATGCCCAGCAACCGAGACTCTTCGTTGGAATGATACTCATTCTCATCTTCTCCGAGGTAATTGTCGCACTTCGATCAATGGTCCTCAATCCATTAGCAGAGTGAGAAAAATGTAAGGTTCGAGAGAATTATACTTCAGTTTTTTTCATCCATCTTACTCAATAGTCGTGTCTTAATATGATCAGAACAAAATTAATAGGCGGGAGGGAGATGGAGGATAAGCCTATACCAAAATCATCTGACATACAATCTGCAGGTCCTCGGTCTCTACGGAATGATCGTCGCGTTGATTCTGGGAGCATAAAGGGAAAATTCGGCTCGATCGCCTTCTTCGAAGTGCGAGCAAATTTGCTCCCCTCTTCCCGAGTTATTGTCCAATGAGTAGTATTCAAAATTACTTTCTACTATAGTCACAATGCACATTTGTGAATTGTCTATTTTAGTAAGCTATAAGATAATATATTGGTAAGCGCATAAAGATTATTCGCAATAACACTGATCAGAAATATTATGAAATTCACAATTTTATTTGCGGTTATGTTTTTGCCGCTAGTCTGATGACGAAGAACGAAAGAGCGATAAATGGGATATTGTCTTCAGAAAAGCATAATCCGACGCTGAAATTGCGCAAACGATCCCGTCGTCTCCACACTACATCTGACGGGTAGCTGGGCGGCAATATTTCTGAATTTGGGACATCGTTATTTCAGTTCCCCACCTTGTCTCGCCGCTCTACTGCTCGATGAATAACGCTGAGGAAAGCGTGACCTGAATTATTATCTTCTGGGATTAAATCAAATTTATTTTATTTAATTTAATTCCTGTCGAAGTTCACAACTTTTCCCATTTCCCAATGCTTTACATATTTCCATTGATATTGAATAATCTAGAGCTGACAAATTCACCGCATATGCCCACTTGATACAATTATCTACAGGATGCGGAGAAAGTATGGAAACAAAGTTTGAACTCAAATATTTCATATTCCTGGAAACCTGTTAATAAATGTTATAACACGATTTAGCAAATAGTAAGAGGTATTCAACGCGCACTTCAAATAGTTTCCCCTAATCATGGTTCGACCCCACCAGTTCCGGCAATCAATTATTGACCTTTGGACTACTGGAGAGAGACCAGCTGAAATCTCGAAGAAACTACGGGTTTCCCGTCCGACCACGACTAAGGACCATCCTATAATGGGCAGAGCTCACTCCGCTGTCACTCAGAAGAACAAGAAAATCGTGCAGAAGCGAGTTGAACGCAATCCAAGAGATCTATGAGGAAGATGGCCCATGACCTCGGGATTGACGAGCATGTCCGCAAGATCGTCCATTCTGGACTCATGTCTCACCCTTACAAGATGCGAAACGGCCATGGTCTGACTACCATTCACAAGGAAAAGAGACTGAAGAGATGCAAGAAGCTCCTGGCGAGGGCCGAGCATCTTACGACTGTCTACTCGGATGAGAAGATCTTCGTCAGAATACGAGAGTGATCGCCCAGTCTGCCGAGCAAGCCAACGCCAGAGGCAGAACCGTCTCTCGAGTTTCGCACCCGCAGTCAGTGATGGTTTGGGCAGGAGTGTGTTCCACCGGCGAGACTCCCCTTGTTTTCGTCAAGCCCGGTGCCAAAATGAACAAGCACTATAACATCAAGGAGATCCTGGAGAAGACCCTTCTTCCTTGGTCACGTTCCCACTTCAAAGGGCGACATTGGACCTTCTAGCAAGATTCTGCCCCTGCTCATTCCGCAAAACTCACCCAGACCTGGTGCCAAGGCATCTTCCCGACTTCATTCCATCGAGTGAATGGCAAGGCTGTCATCAAGGCCAAAGGAGGTCAAATCGAGTAACTTCTTGTTGTTATGTTCCTACTATCTCTGATAGATACCGTGTACCGTTTCAAAAGTGTGCGATGGATTTGAAAGAAAATTCATGGTTAAATCCATGTTGCCATACTTTCTCCGCACCCTGTGGTTGGAGAGCGATATGGAGAAAATTGTACGTTATGTATGTTTTTGATTTTAGTGATGACAAGTAGCTATTGTATCTTGCAAATGCGACTTCCTGCAAATTGGTCTTGACTCTTGACTCTTGGCTCTAAGGTCTCGCAAGCACATTTATAATCATTAGTTCCAGAAAACTTTGTCGCCCCGCCGAAATTGAGTGGAGACTGAGAGAGAGGTTTGAGACCAGGAAACCAGAGTGTCTAGGCGTTGCAGATGCAAGTCAGCAAATGCGTTCCTGCCTTTATTGGAGACTAAGCCTAAACCAAATATTAAATTGTTGAGCATGAGCGTAAGCGCATTGCATGTTTCCAAAACCATGCACAATACGAGCTCCAATTCCCAGGTCTCCCAGATGAATCGCCCATATTATTGGCGGAGCTTAGTGTTCACTAATGTGCACATATACTTTCACATCCGGACACAAACGATTATCTAGATTTCATCTCCCTTTTGAGTCTATGCAGAGTGAGGTTTTTCTCTGAAGGTTGCGAAAGGAGAAGTGAGTGGTCTCTTCTGCAGACAGAGAGTAAGGAGAAATCTCAGCTGGGACTAACGACCAGCTAAATAGTTAGTGAAGGATGACGAGAAATTTCACGAGAGAATTTCCCAAGTATTGAGTGAAGAGCGAGACTACACGTCGCTTATTTTGTGTCATGTAGTCAAAACAAATTGTTCTCGAGATCATCTCTTCCTATAAGGTTGGAAATAGATTTGATTGGAGGTTTTAATCAAACGACTAATCCACAGGATAGGTATTACGAAACAGTAGTTTGCCTAGACTCATTCAGCGAATACACCTGCTTAAACCCTGCATTTTGGGAAAATTATGATCAGTCGATACAATTTGAACATGTGGCTGACCGCCAAAATGATCTAACTTCGCAATCTCTGACCGGCGAGAGAGCGTGCAAACTCAAGAGAGTCAGGTGATTGCTCGCTACTTCCTAAATCTCAACATATGAAACTGCGTGTGGCATCGCTTCACTGTATTCATTATCTGGCCAATTTACATAATTACTTCTCAGACTGGCCTTCACTCCCAGCTGAGATATTACATTACTCCCAGCCTGCAAACGTGCCCATTCGATTCACCTTTCACTCCGAGAAGCATGCACAGCTTCATATGCGATTGGGAAATTCAACTGGATGTAGTTTCAACTTCCATTAACTTTACCGTTGTCTGACATCTCTGGCAATCCCTTTACTCTGTGCTTGCAAAAGAGTCCACTCAGCTCACCTTTCACAACATTCGAAAGACAAGCTGCCTATGCTACGGACCAAAAGCTAGCAAATCGCATGTGTCCAAGTGTGGAAATACACACAACTGCTACACATAACTGCAACACATCCCCCACCCCACAAGCTCACCCGAGCCTAAAATTCCACCTAACATTTTCCTGATCTATGAGTTTTGGTGAATAAAGACACCCCAAGTTAAGCTGGTGGGAGAAAACACCCCAAGTTAAGCTGGTGGAGAAAACACCCCAAGTTAAGCTGGTGGGAGAAAACACCCCAAGTTAAGCTGGTGGGAGAAAACACCCCAAGTTAAGCTGGTGGGAGAAAACACCCCAAGTTAAGCTGGTGGGAGAAAACACCCCAAGTTAAGCTGGTAGGAGAAAACACCCCAAGTTAAGCTGGTGGGAGAAAACACCCCAAGTTAAGCTGGTAGGAGAAAACACCCCAAGTTAAGCTGGTGGGAGAAAACACCCCAAGTTAAGCTGGTGGGAGAAAACACCCCAAGTTAAGCTGGTGGGAGAAAACACCCCAAGTTAAGCTGGTGGGAGAAAACACCCCAAGTTAAGCTGGTGGGAGAAAACACCCCAAGTTAAGCTGGTGGGAGAAAACACCCCAAGTTAAGCTGGTGGGAGAAAACACCCCAAGTTAAGCTGGTAGGAGAAAACACCCCAAGTTAAGCTGGTGGGAGAAAACACCCCAAGTTAAGCTGGTAGGAGAAAACACCCCAAGTTAAGCTGGTGGGAGAAAACACCCCAAGTTAAGCTGGTAGGAGAAAACACCCCAAGTTAAGCTGGTGGGAGAAAACACCCCAAGTTAAGCTGGTGGGAGAAAACACCCCAAGTTAAGCTGGTGGGAGAAAACACCCCAAGTTAAGCTGGTGGGAGAAAACACCCCAAGTTAAGCTGGTGGGAGAAAACACCCCAAGTTAAGCTGGTGGGAGAAAACACCCCAAGTTAAGCTGGTGGGAGAAAACACCCCAAGTTAAGCTGGTGGGAGAAAACACCCCAAGTTAAGCTGGTGGGAGAAAACACCCCAAGTTAAGCTGGTGGGAGAAAACACCCCAAGTTAAGCTGGTGGGAGAAAACACCCCAAGTTAAGCTGGTGGGAGAAAACACCCCAAGTTAAGCTGGTGGGAGAAAACACCCCAAGTTAAGCTGGTGGGAGAAAACACCCCAAGTTAAGCTGGTGGGAGAAAACACCCCAAGTTAAGCTGGTGGGAGAAAACACCCCAAGTTAAGCTGGTGGGAGAAAACACCCCAAGTTAAGCTGGTGGGAGAAAACACCCCAAGTTAAGCTGGTGGGAGAAAACACCCCAAGTTAAGCTGGTGGGAGAAAACACCCCAAGTTAAGCTGGTAGGAGAAAACACCCCAAGTTAAGCTGGTGGGAGAAAACACCCCAAGTTAAGCTGGTGGGAGAAAACACCCCAAGTTAAGCTGGTGGGAGAAAACACCCCAAGTTAAGCTGGTGGGAGAAAACACCCCAAGTTAAGCTGGTGGGAGAAAACACCCCAAGTTAAGCTGGTGGGAGAAAACACCCCAAGTTAAGCTGGTGGGAGAAAACACCCCAAGTTAAGCTGGTGGGAGAAAAACACCCCAAGTTAAGCTGGTGGGAGAAAACACCCCAAGTTAAGCTGGTGGGAGAAAACACCCCAAGTTAAGCTGGTGGGAGAAAACACCCCAAGTTAAGCTGGTGGGAGAAAACACCCCAAGTTAAGCTGGTGGGAGAAAACACCCCAAGTTAAGCTGGTGGGAGAAAACACCCCAAGTTAAGCTGGTGGGAGAAAACACCCCAAGTTAAGCTGGTGGGAGAAAACACCCCAAGTTAAGCTGGTAGGAGAAAACACCCCAAGTTAAGCTGGTGGGAGAAAACACCCCAAGTTAAGCTGGTGGGAGAAAACACCCCAAGTTAAGCTGGTGGGAGAAAACACCCCAAGTTAAGCTGGTGGGAGAAAACACCCCAAGTTTAAAAAAAAACACCCCAAGTTAAGCTGGTGGGAGAAAACACCCCAAGTTAAGCTGGTGGGAGAAAACACCCCAAGTTAAGCTGGTGGGAGAAAACACCCCAAGTTAAGCTGGTGGGAGAAAACACCCCAAGTTAAGCTGGTGGGAGAAAACACCCCAAGTTAAGCTGGTGGGAGAAAACACCCCAAGTTAAGCTGGTGGGAGAAAACACCCCAAGTTAAGCTGGTGGGAGAAAACACCCCAAGTTAAGCTGGTGGGAGAAAACACCCCAAGTTAAGCTGGTGGGAGAAAACACCCCAAGTTTAAAAAAAAACACCCCAAGTTAAGCTGGTGGGAGAAAACACCCCAAGTTAAGCTGGTGGGAGAAAACACCCCAAGTTAAGCTGGTGGGAGAAAACACCCCAAGTTAAGCTGGTGGGAGAAAACACCCCAAGTTAAGCTGGTGGGAGAAAACACCCCAAGTTAAGCTGGTGGGAGAAAACACCCCAAGTTAAGCTGGTGGGAGAAAACACCCCAAGTTAAGCTGGTGGGAGAAAACACCCCAAGTTAAGCTGGTGGGAGAAAACACCCCAAGTTAAGCTGGTGGGAGAAAACACCCCAAGTTTAAAAGAAAAAACACCCCAAGTTAAGCTGGTGGGAGAAAACACCCCAAGTTAAGCTGGTGGGAGAAAACACCCCCAAGTTAAGCTGGTGGGAGAAAACACCCCAAGTTAAGCTGGTGGGAGAAAACACCCCAAGTTAAGCTGGTGGGAGAAAACACCCCAAGTTAAGCTGGTGGGAGAAAACACCCCAAGTTAAGCTGGTGGGAGAAAACACCCCAAGTTAAGCTGGTGGGAGAAAACACCCCAAGTTAAGCTGGTGGGAGAAAACACCCCAAGTTCAGCTGGTGGGAGAAAACACCCCAAGTTAAGCTGGTGGGAGAAAACACCCCAAGTTAAGCTGGTGGGAGAAAACACCCCAAGTTAAGCTGGTGGGAGAAAACACCCCAAGTTAAGCTGGTGGGAGAAAACACCCCAAGTTAAGCTGGTAGGAGAAAACACCCCAAGTTTAAAAAAAAACACCCCAAGTTAAGCTGGTGGGAGAAAACACCCCAAGTTAAGCTGGTGGGAGAAAACACCCCAAGTTAAGCTGGTGGGAGAAAACACCCCAAGTTAAGCTGGGTGGGAGAAAACACCCCAAGTTAAGCTGGTGGGAGAAAACACCCCAAGTTAAGCTGGTGGGAGAAAACACCCCAAGTTAAGCTGGTGGGAGAAAACACCCCAAGTTAAGCTGGTGGGAGAAAACACCCCAAGTTTAAAGAAAAACACCCCAAGTTCAGCTGGTGGGAGAAAACACCCCAAGTTAAGCTGGTGGGAGAAAACACCCCAAGTTAAGCTGGTGGGAGAAAACACCCCAAGTTAAGCTGGTGGGAGAAAACACCCCAAGTTAAGCTGGTGGGAGAAAACACCCCAAGTTAAGCTGGTGGGAGAAAACACCCCAAGTTAAGCTGGTGGGAGAAAACACCCCAAGTTAAGCTGGTGGGAGAAAACACCCCAAGTTAAGCTGGTGGGAGAAAACACCCCAAGTTCAGCTGGTGGGAGAAAACACCCCAAGTTAAGCTGGTGGGAGAAAACACCCCAAGTTAAGCTGGTGGGAGAAAACACCCCAAGTTAAGCTGGTGGGAGAAAACACCCCAAGTTAAGCTGGTGGGAGAAAACACCCCAAGTTAAGCTGGTGGGAGAAAACACCCCAAGTTAAGCTGGTGGGAGAAAACACCCCAAGTTAAGCTGGTGGGAGAAAACACCCCAAGTTAAGCTGGTGGGAGAAAACACCCCAAGTTAAGCTGGTGGGAGAAAACACCCCAAGTTAAGCTGGTGGGGAGAAAACACCCCAAGTTAAGCTGGTGGGAGAAC